>CM061142.1:112023004-112502454 GCA_030789695.1 Scilla litardierei
AACAATCAAATGACAAAATGTATTTTAAAGAATATTCTAACCGTAAAAAAGCGAGCCAGTAAAACAATTTCCGTTAGGTTATTTTGATTTTTTAATATCATTCCATGGCACAATACGAAGATGGCTGAAAACAAAATTAAGAAACAATCAGGTACATACATATTGATGAAAACAGGACATCAGCATCAGCTTAATGATGAAATCAACAAATAAAAAGGAGGGGGGATGCAGCGGATGCCAGATATAATCCTGTAATTCTCGATTGAATTACAACAAAGAACTTGACAATTTTTCCAACTTTCCTACTTTTCGCTACAACCTACAAGAGTGATTGTCCAGATAAAGAATTCTTGCAAAATTTAGATTTGATCGAGCACCTTATTATCTGACTATAGCAGTAGACAAAACAGTTGCAAACTTTCTCTACGAAATCGATTTTTAGGTAACTGATTCAATAAGGGTTCCCAAAATGTGCATAGGACATTCTATAAAAAGTCAAACACAAATATAATTGATTCTGTAAAAATTAATCGATAACCCTAACTCCAATCTTTCCCAAAATTAAAGCTTCAACACGTGTATATAATAGTTCTAAAAAGTCCAACACAGCAAATTTGAAATGGCAGGAGGATACGGCAACACGGATCATATGTCCACACACGTACTACCATATTTAGATGAGTGCAGTGCTTTCTTTAATGCTACTTGTACTTGTTCATCTATCATGAATTCACCATAAAAGACGAAAAGAAGATGAGCTGGTTTGTACGAATGTGAGAAAAAAACCCAAGAACTTTTCTACTTTTTTGTTCATATTCCTCTTTTAATCCCCTAAGGATTCTATTTGGATGGTCTTTCCAATTCTTCCTTTCTATATATGATGATACCCTATTTCTCTGGTTTCTCTATTTTTCATTTTCATTTTCTTTCTTTCTTTTTTTGCATGGGCAGTGTCCAGTTATGGGGTACGAGCGTAACAATGTTGCAAAGTGAACGAGTGCCCAAACGGAAATTTTTTTGTAAAAATGGAGTATCCTAATAACACTGAATTAGAACGAGTTAATGTGGCACGGAAAAAACATTTAAGGAAAAATAATATGTTGCAATAGAAAAAAACTGAAACAATGGGTTTATGTTTAAAACCCCATTGTAATATCCATATGTTGAATAGTATATTACAATACTTATTTTTTAAAATTGGATTTCCAAAATATTTAGAGATCATAATAAAGTATAGAACTATCGACTGTAATGAAAGGTGTATCTGAACAATCAACAAGGTCCCGAAGAATACACTGTTTTGCATTCGCACCCGAGAAAGTCTAACAAAATTTTGTCTCGTCCGAAATATCATGAAACTGGTCAGATATGATAGCATACAGAAGAGGACTAGGAAAATAAATTTCAATTGCCCAGATTTGATTCCTGAATTTTTGATTAAGGGCACTCACCTGAAGTTTAGCATATCCAACTTTCCACCACACAGGCTCAACAAAATGCACAATACTCATCTGGTCTAATAATTCAGGAATGATAACTCCAAGAGCTGCAAGCATGGCCCAACGAGCATGAAGTATTTCAAAGCTGCAGGTATGAAGCATGGAGAAAAATCATTCTAACTTCAAAAATAAATATCCTCAAGAAGGAAATCCCTTGATAGTCACAATGAAATCATATACAAGAATAAACAACATGTTTAACAATTGTAGAATGGTATATGGTCATCTTTCATAGTGTAACATCTAGAGGAAATGTTTCATTGCATATAAGCTGCATGTAAGGGTGCTAATCAAGCCGAACAGCACAGTGCTCGGCTTGAGATCAGCTCGGTGAATGCTTGTTCGGACTCATTCGACAATTGAGTGTGCCAAGCCTGAATGAAAATGTGTTCACTAAAATTAACGAACGATCTTGAGCATTACTGGGCTCAGCCTGGCTCGGCTCAAGCCCGAGCCAGACTTGATAATGGTTTGGATTGTGTCGAATTTCGGTTTAGGTCATGAAGAACTTAATTAATCAGAATTAATCCAATGCTGTAGTATCATTTTAATCAGCCTAGTTCATGAATTACTGTATTACCAAGTGGTTCAGCTTGATCATTTCTATACTATAACATGAGTAATAAATCTATTATACATTTGACAGCGATTTTTGAATCCTAGGGCTGACTAGGACAAGCTGACTAGGACAAAGGAGTTGATAGAAAGAGGGCCAGGATTCAATCTTGGGGAATTACATGTTGGGATGAAGCTTTGAGACGAAGGGTTTGTATTTTGGAGATAGCTTTGCTTGGAAAACAACCCTCTCATTTAATTGTGGGTCCCATTTTGGCAGTTGCGTGACCTGGGAAAGAGCAAGTGGTGTTTTGGAATTGCTGTTCTCTTCCCAAAATTGCAAAAGAAACGCCCCCTTGATAATGTGAATAGCCATATCCCTCTCGCAGCATCATCTTCTTCTTTTGACCTTTCACCCCCTCGAGACCAGAGAAAAAAGAGGGAAAGCTGAAGGCTGATCATATGTTGCCGTTGGGAGTTTTGCTGAAGCGAGAGTTGCCGACGGTGAATCAGAGCAAGAAAGGCGAGGACCTTATCCTAATTTTTGGATAATTAGTATGATGCTTCTATATGATATAATTTGGGGGTTTTATTGTGTTCTTGGTTTTTTTTAAATCCCTTTCTGTGATTGAAAAAAAACCATGTTTGCATAGTTTACTAGGATGAAGGCGGTGGTGGTTCGCGTGTGACCAACAGTGATTCGCAGAAGACGAACAACGCCATCCTCAGCATCAACAAGATCTTCAAGGACTGGATCGACATTGGTGGAATCTTTCACAGCGCCATCCGGGTTTTCCCCTCATAATTTCCTCTATAATAATATATTCCTGTTTTTCTCGAATTTTTCCATTGTTTAATGTGGATATTGATAGAATTGATACCCTATTAGAGAACGTTCAGATGTTCTACTGCGTAGATATGAAGTCTATTTTGTGCATTGTACGAAATTGAGTTTTAAAAATCCCTGTTTGCTCTTAACTGATTCAAAATTGAGCAGATTCGTTGTTGTAGAGGCGATCAAAGATTTGCTACAAGCATGATAGATGAGGAGCACTTGGCGAGTGGGATGGACTATTTTGAGGGAGGAATCTGATGGTAGTTATTTCTATTGGTATTTAAGAAGGATTTTCCGCATTTTATTAATATTTATTAATGATTATATCTTAATCCAGATAAATTGTTATAATCATTTTAGCGTGCATGTTAACATGTTACCTACAGATATATATCATTTTTCCATTTATTTTAGTGGGTAAACTACTACTAATTTGAACAGGCAAGTTATTGCTGGGTCCATTGATTGGGTTTTGTTGGGTAAGGAAAAATTTAACTTATAAACCAGCATGGAATTTGTCATGGTTGGTTACGGTTAAACCTCTCTAACACATCGCCTAATGGTGCCTATAAGTTTGTAAAACTGTTAATTCATATGCATTAATTAAACCGTTAAATCTTTTACTTTCTTATGTATCCAGATTGAGTCTTCAAAAAGTAAAAGATTGTAGTTCTGTAGCTCTAAAGTTTTATGCCTACATCTCATTATCGGACACGTATACTAATGCACCTGCAGGTAACATGAATTTTGTTCTTTTTTATTTTTTTGTATGATTTCATCTTTTGAAAGTTAGTGTCATTTGTTATCTCAGGTGCTTGAATCTACTTCTGTGTTTGTCGCTATTTCTCAGTGTCTCAATATTCTTGAAGAATGAGTGACTGAACGCATCTGCATCAACGCACACTGACGTAGATTTTGTCTCAATAATCTACCAGATGTGCATCCTTTGCATTTTGTCATTCCACAACCACCTCCTGAGTCTCTTGGGGCCATGCCTTTTATGCCGCATCCAGTACCTCATATGTTTTTTCTGGTGATGGATCAACAACATGCTAAGCTATTGAAGCAAATAGATTACTACTTTAGGTTGTTTTGTTGTGCAGGGCTAATTTGATTATTTGGCTTGAAGAAGTTAAAAATGTAATGTTTTATTTTTTTGCAGCTCTGAAAACTTATGCAAAGACTTATTGATCAATACTGAAGATATACGTCGCTTACGAAAGAAGGCTCCTTGCACACGTCCTGAAATTTGGAGGATCCAAAAAAGTTCGCTAGAAGATGACATTTTCTGTGAATCCTTATTCACTGGTAAGTACATTAAGTGAATTTCATCTAATTTTCTTCTCATGTTGACATTTGCTTTATGTTTCTTGGTGACTCATCATGAGCGTGACATATTCTTTTTTCTTCTCCTCTTTTTGGGTCCATATCTAGCCGTTATGGTTAATATTCATCGGTCTTTTGGTGTTTGCAACATACAGGTGTATCTGAAGCCTTGCATAGGTTACTCACTAGAGCATATGATCTGTCTCTAAACGTACATTCTCAAATTAATGCACACCATTCTAGCTATGAAGCAAAAAAGAGGTGGAACTTTCTAAAAGTTCTATTTTTTGGGACACTGATGACCAAGAATTGGCGGAGCAGAATGTAGATTTCCCAATGTAGTTAATGCACACCATTCTAGCTGACTCAGATCGGTTTGGTTCTTTGATTAAGCTCGAATCCAATCGATTGCCAGGCTACATAAGTTCGTATTTTGGGGTTGATGCTAAATTGTATTAACACCTGATTGTATTTTAGTTGATGCTAAATTCTTTTAGCACACATCATTTGTTTTAAAATTGTATAAAGTATGAGTTTAAATGAAATACAGAGAGTCAGAAAATGTGGTGCTGATATGTGCTGCGTGTATGGGCAGTTTCTTCATGTTAGTATGCGATGAAATATGGTGAAATGTGGGTTGAAAGGTTTCTGCATGAAATGAGCAGATTAAATGTGGTAAAATGAGTAATGAAATACCGGTTGAAATGTGATGAATTGTATGATGAAATGTGTAATGAAATGAGCAGATGAAATGGTTTAAATATGGTGAACTACATGTTCTAGGCTGTCCCCAGGCTATATATATGCCTGAAGGCGCTATATATGGCTGAAGGCGCTTTTGGGGATCCCCCCTCGGCTGAACGCGCACGTGCCTTAAAAAATTTTGGATGGGAAATAATTTTTGGGGAGAGCAGCGAAGGCCACAAAATTTTTTGCGCCGAATTTGTTGTTCCGCGCTGAAAACGCCCACGCCTAATTTGTTGTTCTACGCCGAATTTGTTTTTTCGCGCCGAAAGCGCCCCCACAACGAATTTGTTGTTCCACGCCGAAGGTGCCCGTGCCGAATTTGTTGTTCCGTGTTGAATGCGCCTGCTACTTTGTTGGGCCGCACCGAAGGCGTCTGCGCCACTATATATTTTTACGCTAATTTATTGTTCCGTGCAATTTTGGCTGTGGATATAATTTTTTGGAGAACAAAGATTTTTGCGCCAAAGACACCCGCGCCAAATTTTTTTACGCTAAATTTGTTGTTCCGTGCTGATGGTGCTCGCAAATTTTTTTGCGCCGAATTTGTTGTTCTGCGCCTAAGGCGTCCGTGTCGAATTTGTTATTCCATTTCGAATGCACCTGCGTCGAATTTGCTGTTCCATGCCGAAGGCACCCGTGCCGCTAAATATTTTTACGCTAATTTGTTGTTTCGTGCAATTTTGGTCGTGAAAATAATTTTTTTGGGGAACAAAGATTTCGCGGGAAAAATCTTAAATGAACCATGCCCGCGGGCACGGGTTATGACTAGTACTACTATAAAAAGAACAAGTTATCTGCCAGATCAATTTTCATCAGCCGAAAATTACATAAATTCATAAAAATATGTGTTTATGTGTGTGTTTTCTTGGAGATATGTTTTTAAATACTTTGGTGGTGCCTTAGAAATTTCAAGCATCGCATATAGAGTATGTTTATTATTACTCAGCTACCAAAAGGAAAGTTTGCATCTTCAACCTATTTAGAAGTGTACGTCACTGGTCGCAACCCGTCCAAGTAAGTGTAGTCACTGGTCGCAACCCGTCCAAGTAAAATACTGTATGTAACAATAAAGATAGTGTGGCCGCCTTTTTTTCTTTTGAGGGTGTAATAGTTTTTAACTCTTCTTTTTATATATTGAACCAGTTGTTTATTTAAATTTTAAATATATGTGATGTGTAATTAAAATAGATGATACATGAGGTTTTTTAGCATGCCAAATAAGATATTAACAATATAAGTCTACATTACTAAAATAAGAAATTTGTAACTAGTCACTATTATTATTATTTTGATACATAATCACTATTATTTTTAGGACGCAAGAAAAAATTAATTTTAGCATATATATATTAATGAACTATTCGATGGTACTATGTTAGTAACTATCAACTTAATTGTTATAGCTTAGTTCCTAAAAATTAGTCTTAATTTACATTTTTTTTGACGTATATCCTTGATATCAGTTTAATTTTGGTTAAGATTTGTTAATAGGCTCGAAACGCTTAATGTCTAGCTTAACATCAAGCTCGCTGAGAGTTCCCTCAGGATTACTTGAAAATTAGAAAACCAAGCTTTAACAAAATTCTAAGCTTGTCTAAATAATTGAACAAATATGAACACATAACTCGACTCGCTCAGCTCAATTAGCACCCCTAGTTGCACAAACTATAATGACATGAATGTGAAAAGCATATATTGTTAACTTAAAAGTCCATGATGATATAATTCGTATCTTTGCTTACTTCTTTGGTTACACATGGTTGCAAATATGAGAAAAGATGACCAGATCTACTAGATTATTAAAAAGATTAAATGCAAAAATAAAGCATCATTAGAATAATAACAACTATATTGCTTCAGTAATAGAAGCTCTACATAGCACATACTTAAAATACTTCTGGAAATCCACAGGGTCTTTTGCCAGACCTGCAACATCAAACCCATAATCACCAGGAAGCTCTCCATTAAGATGAGGGGGGTACTCATATGGGATTGGGCCAAGCCAGCGGGGGCGCTCTTCCCCGTACCACAAACTGCACAAGAATAAAATATGTTGACGAAATAATGCAAAATAAACAAATTCTTCAAAATCGCCAAAGTTATCTCACTAATCATCTAAAAAATTTCTTCTTTTTTCTTTTAATATTTCTTTTAGCTGTGCACAAGGAACATGTAGAATAATCAAAAAGGTCGATAGAAGTATTATAAAGGAATGTATATATTGTAGGATTTATTCTGATCAATAGAACATAGTGCCCCATAGATTTAAATTGGAAGTTAGAAACAACTACATGCCGATAATCTCATCAATGATTGTTGTCAATGTTAATCGTCACCCATTACGTTCTTCAAGCCTCCGAGAATAATTAATGGTCACTCACTTGGGGCATCAATCCATATAAATCTAATTTCTCTTTTTTCCAAGGTTTTTGAATCAGATGTAATGCACAATAAACTTAACAAAATATACATCAAAAAATGTACTAGAGAGAAGCCTATTCTCAGACTATTTGAGATGTAGGACTAGCCTATATTGTAAGGGACCCTGCGGGGCTACACACACTGGAGGGGGTGAATAGTGTAATGGCAAGCAAAATGTTTAATTAAAAGTTACTGAAATTAAAGCACAATAAGCAGCAGAAATTAAACAGAGTGCTCAACAACAATCGCAAACACAAGGATTCTACCCGGATTCCCCAAAACTTCGGTACGTCCAACCACACCAATATTCACTATAATTCCCACGCAGAGAAGTGAATACAATCTCACACAGAGATACTACACATAGGATTTTGTCCTACACAATGACCTAACAAACCCTACACAAGGGTCAAACTCCCACACAGAGAATTAGGGTTAGTCCTACACTAGGACACCAAACTCTCACAAAGAGAGTAACTCCCACAAAAAGAGTATCTAATTTCCAAAAAGAGAATTAGGGTTTCGAACATAAAACAAAACAAAACAACACGTACATATGCCTTAATATGATCTTACCAATGTGATGAAGAAGGCATGTAAGTGAAACTCATGTGCTTGAGATGAGGCTTTGATTGCACTTGATGATCTTTCTCTCTTCCAAGAATGAATTCTAACACTTCTCTTTTGAGTGTATGAAATGAAGAGAAGAAAGATGATCTCCAAAATAGAAATGAGAATTAAATCCCTTGGAGAATTTTCTTATGAGCTAGCTTCAATGCATGAAGAGAAATATGTTCATGAGATGGAAATGGGTGAGTTTAGGAGTGGCAATTGATTCTCAAAGATATTCAATATTAACCAAGTGTTCTAAATGAACTAAGCCAACTCCTATATATATGAAGCCAAGAAGACCCCATAAAACCAGCCAAAAACCCTAAGGGAAGAAATCTGCAACTGCTAAATTTTGGGCTGAAACGTTATTGACAGTCGACTGATGAACAAATGACAGTCGACAGTCCAACGGCTAAATAATTTCCAATGACTATAATCTGAGCCACGCGAGTCGACTGTAGAAGACAACACAGTCGACTGTAAAACAGACAGTCAACTGTATATCCTTCAACTGGCGACTGCTGCATGGGATTGGAAATAAACAGAGAGATACAACTTACTCCCAGTATGCATACAGGCGAATGATGGTCAGAGTACAATCGACTGTAAAATAGACAGGCGACTGTATATCATTCATCAGTCGACTTCTATAGTGGATGGAAATAAAACAAAGATGCAACTTTCGTACTTACGCCTTTCAGATGACTGATGACCATTTCACAGGCGACTGTAAATTTACAGGCGACTGTAAATAATTCATCAGTCGACTAACTTGCAAATTGGGATGAAGCCCAGAAAATGCAAGTTGCGCTCAGACGACTGTTGAGCAATTCACAAGCGACTGTCGAAACATAAGCGACTGTAAATTGAACATCAGCAGACTGATGCAAAGAGCTCAAGTAGAGTCAATAAAAAGTTGACTTGAGCAATGCACCACAGTCAACTGTAGAAGGCTCGACTGACGACTGGAATCACCCAGCCGACTGTAAAACCTTCAGCAGGCAATTATTGGAGAGCTAGAGACTCGAGTCTTTAGGCAAGATGAACCTATTGGGTTGGATTCTAGGATAATCATAATGCTCACTAAAATGGTTAAATGCATATGCATGAGAGTATAACCATCTATCAAGGCATTACAATAATCCTAGATTCAAAAAGAGAAATGCAAGTAATAGAAATTACATAGATTACAAATTGCATCTCCTAGAGTCTAAGTCTTCAAGCTCATGATACCTTGATGATCCCAATCATCTTCAAGCTTTGACACCCCTTGATGAGCTTCCCTTCATCAAGCTCCAAGCTTTGGCATTGCTCCTCTATATGTACATCCATCATCATACTCCAAGCTTTGGCTTCATTAAATGATCTTCATGACTTCATCCAAGCTTGAGTACTCCATCACTCTTGGAGGTCTCTAGATAACCTTTGTAATATCATCCAAGCATTGTGCTTTGTCTCATCAACATATAATCATTAAGATAAACTGAGACTAAAATATAAGATTGATTAGCACACTAACATAATGTATTGATCATCATCAAAACAACGTTAGTCTTGAACCCAAGAACTAACAATCTCTCCCCTTTTGATAATAACAATCCATTATGTCAAAATATAATAAACATTGAAATAAACAATGTGTGCTAACAACTCCCCCAATCAATATGCAAATGTGCATAAAATATAAACATGCAAAGCACAAAACATATTGATGGGTGTTATGCAAAAACATACTAATTGATAATAATGCATCAAAAGCATAATGTATATTTTTACATAACTCATTTCTCTCCCCCATTGGCATATCAAAAAGATGGGTAATAGCCAAATAGAAAAACCAAGGGCAAGAGAAATAACCGTCTCATATGCACAAAATATAATGTGAATGACATTCAAAATGACATATGAATGGAAAAAATAATGCTAGCAAGCAAAAATTCCATACTCCCCCCATAATCATACAAAACATGCAAACATGGAAGTAATGGACACACTCACACAAATATGGGTACAAAATGTAAACTTACAAGCATGGTATCCAAACAATGAATAACAATGTGAGTGAGCTAGCAAGTTGGAAACCCCAAACAAAAGTGGAGTTTGGCTTCCGTATATAGTCATATGAAAAAATAACATGACGAACATATGATTCTATATACGAGTTCCTATCAAGCCTAGAAACATTCTTCGGAATCCACAGAGAAAGTGATTCTTAAGAAGAGATTTGGTTAAGGCATGAGTAGGAAGTGAGGGTGCACGCTTATGAGGTGGAACATAAATATTGGCGTGCCCCGTGTGTGAAACATGTAATTTAGTATTAGAAGCATTCACACAAGCAATTCTACCATGCATAGGAACATGTTAAGCATGCAAAGGTGTGTCATCAATTCTAGCATACAAACAATAATAAGATTTCCTATGAGTAGAAACATTATGCATAGCATTCAAAGAAGAAGCAATCATGTCAACATGTTTTTGAATATGCTTCTTAATATATGCAAGACCGGAATACAAAAATGCATGATTTCTCTTTGGCTTAGAAATAATAGTTGATTTTAGGCCAAAAGATTTGGATGTGACTTTCTCATTAGAATGCTCCCCCATATTTGGGTGCCTCTAAGAGAAGAGCTTGGTTTGTTCACCTTCAATGAAGAGGATCCCAAAACCGTGTCCTTACTCAATTTGAAATTTTCAATTTGAGTAGACAATAGCGCACATTTCTTCAAAAGTGAAGAAATGTCGTCATCCCTCTTGGATAAACATGAGCTAAGCTCACAACATTTTGACTTGAGAGCTAATGTCTCATCTCTCAAAATGTTGTAATCACTCTCCAAGTGCATCTTCTCTATTTGGAGTTTGAGAGAAGCATTCCCATCCCTCAAGGCACTCAATTGAGAAGAAGATTACCTTTCTCGGTATGCAAAAAATTTAGTTCAACATTATGCAATGCATACAGACTCTCTTTCACAGATTTGTGAAAATCACGATCAAACTCAATACGAGCTTTAAGAGAGTCATTCTCTTTGCTCAACATGCACACATGCACACATGAGAATCAAGAGCAATCTTTTCTTGATTCAATGCAATAAAACGTCTATCATCACAAGGTTTGGATGATTGAGATGTGTGTGTGTGCATCTCTCTTTAGGCATAGACTTTTTAGCATAAGGAGAGTTCATAAACAACGCATTATCATTTTCAATAAAATTACCGCGTTGAACGAGAGAGTTACGAGATACCTCATTACCAACGATGCTCTCATCATCGCAAGATTCCTCTCCACCATACTTTTCATCAAGATATTCCCATATCTCCTTGGCCGTTGATCGCGCCCCGGTATGCACACGCACCTGGGACAAGCGACTCGTAGTCTTACCGCAAGCGCATGGTGTAGTGGCGAGCGGGTATCGAACTCAGGAAGGAACAATGACAGTGTCTTCTTCTAATCACCTAGCTATCAAGGTGGTCGAGAATAATTTGGGGTAAAATTGTCACAATCGTTTGAATGTCGATGGAAATATCAATAAAATAAAGCGCCTAGGGATAGGGAATCCCCGCTACGGACCGTATCTCATCGTTGTGATTAGTAGGTTACATCATTGCCAGACTTGAATTTTAGGTGAACTAATCGCAACTGAATGTAGAACCAAGCTCACGCTCTCGCGCTATTACCGGTCTATAGCGAACCTAGGTTAGGGCACAATCTCTTGCAAACCCTAACCTAAGCCACTAGCATTAGGATCGACATCATCGTTCAATCGTATCTCAAGCCCACTCTCGTGCAAACTCGAGCTACGACCTAGGTTGAGATAGTTCCTACCCGTCCAATCTCTTGCAAACGGATATTGGTATAGAAACACGATTAAAAATCCTAGCTTTGGCCCAATCTCTTGCAAACCAATTCTAGAAAAGTCCAATCGTAAATCTAAATCGAATTTCTAGGGCTTCCTATCAATTGGGACCCAATCTCTTGCAAATCCCAATCAATATGAATCCCTACCTATCCGTAATAAATCGATCCCAATCTAACTCTAATCAATTCTAGCAAGAATTTCACCAATTCATCACAATTTAGAAATAGGGTTCATAGGGTTCATCCCTATGCCCTAAGACGATAAAACTACTCACTAATCATTATGCAATTCATGAGAAAATTAATAACAAATTCAGCACAATTCATTGCAATAGAGAAATTATCAACAAAAATAGAATTTTTGACAAGAAAAGAGACAAACCAATGAGAATCCAATAGCATCCAACAATAGTCCCCTTTCTAATCTCTCAAAAAGCCTAAATCTAATTATCTAAAAAGCTCTCTAAAAAGTATCAAAAAGTTCTCTTAAACTAGGGCAAAAACTGGGTTTAAATACCCCTCAAAATCGCCCAAAAAATCGTGACAAAAATGCCCCTGCGCAGCCCAGAAATCGCAGTTTACGCAGCAGGCGCGGCGGCTCACTCGGCCGAGTGACAAATGTCACTCGGCCGAGTGACAAACCCTGTAAAATCACAGTAAGTTGGGACTTTTCGGGGGTCTGTCTTCGGTCGTGACTCGGCCGAGTGGATTTACTCACTCGGCCGAGGGGCTTTTCTTGCTCGGCCGAGTCGGAACCGTCAAAGCCTGTACATTTCCAGTAAGTCGGCCTTTTTTGATGGCGGATTTTCCATGCCACTCGGGCGATGCGATCTTCATACTCGGCCGAGTGGGATATCGTCCCTCGGCCGAGTGCACGCCCAATTCCTTCTGTTGGAGCGGTCCGGTCTGGTCGGCCGAGCGGTCTTCTTGCTCGGCCGAGTGAGTGCTTCACTCGGCCGAGTGAGATGCTGCAAATGCCCAATCTTCATCTTTTCGCCTCCTCGTCGCTCCTATGAGGTTCCTTCTTCTTCCACTTGTCTTCTATCGCCGAATAGCCCTCAAAAGAGCTTTGGGTGACACTCCGGAGTGGGTGCAAATCCTCTTGATCTCAAAATCACTCTGAATCGCACCATATCTCCTGAAATACGGCAAAAATAAGAAATCGTGAAAAGCATCGCAATATTGCCGAATAATCGTGAAAAACGCGATATGAACGATCAAAGTGGCATGCAAACATGCAGAAAAGTGTGTAAAATACGGAGTGATCAAAATCCCCCAAGCTTACCTCTTACTCGTCCTCGAGGAAGATGAGTAAAAAGCAAACTCGACGGGCAAAATAATGGAAAAGAAGGAAAATGAAAATAAAATAGAATAGAAAGCGAAGAAGGGGGTGCTAGATCAGTTTTCTCAGGACGTGGGTTTTGCTTACTCATATAGCATGCATCGAATATAAAACACATGTCACAGACTTTTATTTCGATATCATAGTATAATGATGCATTCGAAATAGAAAACCCCAAAATATCAAAATAGCATGAAATAAGGAATCATTCTAGGATTAGCATCGTCTGAAGTATCTAAAGCGGTATGCATAACCATAGATCACATACTTTTCAATTGAATGCTTTGTATAAGGAGTATAAGAGATATCACACGATATGGAATAGTAAGAATAGAAAAGTACGGTTTTCATGAAATGAATGCTAGGTGTCGATTTCTGGATTTCGTGAAACTTTAGCAATCTCACCGAGTATAGAAGATTACTTAGCCTAGGTTGTCATGCACCGTCAAGTAGTCACTCTCTCACACATCATTGGATCCTCTCCCCCAAGCTTATCCATAAGCGTGGTGGCATAAACAAATCAATATGTACATTCCTCATTTCTTTTGAAGCTCCAAAAAAATAAGAATAAAAAAACAAAAAGAGGGAAGAAAGAGAGAAATAGTATGAGATGGGATCGTTATGAACTTCTTTTCTCTATTCTTTTCTTTTTCTCCATTTTTCTCTTTTTCTCTTTTTTTGAATAAACATTTACACTTAAGCGATCCCAAATCAAAAGAGAGAATGATATACAAGAATATATTTTTTTCTTTCTGATTTTGGGGATTTGGAGCATGAAAATTAATAGGGGGAGAAATGCCGATAATAGACTTGCTAGGGGGGATTCACCAATGAATTTTAAGTAGAAAAATAATGCTCAAGATATGTGGAGAAAGAAATAAATGTATCACTCGGTTCACTCTATAAGACGTGCATAACAACTTTCAACCGAGTAATATAATCTACTCAGTTTAATCTCAAAAAGTAAACTAGTCCAGATATATCACCCTAGCAAACATTCAATCAACCTGAAAGTGAAGCGTACAATTCATGCAATAAGAAGTGATATGAGAAAGGAAATCGGTACTCCAAATATAAGCAATCAATGCGTGAAGCTTGGTGTGTTTTCTATGATAAGCATACATATGAATCATCAGACATCGGCTAATAACAGAATTTCATCCATATTCATACAGGAAAAGAGTGGGTTACTATTTCAAATGCAAAGCAGGACATAGCATATGATATCTGAAACAAAAGCTATGACGTGACAAAATAGCATGCACAAAGAGATAGGCTAACAACACGTCATCATCATCACAGAAAAATCATCTCTAGCAAAAGATGAAAGGAATAATGATAAAAGAAAATAGATACTACTATGTACAATGCGGCATACTCAAAAAAGGAAAAGAAAACGTGATGCATGATAAAAAACGAAAAGGTGGTGAAAATAAGTGCAAAAGTGAAAAGAAAATGTGAGAAATCAAAAAAATAAAGGGTGGCAAAAATAAAAAGTGTGAGAACTCACTGCCCCAAGCTGAAGGCACAGTGTCCTCAATGTGCAAAGTGTGACACACCGAGAGACGTGAAATGGGTGGGGTGGGTGAGGATGCATGCATGATGAAAAAGAAAGAAAAAGAAAAAATAAAATAAAATATGAATGAATGTGATGCATGCAAAGATCAGGATGGTGCAGATATAAGTGTCCCCAAAAAGTCTCTCCCTCACTCTCAAAAAGATATAAAAAGATATGATCAGGAAGGCACCAAAGTAATACGTGGAGGAGGGGGCAAAAATCACCAGGCCCAAGGACAAACGGGCAGCAAAACGACAAAAAATATCAGAGGCATCAAGAGTGTGCCTAAGCTGGTGGTGGCGCTGCACCAGCACCGTCCTGTGGCGGGGCTGGTGGTGGTGGTGGTGGGCGTGGTGGCTGCTGGGAGGGTGTGGGTGGTGGAGGCAGACGCGCCAGAATCTGATTCAGGCAAGCCTGAATACTGGGAAGGATGGCGACGCGGGTCTGCACGGCGCTGACCATGGCGGAGAGAGCCCTAAAGTCTCCTCGAAGTCCACTAACAGCCCCCTCAAGAGCACGAATGCTCTGAACTAGAGTGTCAGGGGGTGGTGGAGCGGAGGGATGCACAGGTCTAACAGGTGAGGTGCGGGGCTGTCTCTGGTGGGCAGTGTAGGTGACGGGGCCAGCAGGAAAGTGTGGAAGGGGTGCTGTGCTCACTAAGGGATGCCCAGCCTCGGTGTGAGGCTGGGACGCAGGCTGGGTCGGAGAAGCAGCAGCAGCAGAGGTGGAAGGCAAAATGGGCGACGAGGCAGCAGGAGAGGTCAGTGACGCAGAAGTGGGAACAGAAGTCACGACACTCTCGGTAAAGACAGCGGCAGTGGGGTCAGACGGGCCAACGGCCGGGGTGGCCGTGGACAAAAGTGAGGACAGAACCGCCACTGCGGCGGTAAAGGATGTCTCGCCGCTCTCTAAAATGGTGATGGGACGCTCAGGGCTCAGGGAGGTGATAGGCTCGACGGACATAGGCTCGGTGGTGGTGGTGGTGGACTCAGCTAAGGTGCTCCCGACACTGACAGACGTGTGGACAGAGGTGTCGGGAGGTGCAGACAGTGCAGGTGCAGGCTGAGGGATCACGGGGTCAACAGGTGGTGCAGGGGGTGCCTGCTCAGCATCCTCAGCCTCAAGCACGTAGGCAGCGGGGTAAGGAGATCCATCGCTGGAATCCAGTCCCCGTGAGCCGGTCCAATGTGTGTCCGAGCGGGACTCGGAAGAACCATGTAGTCATCACTAAAGGGACCGTGCAACCACACCCAGTGCTGGCAACCGTAGGGACGAAGCATCTTCATCCGGCCATAACATCTATCGAAAGTGAAGTGGGGCCCGGAGCTCGACGCAAGTCGTCAGGTAGGTCCACGCCGGTCATGAAGGCCAGAAGTGTGATCAGACCGCCGCAACAAATAGGTGAGCGAGCGCTCACCGAAATGATGATGCGGTCTAAAAACCAACTAGCAATGTCGATCTCGACGGCGGGGACCAGGTCGTCGCTACCCCTGTCTAGAACCCTAGGGCGAGTCATCGCGTAGAGCATGTAGAGCTCTGGCGTAGACATGGTCCCGGGCTCGTACCTTGCTAGGAAAGTAGTCGCCATGAGGCGTTGTGCAATGCGGAGGCAGGGGTGCAGGATAGCTGAGGCCTTGGCCCTACTAGGGTCAAAGGCAAGTGGGGATCCCGTTTCCGTGTCCAGAAGGTGGAGGTGTCGAACGACGGGGGTGGGATGTGCGTGGGAGCGTAGGCGCGGTAAGGGACAGGGACGGCGGGCCACTGGAAGAACGCTCTAAGCATGTCGAGAGTGATCTCACACTCTCGATCCATCAAACGGAACGAGCATCCTCCAGGGGTCCAGTCAATAGAGCTCAGGACCTCTAGTGTCGGACGGATGTAAGTATCCGCCGACACCGACAAAAAATCACGTCATCCCACGTTGTCGTACAACGTGAGAAGCCCCTCGAGTACCCCTAGGCGGTCAAGGTCGGCTAAGTGTGCGAACCTAGAGGGTATTATCGAGCGATGGCAGATACGCTCGAATCTGGCGCGGTGTGCGTCATTTCGAAACGTAATCCACATCGGCCCGACGGCGGGAGCGGGTAAAGGGACAGGATCAGTAGGGATAGGCTGTGTAGGTGGCGGTGGCGGTGGCAGGCTAGGTGGAAGGGAGTCCTCCCTAGCGTGAGAGGGACCGGGATCATCGGTCCTCTTCCGCTTCGAAGAGGCTCCCCGTGTACGTGGCCTAGTGCGCGGCGGCATGTATGCCGCGAGACGTGTCCGAACCAAATAAATACAGCGACGTGCTAAATGATGGAACGAGTGTACATAAACACGCCGCGAGAGCAATAAGTAGTGTGTGCGAAGAGACGCCTCCGCCGCGAAGCTCAATGCGCGTCCAAAAGCTCCCCCAAGCTAGCGAATCAGGAGAAACGGGGAGAAACGGGGCTTTTTGGGGCAAAACGGAGTGAACGGAGGCGGTGGCGGCCGGCGCCGGCGAGGGGAGCCGGCGGCCGGTCGTCGGCGGTCGCGGGCAGGCGATCGACGGCGAAGGGGGGACCGGCTCGGGCGCGGCAGCGGTCGCAGCGGGCGAGGGAGCTCAAGCGACAGCGGCTCGGGCTGAATTGGGGGATTTTTTTGTTTTGATTTTCGTGCAGCCCGCAACGCATATATATATGAATTGTTACGACTCGGCCGAGTGACAAGTGCGTAAACGGAAAAACATTTCAAAAATTTCCTTGCCACTTACGACTTGGCCGAGTGGCTTTGGCTCACTCGGCCAAAGGGAAAAACTCCACTCGGCCGAGTGGCTCTGCCACTCAGCAATTTTTTGAGCTAGGAGGGTATCTGTTTCACTCGGCCGAGTGACAAGTCACTCGCCCGAGTGGCAATTAAAACTAAAACTTCCAGAAATTAACAGAGAGTTGGTCTGCAGAAACTTCCCTGATTGGTGCTCCACTCGGCCGAGTGTAGTCTTTGCTCGGCCGAGTGACATAAGCTACTCGGCCGAGTGACGTGCTGTTTTCTGCATCGGCTCTCCGTTTTCGCTCTGGTCTCTGTTTTTCTTCCTCCAGTCTGTTTCTTCCTCCTCCTAAGGCCTGAACGCGTTCCTGGAGCGCTCTTCCTTGCCTCGATCATCCTCCATATGGTTGATCTCCCTTTCTCCTTCTCCTGTCATGAAAAATAAGACCCATTGTCACGATTTTCATGGACATAAAACTCTAAAAGCTAATAAAAGGCTAAACCAAAAATGAAAATCAAATAAAAACAATGCAAAACCCGTCGGGTTGCCTCCCGACAAGCGCTCGTTTAAGGTCATGAGCTCGACCCCTTAAGATATTCGCTTAGCTTGCGATATTACGCGCATACGAGATGCACCCGTCAAACTTACCGGGGAGGCCGCTCGGATTTCGGTCTTGATGATCATCGGTCTTCCTCGACGCCTCCTCATCATGGGCAATGTTGGGGGATAAGTCCCCCAAGCTAGGCGTGTTCCTATCTTCTTCTTAGCCGGTGACACCGATCTTCCTTTCGGTGGAGCTTTCTTCGGATTCTTGGCCTTTGAGAGCTTGCAAAGCTCTCGTATTCTTGCGACATCAGCGTCGCCTTCATCAGCATCCGTGGAGCTATTTGGAGGGTCCTCCAATTTCTCTTCTTCACCCGAAGCTTGGCCTTCTTCGAAGCCATCGTCATGGAGAGCACCAATAGAGTGGGGGATTGCTTCTTCAATCACTTCGTCGAAGAGATCCACATAATCTAACTCCTCGTGATAGGGCATATGTTTCATGGCCTTGGGTATGTGAAGCTCGACTTCTATGTTCCCGACATTCAAGGATAGAGTTCCTTCACGCACGTCGACGATAACACCGGCGGTTGCGAGGAACGGGCGTCCAAGTATGAGCGAAGTGTCGCCCTCTTCCTTGATGTCCATTATGACAAAATCACAAGGCAAGCATATCCCTCCCGGAACTTGGAGTGGAATATTCTCTGCGATCCCTACCGGCCTAGTAATCCGACCGTCCGCAAGTTGAATTCTAATGTCGGTCGGCTTCAAGTCGGTGCCCGTGTTCAATTTTCGGAACATACTAAGGGGCATAAGGCTCACACTCGCGCTCAAGTCAACTAGAGCTTTTTGCAAAGGGACGCCTCCTAGTGTGCAAGGGATGTGGAAACTCCCGGGATCCTTCAATTTCGCCAGCTCCTCCTTCCGGGTAAACCAAGTTCCTTGTTCCGCAAGCAAGATTTTTTCCTTCCTTTTCTTTCCCGAAATCAAGTCCTTCAAGAACTTCGCGTAAGACGGGATCTCAACAATTGCATCTAAGAAAGGAATATTGAGGCTTACTCCCCTCAAGTATTCTAGGAACTTGGCAAGCCTTTTCTCCATCTTGGCTCTAGCTAGCCGTTGTGGAAACGGCACCGGTGGCATATAGCGGTGCTCATCAAGTGGCTCCTTTTGGCTCTCCTCTTCAATTGCCGGTTCTTTTTCTTCCAAAATTTCCACCACTGGTTGCTTGCTTTGGGTCATAGCGGGAGTGGTATCTTTTCCGCCCCTTGTTGTAACCGCAACCACCGCATTGATGTGCCCGGTGTTGCTCCGTGGATTGGGCTCGGGTTGAGCCGGCAATTGTTGGGCGTTCTTGTTGAGCAACGCAAGTTGTTCTCCAAGTTGAGCGACGACGGTATTTAGTGACTCTTGTCCCGCCGTCAATCTAGCGTTGATCTTTCTTTACTCCACCATAAATTCCTCCACCCTAGCTTCGTGGTCCGATCGTGGTTCAGCTTGAGGTGGGTTGGGAGCTCTCCAACCTTGGTTGTACCCGGGGGGTCTATATGGTCCCGTTTGTTGCCTTGGCGGGTAATTTTGTTGCGGTGGACCCCTCGGTTGATATTGAGGTTGTGGTAGTGGAGGCCGAGCTTGAGGAAGTTGTGGCGGCGGGTTCAAAGCACCATCATTATTTGCATATGAAAAGCCCGGATGGTTTCTAGCGGCCGGGTTGGCCCAATATCCGGAGTTCCCCGCGACATATTGTACTTGCTCCAAAGCTCCCTCTCCATTGTCCCCTCCTACATACATGGCTTGGGATTGGTCTTGCCAATCACTCATATTGTTTATCGGCGTAGATGTAGAGGGTGCTCCATGTGGCTCGGTGATATATTTCTCCAATCTCTCCACTACCTTGTGGAGAGAGTCAAATTTGCTTGAAAGCTCCGCTACGGCCTTGGCCTCATATATACTAGTGGGCTTCAAGGAGGACGAAGAATGTCCTCGCTCGTCCCCCCATTGTTGGTTATTAGAGGCCATCTCCTCTAATAAGGACGTAGCTTCATCCGGTGTCTTTGATAGTATGGCTCCATTGGCGGTTGCGTCAATAATTTGCTTCGTGCCCGGTTGGAGTCCATTGTAGAAACTGTGAACAAGTTCCCAATCTTCTATACTATGATGGGGGCATTGATGTTGTAAGTCCTTGAAGTGCTCCCATGCTTCATAGAGGGTCTCTTGCGGTCATTGCTTAAAGGACATGAGAGCACTCCGTATCTTCACCGTCTTGGAAGGAGTGTAAAATTTGTCAATGAAGGCGCTCGCCAACTCATACCAAGTGGTGAATGTCCCTTCCGCCTGCGTCCTCAACCAATATAAAACTTTATCCTTGAGTGTGAAGGGGAAAAGTCGCAGTCGGATTGCATCAACGGAAACACCCGGCATTTGGAAGGTGGCGCACTTGGACAAGAAAAGCTGGATGTGATAATGCGGATTCTCATGGGCATTCCCATGAAACGGGTCTTGTTGCATCAATACCACCAATCCCGTCTTTAGCTCAAAATTCTTATCCGCCGCTAGTTCCGGCATGGCGATGGATGATGTGGTGGAAGAAGTCTTAGGCCGAAGCCTATCTCTAATGGATATGATCCTCGCCATACGTGCGGCTAGTTCCTCCGGTGTCTCCACACGGTTCATACAACTGTCCTCCGTAGCGTGCCTTCTCTCGGCTCTGATCCTCCTCACGGTACGCTCGATCTCCGGATCAAATAATATTTCCTCGGGGTTCGCCGTAGATCTCGTGTACATGCAAAGGAAAACAGAGTTTCAAAGGAATTGTTAGCACGAATAAGGAGTAAAAAGATAAAAGTAATAAAAGAAAAAGAAGACACTAAGTAAAGAGAATAAAACACTGTCGCCTCCCCGGCAACGGCACCAAAAACTTGATCACGCCCCGGTATGCACACGCACCCGGGACAAGCAACTCGTAGTCTTACCGCAAGCGCACGGTGTAGTGGCGAGCGGGTGTCGAACTCAAGGAGGAACAATGACAGTGTCTTCTTCTAATCACCTAGCTATCAAGGTGGTCGAGAATAATTTGGGGTAAAATTGTCACAATCGTTTGAATGTCGATGGAAATATCAATAAAATAAAGCGCCTAGGGATAGGGAATCCCCGCTACGAACCATATCTCATCGTTGTGATTGGTAGGTTACATCATTGCCAGACTTGAATTTTAGGTGAACTAGTCGCAACTGAATGTAGAACCAAGCTCACGCTCTCGCGCTATTGCCGGTCTATAGCGAACCTAGGTTAGGGCACAATCTCTTGCAAACCCTAACCTAAGCCACTAGCATTAGGATCGACATCATCGTTCCTACCCGTCCAATCTCTTGCAAATGGATATTGGTATAGAAACACGATTAAAAATCCTAGCTTTGGCCCAATCTCTTGCAAACCAATTCTAGAAAAGTCCAATCGTAAATCTAAATCGAATTTCTAGGGCTTCCTATCAATTGGGACCCAATCTCTTGTAAATCCCAATCAATATGAATCCCTAGCTATCCGTAATAAATCGATCCTAACCTAACCCTAATCAATTCTAGCAAGAATTTCACCAATTCATCACAATTTAGAAATATGGTTCATAGGGTTCATCCATATGCCATAAGACGATAAAACTACTCGCTAATCATTATGCAATTCATAAGAAAATTAATAACAAATTCAGCACAATTCATTGCAATAGAGAAATTATCAACAAAAATAGAATTTTTGACAAGAAAAGAGACAAACCAATGAGAATCCAATAGCATCCAACAATAGTCCCCTTTCTAATCTCTCAAAAAGCCTAAATCTAATTATCTAAAAAGCTCTCTAAGAAGGCTGCAAAAAGTATCAAAAAGTTCTCTTAAACTAGGGCAAAAACTGGGTTTAAATACCCCTCAAAATCGCCCAAAAAATCGTGACAAAAATGCCCCTGCGCAGCCCAGAAATCGCAGTTTACGCAGCAGGCGCGGCGGCTCACTCGGCCGAGTGACAAATGTCACTCGGCCGAGTGACAAACCCTGTAAAATCACAGTAAGTTGGGACTTTTCGGGGGTCTGTCTTCGGTCGTGACTCGGCCGAGTGGATTTACTCACTCGGCCGAGGGGCTTTTCTTGCTCGGCCGAGTCGGAACCGTCAAAAGCATGTACATTTCCAGTAAGTCGGCCTTTTTGATGGCGGATTTTCCATGCCACTCGGGCGATGCGATCTTCATACTCGGTCGAGTGAGATATCGTCCCTCGGCCGAGTGCACGCCCAATTCCTTCTGTTGGAGCGTGTCCGGTCTGGTCGGCCGAGCGGTCTTCTTGCTCGGCCGAGTGAGTGCTTCACTCGGCCGGTGAGATGCTGCAAATGCCCAATCTTCATCTTTTCGCCTCCTCGTCGCTCCTATGAGGTTCCTTCTTCTTCCACTTGTCTTCCATCGCCGAATAGCCCTCAAAAGAGCTTTGGGTGACACTCCGGAGTGGGTGCAAATCCTCTTGATCTCAAAATCACTCTGAATCGCTCCATATCTTCTGAAATACGGCAAAAACAAGAAATCGTGAAAAGCATCGCAATATTGCCGAATAATCGTGAAAAACGCGATATGAGCGATCAAAGTGGCATGCAAACATGCAGAAAAAGGGTGTAAAATACGGAGTGATCAGCCGTCTCGAACTCCTATACTTCCTTAGCAATTTTCGAAGAGAGCATGGAACAAAGCATTCCACTCTTCGGTATCCGAAGTAATTAAGGACTCCTCATGCACATCAAGCCAATGGAACATGTTCTTCCACCATATTGAGAAGTATTTGCCTTTGAAGATGGGAGGAAGGGAGAGGGGTTGTTGAGACTTAGAAGTCATGCTTACAAAAGCCACCAAACCAAGGCTCGGATACCAATTGTAAGGGACCCTGCGGGGCAACACACACACTAGAGGGGGTGAATAGTGTAATGGCAAGCAAAGTGCTTAATTAAAAGTTACTGAAATTAAAGCACAATAAGCAGCGGAAATTAAAGAGAGTGCTCAACAACAACAATCGCAAACACAAGGATTTTACCCGGATTCCCCAAAACTTCGGTACGTCCAACCACACCAATATTCACTATAATTTTCACGCAGAGAAGTGAATACAATCTCACACAGAGATACCTCACACAGAGGATTTTGTCCTACACAAGGACCTAACAAATCCTACACAATGGTCAAACTCCCACACAGAGAATTACTAACTCTCACACAAAGAATTAGGGTTAGTCCTACACTAGGACACCAAACTCCCACAAAGAGAGTAACTCCCACAAAGAGATTATCTAATTTCCTCAAAGAGAATTAAGGTTTCGAACATAAAACAAAACGAAACAACACTTACATATGCCTTGATATGATCTTACCAATTGATGAAGAAGGTATGCAAGTGAAATTCAAGTGCTTAAGATGAGGCTTTGATTGCACTTGAGTTTCACCTGTATTTGATGATCTTTCTCTCTTCTAGGAATGAATCCTAACACTTCTCACTTGAGTGTATGAAATGAAGAGAAGAAAGATGATCTCCAAAAAAGAAATGAGAATTAGATCCCTTGGAGAATTTCCCTATGAGCTAGCTTCAATGCATGATGAGAAATATGCTCATGAGAGGGAAATGGGAGAGTTTAGGAGTGGCTATTGATTCTCAAAGATATAATATTGAAGAGAAATATGCTCATGAGAGGGAAATGGGAGAGTTTAGGAGTGGCTATTGATTCTCAAAGATATAATATTAACCAAGTGTTCTAAATAAACTAAGCCAACTCATATATATATGAAGCCAAGAAGACCTCATAAAACCAGCCAAAACCCCAAAGGAAAGAAATCTGCAACGGCTAGATTTTGGGCTGAAACGTCATTGACGGTCGACTGATGAACAAATGACAGTCGACTGTCCAACGGCTAAATAATTTCCAACGGCTATAATCTGAGACACGACAGCCGACGGTAGAAGACAGCACAGTCGACTGTAAAACAGACAGTCGACTGTATATCCTTCAACAGCGACTGCTGCAGGGGATTGGAAATAAACAGAGAGATGCAACTTACTCCCAGTATGCATACAGGCGACTGATGGTCAGAGTACAATCGACTGTAAAATAGACAAGCGACTGTATATCCTTCATCAGTCGACTGCTGCAGTGGATGGAAATAAAACAAAGAGATGCAACTTTCGCACTTACGCCTTTCAGACGACTAATGGCCATTTCACATGCGACTGTAAATATACAGGCGATTGTAAATACTTCATCAGTCGACTAACTTGCAAATTGGGATGAAGCCCAGAAAATGCAAGTTGCGTTCAGACGACTGTTGAGCAATTCACAAGCGACTGTCGAAACACAGGCGACTGTAAATTGAACATTAGTCGACTGATGCGAAAAGCTCAAGTAGAGTCAATAAAAAGTTGACTTGAGCAATGCATCACAGTCGACTGTAGAAGGCTCGACTGGCGACTGGAATCACCCAGCCGACTGTAAAACCTTCAGCAGGCGACTGTTGGAGAGCCAGAGACTCCAAATGAATATTTGGACAAGATGAACCTATTGGGTTGGATTCTATGATAATCCTAAGGCTCACTAAGATGGTTAAATGCATATGCATGAGAGTATGACTATCTATCAATGTATTACAATAATCCTAGACTCAAAAAGAGAAATGCAAGTAATAGAAATTACATAGATTACAAATTGCATCTCCTAGAGTCTAAAAGTCTTGAAGCTCATGATACTTTGATGATCCCAATCATCTCCAAGCTTTGGCACCCCTTGATGAGCTTACCTTCATCAAGCTCCAAGCTTTGTCGTTGCTCCTCTAGATGTCCATCCATCATCATGCACCAAGCTTTGGCTTCCTTAAATGATCTTCATGACTTCATCCAAGCTTGAACACTCCATCACTCTTGGAGGTCTTTAAGATAACCTTTGTAATATCCTCCAAGCATTATGCTTTGTCTCATCAACATATAATCATTAAGATAAACTGAGACTAAAACATAAGATTGATTAGCACACTAATATAATGTATTGATCATCATCAAAACAATGTTAGTCTTGAACCCAAGAACTAACATATATGGCTTCCAAATACTAATAAAAGCAATCAAGCACACAAATATAATGTGAAATTAACCTAACAATGATGTGGATGTAATTGCCCTCTGACGTTCTATAAGCCACGGTAGAGTAATTCATGTAATCAGATATTTAGGTATTTGGGTTAATAAGTTGTAGACATGTTCCCGTATTCCTTCTCTCTATTTATAATGCAATATAATGAAAAGAGTGAGATAATTTTCTCTCCACTCTAATTTCTCCTAATCCGTTTATTCTAACATGGTAGAAGAACAATCCTTAAACCATAACCCTAACCTAATTCCTTTCGCTAATCTAACCAAATCCATCACCCAACTCTGGCCTTCAAGGACACCATGTCGCTACCTCCTTATCATCATCACCAATTATTCATCCACAACATCATTTTGTTGTGCCCCTCTCGCTACACCAATTGTCTGTTGTCGTTTCCATACCCTTCACGGTGATTGTCCAGTCACCCTTCGTCATCGTTAAACCCTCTTTGTGACCGTCACCATCTAGTTACCATTTGTCGCCATCGCCGATATGCTTCATTTCCATCGCTATCAAATTACCTTCTTCTTCATCGTTGTCGTGCTTCAAAAGTCATCTCTGTTGCAATTCATCATTTGCAACATCATTGTCATAGGTGTCTCCTCCTTACTCCACTGCCTAACTCTAATTAGATCTGTCCTTCTGCTACCAAATTTGATTTAGATAATGATCCCCTTTCTAGTTATTGTTTAGATTATTTAAAAAAGGTTAGATTTTGCTTCTTCTTTTTTTCACTTTTTATAATGTTCTCATGACATCTATCTGGAATCTAGAATCGGGCTATCTTCCTATTTTCTATGTCTACTTCCTTGGCTCTACCTTATCTGGCTATCTGTCTAACCTTGGCTATTTGCCTGGGTTAATTAGGCTATATTGGTATTTGATTGGCTACCATATGTCTGCTTTCTCTGGATGTTATTGTTGTCTGTCTAGTTAAGTGATATTTGACTTTTTGATTGTCATGGTTGCTATTAGTGATGATAGGAAGTCTACTATCGCAGTTATTAATCTTGTCATACTAAAAACCATTTTGCCTACCACTATGAAGCTAAATGGGACAAGCTATCTTATGTGGACTCAGTCTCAGTCTCTTTGCTGGTTTGCAAAAGAAGCATCTTACAAATGATCCACCAGACCTTAAATCTGATGAGTATGATAACTAGTTTTCTAAAAACTGTTGTGTCATGCCTTGGTTCTTCAACAGCATGGAGGAAAATGTGAGCATGTGTTATGTTTTGTAAAACTATCAAGGAAATTTGGGAAGTTTTAAAAGAAATGCAATCAAAAAAGAAAACATCTCCAGGATAGCAAATTTGTATGATCAATTGTTTACAATGAAATAGGATGGCATGCACTTATAAGATTATTATTCAAAGCTAAAAATATCCTGGATGAGATCAATATGTATCAGTAGATGCTTTATAGATATTGTGCTGAGCTTGTTATGATAAAATTGCTCTGCGGATTAGATTCCCCTTTAGCGACCCAGATTCATAGTTAAATACCTGGTAGTGATTTTGTTACATCCTTGTCTGCGACTCATATTCGACATGTGGCTATCATTGGAGAGTCTACTGCATGTCATCCATTACCACTGAGAGTTCTGATATGGTTGCTAATAGTCATGGACATGGACGAAGATAAGTGTGATATTTTGGAGGCAGTTGTGGAGCTATTAGTGCTCAGAAGCCCACATTTGATATTGGACCGCAGCATGGTACTTATTGTTGGCGAAGTAGCCATGTTTGAGAGCAGTTTTAAATGAAGTTTATGAGACTAGATTAGGAACAGATTGCAACAACAAATGCTCTAGTTGATTCTTCCATATCGACCGATCGGTACAGATTTCACAAAGTATGCCAAACTTTTAGAACTTCAGTCATCCCAAACTCAGGTATCTCATTCTACTAGTCATGCCACTATTCCTGGTACTAATGCATTTATTACTTCATCTATTAGGCCTTGGGTATTAGATTATGGAGTATCATCTCAAATGATGAATATCAGAAAAAATCATTTCTTATCATTTTCCAATTACAAACCTCTTATTCACATAGTCGATCGATGGTACATATTCGGTTGTTTCTGGCCAAGAAATAATTCATGCTATTTTTACGATGTCCTTAGTTGACGCCTTATATGTTCCAAAATTTCCTATAAATATCTTATCTATTAAACAGCTTACGAAACAAAAACTATTTTTCATCATTCATACGATGTTTTTCAGCATCTACAAACTAGGATGATGAAGGGTTTGAGTCATAAAAGTGGAGGTGTCTACTATTTAGAAGATAATCACTCTCATACCTGATTAGCTACATTTTTTTGTTGATACTATATTACAATGGTATCGTTGGTTAGGTCATTTATCTTTTTAGAAATTACGTGAAAATTTACATGTTGAGCCTTCAATTTCCTCTTTACAGTGTGAGTCTTTTGCAGGAAAGCATCACATTGCTTCCTATCATATTTGTGTTAGCAATCGTAGTCGTTTTCCTCCTGAATCGGTACATGTTGATGTTTGGGGACTAAGTTGTTCCTCTTCTAGCCATAAGTACTTTTTAGTTTTCGTTGATGATTTTTTAAGGATGACGTGTTTATTTGCTTAAATACATGTCTATATGCCTGAGATTGTCGAAAACCTTTATAATGAAATAAAGACCTAATTTTTATCACTATTTGTATTTTACACAGATAATAATCTCGAATGTATGTAGAATGATATTTTCTTCCATGTGCTTATTATTGTTGCATGTCCTCGTACATCCCAGCCAAAAGCAATTGCTGAATGAAAACTTAGACATCTTCTTGATATGGTTAGAAGTTAAAACCATTTTGATTGAAATGAATGTTTCTAAGTATTTGTGGTCTAATATTGTCTTATGTGCATATCATTTAATTAATAAAATATCATCATTTGCTCATATGATCTTATTCCATTTTCCTGTTTGTTTCCTGATAAACTAGTTTTTTAATCTGTTTGTGTGTTTGGATTTACTACAGAAGACTGGATTCTTAGCTGTAGGCATCATGAATACTCATATGGATAATTGGATATTGATGTTAACTTGTAGGATGACACCAGGACGTTGGTTGATAATGTCTCTTAGTATGGAAAATTGGTTGGGAAACCCGATCAAGTCCATGTCTCAGTTTCGTTTTTGTTTTCGGTCTTTTAGGAATTTTAAGTTTTGGTCAGGTTTCGCTCATTTCGGTAGTTTCGGAGTTTCGTTTTGTTTCATCGTATCGGTATTTTCATTAGTTTTTCTGAATAATAATGTATAATACTAATAAAAAACAAAAATACCTACACCATGTGAATTCACAGTTAGCAATATCGAATATCAAATACTAACTAATTTCGTATTGCTAAAGATATTACCTGCATCACGAGCTTCTTCATTTTCTCCTTCATTTTGCTAGACATATTACACGTTTTTATCAGTTTTTCATTCATGGTAAAAGATAATGGCAAGCTTGTAAATGAATGCAACATAGTTAGCAAAATCTATAAGGTGAATAGCAATAAGTAGTGATGCTGTCAAACTACACATTTTGATAAACAATTTACATTTATTTACAAGTTTGACATTTCCTTCTTTTAAACGGTTTAAAAGAGATTGGCAAACTTGTAAATAAATATAACATGTTAATCAAGAGTGCAATTTGACCGACAACACTTGCTCCTCCAGCCATTTAACATCAAACGAGGGCTAGAGCCCTCGTCGCCTTTGATGGAGGCAATGTGTAAAATTCTGGAAGAGCGGCGGGAAGCAGCATGATTTTTGGAGGTGGCGCCGTGGCAAGATCGCCAGGTATGTTTCTCTCTCTTCTTCCTCTTCCTATACCTCTTTTGTTTCTTGTTCTTCTTCTCGTTTTTCTTTTGGGTTTTTCGCATATCCGTCCCTTAAATTTTGCGTATTTTGATATATGTCCCTTAAAAATTCGTATTTTCTCTCATATCCCTCACATATTAAACATTAATCTTTATAGTTCATCTCTCTTAACTTACTGGTAAAC
The DNA here is from genome assembly GCA_030789695.1 of Scilla litardierei. NCBI lineage: Eukaryota > Viridiplantae > Streptophyta > Magnoliopsida > Asparagales > Asparagaceae > Scilla > Scilla litardierei. The sequence goes on from CM061142.1 coordinate 112,052,196, forward strand.
TCTAACGGAAGGAAGAATATTCCGTTATGGCTATATTTGGGGGCGGTCTGCACGGCTCACGCGGAGGAGTGTGCGGAGCCCCCGCCTCCCCGTTGTTTTGGGAGGGGTGGAGCACCGCCCCCTCCCTCAGGTTTTCTGTGGGGGAGAGGGAGGCGGAGACGCCTCCCCCTCCCCGTTTGAGGAGGGGGAGGAGGCGCCTCCTCCTCTCCTCCGAAAAACGGAGGGGAGGCGGCGACGCCTTCTTCTCGTTTGAGGAGGGGGGAGGAGTCGCCTCCTCCCCCTCCTCCTCGCTCCCCTGGGTTTTCTTAATTAATGTAATTTCTTAATTAATTAACTGAAATCGTTAATTAATATAATTGAGGTTAACTTTTTACCAGAATACATGATGGAGGGAATATTAAGGTTAACGTTTAATATTTGAAGGATATGAGAGCAAATACGAATTTTTAAGAGACAAATATCAAAATATGCAAGATATAAGGGATGAATATGCAAACCCCACTTTTCTTTTTTGATGTAGTTGTAGTTGTTTCATGGACTAGAAATTGCCCATGCACTTGGTGCACGGAGTAAAAACCCCCAACAAACATGGCCGCGGTGCACGCGCGAAACCGGAAGAAGCGAAAAGCGTGGGTGAACGTGTCGGCGGCGTCGGGGGGTAAAAGGGGAGCAAGCACGCTAATACGAATGCAAAAATGCCTAAAACGCGAAACAATAATTGGGATCCTTGGGGGGATTTTTTCCGCAATTAATTGGAAAGTCGGGGGTCCAAAAAAATTTAATGGGACATCCCCATGGTTGAGGGGGCTTTGCCACGGAGCAAAAACAACCTCCCATGAACACGGCACAGAGGGCGCGCACAACCAAAAAGGAATGAGAACTATGGGTGTATGTATCGGCAGCGTCGGGAGTAAAAGGAGACCAAGCGCGCAAATAAGCGCAAAAAAACAATGAGGAACATGCGATTAAGTGAGATGCTGAGGGGATTTTTTTTGCAATTACCAGAATGTTTGGGGGGGATTTTTTTAATTTTTGAATGGGGGGCTTTTGCCACGGGGTGATGGGAGTTTGCCACATAGGACAAGCCCGTGGCAAAGCTCTCCAAAATGTATAAAGGAAATTTATTTTCATTTTTTCCTTCTTATTTTTATTGGTTTCGGCCAGAACGTTGTCATTCCGGCCTGTTTCGGCCGAAACCGACCAAAACTCACTGTAATAGCAACGGTCCGCCCGAAATCAAAACTTTTCCTCGGGTCTCTATTAGCTTCAAAATCGAGACAAAACACCCGATACAGATACGTATCGGGCGAAACATATTACCTTGATCAAGTCAAAGATCACATTTGCATTTGGCATGGTCAATCGATTTATGCACGATACTAGAGAGATACTTCAGAAAATAACCTGATGGATTTTGATGTATGTCAATAGTTATCATGGCAAATGTTTGCTATATAAGAAGAATGGGTATTTGAGGATAAAACCTTTTTCTGATCCTAGTTATGCAAGCGAATAAAGAGACTTGAGATCAATCTTAAGAGATTGCACTTATATTCGAGGTAATCTTGATACGTGAAGAAATAAAATGTAAAATGTTGTAACTTAGGACCAAACATGATTGTCATTTTACTCGTGATGTTGGGATTATAAAATTGGTTTACGTCATATCGTCTGGCAAATATTTTTACCAAGGCATCTTCTTCAAAGATGTTTTCTTCCACGTGTGACAATTCCACATGTGACAAGATGTGCATGATTAATAACTATGCTCCAGCTTATGGAGGAATGTTAGAGTTATTCATGTAATTAGATATTTGGGAATTTTGATTTATAAGTTGTACACATGTATCATTGTTCCTTTTCTTGCTAAATAGTGCAATATAGTGGAAAGATGGAGATACTCTCTCTCTCTCTTCTCTTCAGTTTTTTCCCCTAATCATCTTGTTCTAACAGGTCAAAATTTGGAGATTTTGCTTCTACATTATTGAAAGATAAATTAATTTTAAATGGAATGAACGCAAGTACGGATGAAATGATAATACAAGAAGCAATCCTATTATAGGCATGTAATCTAGGCAAAAAATGCAATTCATACACACAAGAGATTTGGGTAAATAAAAAAAATAAAGCAATGAGTTGATATCCAGTAAAAAGATAATCCAATGAAATCATGGGATTAGCAGAACTGATTAGCAAAGATCATAGCGCATTACAAGCGTGGAAAAGTACTAACCCATCCAGGCAAGCCGTGATATTGTCCATGGAAAAATCACAGAATTTGTATGAACTGAAACAACTCCACAATTCTTCTTTGGTATATGCTCAGAAAGGATTTGTGGCTGGTCTAGGCTAGATTTCTAGATGAAAATGAAGGAAATATGTTCAGATTAAGGACTGGTGGCTGTTTAATGAGGGGAAAAGTGAAAATGTGATGGACTGAGAGTTTGGAATGGCTGTAAGGTGATTTTTTTAAAAGGAAACTAGGTAAAGTACCTAGTAGGATGGAAGGAATAGAAGTTGAGAAAATGAAATTTGAATGTAGCAAAAGATTGATTTCACTGCCAATGTGCATCACACAGAAGAAATATCATAAGAGGAAATTTCTTTCTGTCTCAAACGATTACTACACCATGCTTACACTACTCCATCTCCCCAATTTATAGCCAAATGGTTACAACTATCTAGAGCTAGCATAAATGCAGTCAACAACACTTGGATAACCACAACTACTACTACAGTCAAATGACTCCTAGGAAAACAGAATGAAAAAAAATGTAGCCCCTGTGAAACACCTAGACAGCATTGACTCAATAAATACAACTCCTAGAAAACATACATTGCACTAAAATATACACAAAACCGGATGCAAGGTATAATCTAAGAAACTGATGTGATCGGAATCTACACCATATAGTTGTAAATTCTGGTCCCCATCAATATGGCACCAAGATAGTCAGATACACACGATGTAATAGCGGAAAACTGTCCTAGTTCTGAATGGACTTGCATGGAAATCTGTTAAGAAAATAACGTGTCTAATCTAGCGCGAAACTTGAATACCTTGATAAAGGTTTGAATTTGCACCTTACCAATATCTGCTGTTTATGGACCTAATTAAGAGCCTAAGCCAATATTGTTTGCCCTTGCCTTGAGGAATGAGGACCATCATATGATATATTTTTTCAAAAAAAAACTCTTAGGGATATTCAAACATTTAAAATTTACATTTAAAATTAATGCAGTTATGAATACCTTCAATTGTTTTGAATATATGTAGCTGAATGTGCCTACCTCTTTTTTCTTAAAAGTAACATTAAATATTTATGTCAATGGCATTAAAAAAGCTGAGGTACAAACATCAAACGAATATAGATAGATGGTCCAAATTTCATGCTTTGTACTCCATACTAGTCATAACACGTGCCTGCGGGCACGGTTCACTTAAGATTTTCCCCTGCAAAATCTTTGTTACTCAAAAAATTATTTCCACAACCAAAATTTAAAAGAACAAATTAGCGTAAAAATATTTAGCGGCATGGCGCCTTCGGCGCGGAACAACAAATTCGGCGCAGGCGCCTTCGGGCAGAACAACAAATTCGGCGCAGGTGCCTTCGGGCAGAACAACAAATTCGGCGCGGAACAACAAACTAGAGAGCGCCTTCGGCGCGGACGCGCCCTAATAATGATGCCATGCGAGGCCCAGTGGTGAGTGTATTAATTACGACGTTCTGTTATCCCATTTGTTTCTTTTCTTCTCGATGAAGTCAAATGCCCGGATAGATAAGGATGATTTGAATAGGCAACATAGAATTCATTGATAATATAACTTTTCCTTATTTTTGTTATAAATATTGTAAATTAATTCACATAAATAAATGCATGGATGTTCAACTTCCAAGACCTCTTAAATTCAAAGATCTCGAATTTCATTACCAAATTAAATCACATAAATGAATGGATATTTGTTTTCTCCAAAAATTTTCCCCCAAAATACAAAAGTTTTTGATACGATCCGGTGGATCGATCAATAATTTCATATTTAAAAGTGGAAAAAATATGAAAAGGTGGGATTTTTATAAGATTTATAATGCGAAGAACGAAGAATTGATTGATAAATGAACCTCTTTCGAGAGGAGACTCGCTCTCCTAACTTTTAATGCACGGAACAAAAGCCTAAAATCCTTCACGAAGGATGCCTACAAGTTCTTCACAAATAAGCATCAAAACATAAGAAAGGCGGCTAGCCCTAATAAATAGAAAAGAGGGAATTTACTAATCTAGTCTGAAAAGACTAGAATATCCCTAGACCAATTAATCCCACTACGCGGTTCCTCCACGCTTCCTACGCCGCACATACGTCAAGGATGGGCCCGCCCCACCATTGGAGGCGGATGATGCGTCCGCATCAGTTTTCCCTCCCAAAATTTTCACAAACTCTCATCGCAACCGTTGATTTCACAAGATTAAATCTAAACCATTCGTCTATCAACCTGTTTGTCCTAGTCAGCTTGTCCTAGTCAGCCCTAGAATTCAAAAAAAGGTTGTGAAATGTATAATAGACATTTATGGTACAAAATAAAGACAGTGACAAATATACCAAATATACCAGTGCAAAAATGCTACAGTGGGTTTATTATGGAAACCAACTTCCAAGAATATTCTGGAACCTCTGAACAGTTAACATACATACATTGGCCACTTAATGCCATGATTCCATTGGTTGTTATTCAAATGCTTTTCTTGCTACAGCCGGAATGCTGTGAATGTGGTCTCTCTGTGTGGGAAACAAACTGACCACTAGCAACCATCCGAGGTCAGGAAAGTGATATGAACTCGAAGAAAATCTGAAATTTATTGAATATAAACTGAAAATAATAGGGATAAATCGATTATAATCAAAGGGGTAACCTCCCTCCCAAGACGCCGATTGCAGAGGACATCTGCACTCTCCCGTAGAACGAGGAAATCTCTCCTCTCTTTCACAGAATAATTGAAATATGCATGGGGAAACGCCGGCCGGCCCTAAGGTGTATAAATACTACTCACAGATACTAAATTGCACATAACCCCCTATCTAAAAATATAGAATTGCGAGAATACTCAAAAGTTGACGAATACGCCCCGGAGTCATGTAGAAGCCGCCGGCCCACCTTGATTACGCCTCCTCTGGTACGTGATGAGCCCATCACTGCGCCCCCACAAAAGTGCCACCTTGAGGACAAGGTGTAAATCAGGAAACTGCTGTGATATGATGCCCCAGAGCTCCCAAGTGCTCTCATGGTCTGGCAAACCCTTCCAGCGCACCAACACTTCCCGCTCTCTAGCACTCCCCATGCAAACCTCGTTCAGCTCCTCAGTCTATAATGTCACATCCATGTCAGCTGTCAAAGTCTCTGGTAGTGATGGTGATGGGATATGATCGCCAATCGCATGTCTGAGCTGGGCTATATGGAATACATGGTGAATGTCCGATCCTGTGGGTAACCTCAATCTGTAGGCAACCGGCCCCACCTTGGCCTCTATCTCGTAAGGCCCAACATATCTAGGGAAAAGCTTCTCATGTATTCTAGGTTGAGATTAAGGACTTCTACCAATAAGGGCGCAACTTCAAATAAACCATGATGTCTACATCAAACTGCACGTCTTTGCGGTAGGAGTCTGCCCTAGCCTTCATAATCTGCTGGGCCCTAACCAAGCAGTGCTTCAACTCCTCCAAAACTCTGTCTTTATCAGTTAAGTACTACTCTACCTTTGAAACAAAAGTAGACTCATGCCCATAATGCAACAGATGAGGGGGATCTCGTCCATACAGTATCCTGAAGGGGTGGTCTGAGCAGCTGTATGATATGAAGTGTTGTATCAATACTCCGCCCAGGCTAGCCACCGTGCCCATAGCTTCGGAGTCTCTGAAATGAAGCATGCAAGTAGGTCACAATACTCCTATTGACGATCACAATCTTAGTCAGTCTGTGGATGAAACGACGTATTTCTCTTCAACACTTTACCCTGCAGCCTAAAGAACTCCTGTCAAGATCTGCTCAAGAACATTGTGCCCCTATCAGAGACAATAGACTTCAGTGGTCTGTGCAATCTAATGATCTCCTTCAGAAAAACATCTGCAACTGACATTGCATTATAAGGATGTCATAACGGTATAAAATGTGCATACTTGATGAGGCGGCCCACCACAAGTATAACTGTGAATCCTCTAGACTTAGACAATCCGTCGATAAAATCCATGGACGGCTCCTCCCAGACCCGTTCTGGTAAAGATAGTGGCTGCAGTAATCCTCCTGGGGTCATCGCCATGTATTTGTGATGTTGGCACACGTCACACTTCGCCACCATCTCTGAGACATCCGTCTTCATCCCCTTCCAATATACCTCCCTCGCCAGGCACCTATATGTCTTGAGGACCCCTGGATGGCTCCCAACCGCACTTCTGTGAAACTCCTGCAAAATTTCCGAGATGTGAGTAGATGTTCGCGGTAACACCAAGCGTCCATGATGTAAGAACCTCCACTCCTGCAAAGAATAGCTCGAGTGGTCCGAGGACCCCTGTACGAGTGTTGCCCATATCCCTGCCACCTCCTGATCCTCCTCACGAAGAAGTGGCTCTCAGTCCTGGAGTATAAGAGCCGACAAGGCTACTGAAAGTATTTCTTCGTCGCGCCTCGAAAGTACATCAGCTGTCTTGTTCTAAAGTCTAGGACGGTACTGTATCTCAAACTGGTATCCCATCAACTTCCTCAGCCACTGCTGGTGTTCCTCTGCCACCATTCGCTGATCCAACAAATACATAAAACTCCTCTGGTCGGTGCGCACCACAGAACTCCTCCCCAACAGGTAGGACCGCCACTTCTGGACCGCCAAAACAATAGCCATCGGCTCCATCTCATAGACGGACTTCAACCTTGCCCTCGTTGTCAAGGCATGGCTGAAATAAGCAATTGGCCTCTGGTCATACATCAGTACTGCTCCCAGCCCATGCCCTGAAGCATCTGACACTACTATAAATTGCCTGGTAAAGTCTGGTAGAGCCAAAACTGGTACTGACGTCATGGCCTTCTTCAAGGCCTCAAATGCGTGCATCGCCTTGTCACACACTAGAATTTGTCCTTCATGAGCAGTTTTGTGAGTGGCCAGGCGAAAGTACCATATCCCTGCACGAACCTCCTGTAATAGCCTATCAGGCCAAGAAATCCCATCAGTCCTCGTATAGTAGTAGGACGCGGCCAGTCCAACATAGCTGATATCTTCGTTTTGTCTACTGCTACCTCCTTTGGAGACATCACATGCCCCAAGCACTCAACATGTGGCTGGCCAAATAAGTACTTCTTTCGGTTGGCGAATAGCTAGTGGAATTGAAGCTCATGAAAGACTATTTGTAGGTGGTCCAGGTGCTCCTCCAAGGATCGGTTGTAAACAATGATATCATAAAAAACCAGCACAAACGCCTAAGATAGAGGCAGAATACCTTATTCATCAACGCATGGAAAGTAGCTAGTGTATTGGTCAAGCCAAAAGGCATGACCAGGAACTCATAATGGCCCTCATGAGTCCTGAAGCTTGTCTTGGGCACGTCCTCCGTCCTCATCCTGATCTGATGGTAGCATGACTTCAAATCAATCTTTGTGAAGATAATGGCTCCGTGTAATTCATCAACTAGCTCGTTGTTGACTGAGATGGAGAACTGGTCTGGAATTGTCTCCGTATTCAGCATTATGTAGTTCATGCAGAAACAGCAACTCGCATCATTCTTCTTCACCAGCAGCATGGGACTAGAAAAAGGACTAACACTCGACTGAATAACTCATGTATGTACCATCTCTCCCACCATCTGCTCTATCTCATCCTTCTGAACTTGAGGATAACGGTAAGGCCTCACACTGATAGGGGATATGTCGTCCCGCAATATTGTCGTGTGCTCATGGTCCCTAGATGGTGGTAGACCATGTGGCTCCTGAAAAACCTCTTCAAACTGCCTCAAGAGCTGTTACACCTCCTCTGAAATGGCTGGTCCACTCGTAGCCTCAGCCCCCTCCTCGCACTCGACGTGCTGCAACTCCACCAAGAAACCATGCCCCTCTGTCTGGATGGTCCTAGCTATGGCCTTCAATGAGACCAATGTCCTGCAGAGGCTAGGATCTCCCTGCATCGTCACCGTCCTGCCTCCCTCATGGAACTCTATCCTGAGTATCTTCTAGTTTACCTTCATGTCCTTAGAGTCTGCAACCATCTCATGCCCAAAATTACATTTGTACTCCCCAAGTCTAAAGGCAGGAAGTCCTCTACCACTTGAATCTCATGCAGCGCCAAAATCAAGATGCGGCATACACCTCGGCTGCTCTCCATCTGGCTCGTCCCCATTATGACGTTAAACTCCTATGTCCACCAGCTAAAGACCATGCTGCTCTACCACCCTCCTGGAGATAAAGTTGTAGGTAGCCCCATTGTCGATCAATACCGTCGCCTCCTGGTTATAAATGTGTCCCCGCAACTTCATGGTATGGTTCGGAGTAAACCCTATCACAGAGTTTAGGGAAACCTCTGCCACGTCCAGATGGGGATGCTCCTTGTCCTCGGTATCTACGGTCCCATCCTCAACAACCTCCTCCTCATCGTCATCTAGTATCAACACCTGGAGCTTTCCACTGCGCACATATGTCCGGTAGTGAACATCTCATCGCACCAGAAACATAGCCCCTTCTGTCGCTTCTCCCTCATCTCAGCGTCAGTTATCCTCCTAAACTGTCCTACAGCATGTGGTGCACCGCTCTTCTCTCTACTCTTCTCCTCGCTCTTCTCCTTGGTGGCCTGATCTGCTCCTATAGCCATCTTCTGCCATCATGTCGTCGTCTAGCTGCGGAAAACAGGTCCACTCCAACTGCCTATCGCCCTCCTCTCCTCCATCAGGCGATCCTCCACCATCTAAGCATACTCCAGGTCTCCATCAAGTCCCGAGGATTTTCTATGCAAACCTCTGTGCGGATGGTAGCCTTCAGCCCCTTCATAAAGGTATTCTCCATCATGTCGTTAGATACTCCATGCACTCGCCCTGACAGTGCCCTGAACATATCCCTGGAGTTCCTCATCGTGCCATCCTACCTGAGGGAAAGTAGCTGCTCCCATTAATTTCCCAAATGAGTATTGCGGAACCTCTCCACCAAATCATCCTTAATCTCCTCTCATGAGCAAAACAGGCGCCTCTCCTCCCTCCACTAGTACCACACAAAGGCCTTCCCATCTTAGGACACTACCACCGCCTCCAGCTTCTGCTCCTCTGTCATACGGGACACCCTGAAAAATCTCTTTACCCTATAAATCCATGCAACCGATCCTCTCCCTTAAATACGGACATCTTCAGCTTCCGTAGCATATCCACCGCAAAGTTCCACGGTCCCCTCGTCCTCCTGCGTACCTGGGCTGATGGTAAAGCTCCACCTCCCTGTGCCGCTCATGTCCCCTACATGGGGTCTCCCTCACGGTCTCCATGCCCCCCTTAGGCCTCCTCCTCGACCTCCATAGTCTCCCCAGTGGTCACCCCCTGCCCCATCACCTCGCTCTTCCTCGAAGTCTATGTAGCCTCTCACAATCTCTTCCAGATACCCCTTATAGGTAAGGGGTGGGTCTCGTCATCTGTCCTCATCATATCTGAGGTCTAGCAGTCTCGAATCCTCCTCCATCGTCGACGTACTCCTGAAACTTTCCAGGATAGAAATCATCGTCGAATGCGCGTGTTTGGGCGTCAGAGAGTGGCTGAAAACATCCGTCGGGCGCATAAAACTCCTCGCCGTGGGCCCGAATGCCCGTGGGAAGCCCGCCTTGACTTGGCGGGGCCCTGGCGACCCTGGAAAAGGGCCACAGAGCCCTGTCTGGCCACAGTGGCCCTGCCGATGATCGACAGGGCCCGCAGGGGCCCTGTTCTGGATGGCGAGGCCCGGGCAGCCTTGGTGGGAAGCCCCGGGGCCCACACGGTTGTGTTGCGGCAGATGGGGGCCCGGCTAGGGCCGTCGGCCCCTGAAGATGCTCCTCCGCTTTCAAGTCGCTGATGTCGAGGTCCCTGAGCCTTTCGTCTTTGAAATCCTTCGGTATGCCCTTCACATTGTCCAAAGATGACGTCTTTTTCGTTGTTTTAGGGTTTGTGTCCTCACCGTTCAATTTCACCGAAATCCCCGCAAGTTGAAAGATGATCTGAGATAGGACTTTCCATGTTTATCTAGTGTTCCCTTACTTCCTTAGGGTATCACCATGCTTCGCTAGGGTTTGCTTTACGCACTCGATTTTTCCATTGAGCTTCTCCTCCACCGCATCAATACGATCTTTGGATCTAGTTGCCACCGCCATGGATCGACGTGCTCTAATACCAAATTGATAGAAACTCGAAAAAAATCTGAAATTTATTGAATATAAACTGAAAATAGTAGGGATAAATCGATTACAATTAAAAGGGTAACCTCTCTCCCAAGATGTCGATTATAGAGGACGTTTGTGCTCTACCGTAAAACGAGGAAATCTCTCCTATCTTTCACAAAATAATTAAAATATGCATAGGAAAAGCCGGCCGGCCCTAAGGGGTATAAATACTACTCACAAATACAAAATTGCACATAACCCCTATCTAAAAATATTAAATTGCAAGAATACTCAAAAGTTGACGAATACGCCCCTGAGGCATATAGAAGCCGCCGTCGCACCTTACTTACGCCTCCTCTGGTACGTGATGAGCCCATCAGAAAGTCAAGTGAAAAAGCACTCCACTTTTTCAAGCATTATAACCACCAATAGGGCCATTGGCAGCACTAGTCAATCTCATACCCAGCTCTTAGTCAGTTTGGTATTTGATCTCCAAACTTGAAGTTAGGCATAGTTACTCTGCACGAACATAGAATTATTACAAGCAAAAATGATGTAAATTTAATCAAGTGGCACATGCAAATATAAAGGAGTCCTAGTACCCAACCAAATGCAAAACAAAAAAAGACCATCCAAATTTAGTGAAGTCGTGAAGAATGGTGAGCAGAATGAATTGATTTTTGTCATAAGCTTTTGATATTAAACCTATATTACATTATAAATCCAAAGCCCCCGAACCCTATATCCTCGCACTGATAGTGAAATGCAGAATTTACCACACAAAAGTGCAAGCAGAAATTACAGTGGTAGATATGCAAAGCAAAACTTCTTTGCACTTGGTAAATTCAATGGCGTGTTCTTAGTAATACGTGGCAAATAAATAGCTAAAATTCCTTAAAATAACAACATTTTACCCACACTGCAAGTAACCATTGACAATTCGACAAGGATTGAGTCGCAATTAATGGAATATAAAAGGTGCAAAAATGCAACAGAAGAGCAATCTTTTTAGGGTTTTGCCTATTCTGCCTTGCTTTCTCTGCCATGGCCTTGAACCTTTTCGAGCTCTTCGCAGCCTCCTTCTTCGTCTCCTCCAGTCTCCGCCGGAGCGTCTCTCCGACGGAGCTGTTGGCAATGGCCTTCACCGCCGTAAAAGGAATCGCAGAGAACACCAGAACTCCCGCAAGCTAGACAAAAGATAGAAAATCGTAGAAAAAATAGAGGGCTCGAGTTGAATTGCGATTGGAGCAAATTAGATGATGGAGATGAAAATGAGAACCTCCTGCCATGACGCTTTGATTGAAGATGGGGCTTTGTGCAAAATGCGGTGGCCCCGGCGGCGGTTGGCCGGATAATGGATGGAGAACGTTAAGGGGGATGAGATTGAGCAGGAGGAAGAAAGCCGGGGCAGCGGAGAATCCATTAGTGTGTTAATTGAGAGAAAAAAGTGGTATTTTTAATGGTTACCCACGTCCGTTACTGGATGGTCTCACCGTCATCACTCGCTTCCCTCGCATCACCCGCCAGCCACTCCCTTGATAATCTCACCGCCCGTCTAGCGGTCTTTTTCTTTAGTGGGTGTTTGGTTGTTGCCAGAGAATTGCTATTTGCACGGATATTTTTGCTGAGTTTACAGACCACGTGTTTACAAGTTTGTCATTAAAATATTTTGTTGTGTTCACAGACCATTCCTCTTTCGTGTCATTGTTCCCCTTCTCCACCACCGCTGCCACCGTTGAGGACCCCCCTTACCGCCCCCCGCCTCCCTTCACCGCGAGACGTTGCTCAAATGGGGGGGATGAGATTAAGAAGGCAGGGTACATACCTGACACCAATTGCGTGCTTCATAAATTGGATGTAGGGGTCAAGGCAGAGTCGTTGAGGTATCATAGCGAGAGATTGGCCATTGCTTTCGCGCTGGTGCATACGCCGGTAGGCACTCCGATTCGAGTGACGAAGAACATGCGAGCGTGCATGGAATGCCAGGCGGCGATCAAGGTCATGTCGAAGGTGGTCGGAAGGGAGATAATGGTGAGGGATTAGAGCTGGTTTCATCATTTCAGAGATGGGGTTTGTTCTTGTGGGGATTGCTGGTGATTCGATGAGCTGAAGCCAAGATGTTTGATCAAATCTCAGCTTGAGCCTCACTAAATACCTCATGTATTTTTTGCCGGTGAAGGGATGCTGGAGCGACGAGGAGATCCTCGGCGGTGACGGTGTAGAAGGGGGGACAGCAACACGAAGAGGAAATGGTCTGTGAACTCAGCAAAATATGTTTAATGGCAAACTTGTAAATAAGTGGTCAGTGAACTCAACAAAAAGGTCTGTGCAAATTGCGATTGTCTTGTTACAGTGGATTTTGTAATTTTGCTGTGGTGTGAAATCTGAGTTTTGGAAGTGTGAAGAGTGACGAGTTTTTTGTTAAATTGGATGGAAATTGTATTGCAAAATATGTGCAAGAAACTGACCGAGGGAAAAAATTTGGTTGTTGAAATTTCAACAACTAAATTTAATTTGAAATTTTAATTTAGATATAATTATTTTAGTTAAAACATAATGAAGAGCAAATAATTGGTTTAAATTTAACCTTAATTACTATTATTAACTATTATTAACTATTTTTATAAACGAGTGAATAGTAAAACTTATTTTTTCGGTTCACTTGTATAATTTAAGATAGAAAGAGAGGGAGGCTGCATGTTTGTCAGGAGAGCAGCTAGGGTGCAATGTGAGGCGAGCGATGATGTCTTGATGAGTATTAAGTATTGTATGTGTATTAAGTGAGTATAGTTATTTTTCTAAAAACAAAATCTTAATTTTTTTTCCTAAGGGACACCTCCACCTTTGATGTGTCTCCTTGATCCTTACCTAACCCAAGACTTGGTGGCATGCTTAGAGGATTTTAGGGAAATGAGATGGCTAATCTAGGAATAAGAAAGAAAGGTTTCATTTACTCTCCCCCCAAGACCAGGCCAAATTCATCCCTTCCCCTTGCTCCCTCTTAGACTTTAGGGAGGCTGAGCACCCGTAGGGCTACACCACCCTCACTCTACATACCCACGTAGCATCCATATAGTCGTTTCGGTGCTATTGCTCATTCTAGGAGCTTGTGAAGGAGAAGAAGAATTTAGAGAAGAAGAGAATAGAAGGGTTTGAAGAAGGATGAGCCATGGGATTTGGCATACCCCATTGTCTCTCATCACCCCTAATGTAGGATTTTCATCTCAACTAATATTAGAGTTGCATGTTTAGTTTCAAAAGAAAGCTTGCATCTTTATTTATCTAAGAGAACTCATGCATGGTCCTTATAAAATCCTCTCTTATTGTTGTTGTTGTTTAAGCTCTCTTTAAGTAATCCTGAGTTTGTATGGTTGTGTGCGATGAGTAATCCTAAGTTTGTATGGTTGTGTGTGGTGAATAATCCTGAGTTTGTATGGTTGTGTGCGGTGAGCAATTCTGAGTTTTATCAGAATTAAATTCCAGAAAAATTAGATTCAAGTATCACTTGAAATTCTATCCCAAAATCATATATAATATGACATATGTTCAGTACAGTAATTAGGAGTAAAAATTTCATCTTTACAACATGTCGGAATTTCATCCAATCTAGACACAAGTTGGCAAAACGTAGATCAGTCCCTGCACACTCCATAGAAATTGATGATCTTGGTCTCGTTGGAAAGATAACAACTCTTTCTACAACTTTTCCTGGATGCACATTTTTGATAATCTAAATGCAACATGTCTTAAACTAGCAATCTTTACAGCTCTTAAAATCTATCTGAAAAACAGATTCGACAAGTCTCACTAAACAATTCACCATAAATCACCCATTTCATAATTCTGCATGAAAATTTATAGGTGAATCCAGTACAACTATCTACTACTTTCATTTGTATTGTATGGGCATGTTTAATACAAAATTATGGAGAACTGTGCTCCTTAATCTGACTGTTCTGCTTTTCCAGCAAGCTGAAAGATTTGAATGTTGTTTTAAGCTCTTTTCGAGATTAAACTTGCCATTAATGTTCTTAATTATTTATGTTACATAGTGATATGTGGTTTATGTTCTTGGCACATGTGAAATGATGGTGTGAATATGGTTATATGTTTCATGTCTATTATATGTTGTGGAAACGCCTAAATGATCGGTAAACAAGATACATGAGACAAGAAATGAGAAAGGGAATGCACAAGGCGATGCATGTCCTAAATGTGTGGTGAAATGTGGAAAGAAAAGAAATGGAACGTGTTACGTTTCATGAAAATGACTAAGTCCTCTTAAAGGAGTGTGACATGGGGTTTGGGGGGGTAAATTATAGGAGTTAAGGAGCGGACAGATGATATGAATTCTCACCCGATGTGTTACTCCCGGAAGGGGCAGTTCGAGAGGGTTGGAGAGGCCGTGATGCACCATGACGGTAACTGATGGTTTTCTCCGTTTGTCCCAAGAAAAACCGAGATGAGTCTCACTCCTACCTTGCCAGTCGGGTATGGAGTTACGAGAGGCCCCTCCAGTGCTCGTGTCGCTTGTTGCGGTACCATTTTTTACCCACCTTGGGTGAAGTCCGACTCCTTAGCGTCCTCCGATTTATCCAGGTTCCAAAATACTAACCAATGAACTAATTGTTAAACCTCATTATTCTCGTAGCAAGGGTAAATGCATGTGTTGTTTACTTGTGTTTCTTTACTATGGTTCTTTTATGTCGTATACCATTGTTATGTTGTACGTGCATCTTTTTCCACACTTGTGTAGCTATCGTTCCTTACATTACCGCTATAGCTCTCTTATGCCATGTTCAGTTTAGTGGCCATATTAGATGTCATGGTATATCTTGTACATGCTAATATACTACTAATGTCCCCTTTGTATGCCATGTTTCATTCAAGATGTTAGAATGCATATATGAAATATTAACAGGTTGGCTTCATTATGTTTCTATGTTTACCTTGTGGCATCACACATGTAGCTTCATTATGTTTAACTTGTGGCATAACACATATGTTAGTATGTTAGTCGTTAGTTTGTTAACATGTCAATCTATGCTTGTACGTCATCCCACGTAATCAGATTCATTATGTTGGTATGTAGTTCACCATTTTATGCTAATATGCCATTTCATGTTAATATATTTGTTTATGCTTATACCTACGTCCATGATCACATGCCATGTTACATGTACTGTACCGCATCCATGTAAGGACTAGTTGAGATATGGAATTCCTACTGGGTCACGCGTTGACGTGTCCCACCGTTGACTATTTCAGGTGTGAGTGTTGGTTGGATCAGAGGCTACAGCTGGAGTTGGGATAAACAGATAGTCGATAGTTGAGCGTGGGCTGGGTGGTGAGACGAGTTGGAGAGACACTTGTATCCTTTGGAGTTTTTTTGCGGTGTTGACTAGTGAGAATTGTAAACTTGTATAAAAGATGTACAATGGATATTGGATATATATAAGTTTGTTCCTTGGTTGTCTATGAGTTTGTACTTTCTGGTTGTTTATGTATTGTCCATGATTGTATTTTTGGAACATTACAGGTACTACCCCACCAGTGCGCAGTGGACCTATTTTGATAACACTCGTTGCTTTATGAATACCTAGGATGGATACATACTTCCTGGGTATCATAGTGAGCGGGGCATTATAGTTGGTGGCCCATGCATGTTACCGCACTACGGCTGTGTAAGGGTAGTGCGTGTAGTGTTCCAGAGGTAGTTTAGTCTTAAGGTGGGTAGGAGTTCTGCCTTAAGATAGAGCCCTGATATCAGAAGTTTGAGGTATAGAGCCCTGAGGATAGACACTAGAGTGTTGATTGAGTAAGAATGTGTGTGTATATCTATGTGTGTATGTATGTGTACCTATACGTCTGTAGCTCTATAAGTGTTGACTATGCCTTGTCGAGCATATTGAGATGATATACTCAAGTGTATATGACTATGGTATAAGTACGAATGATTATATGGATATGTGATTGTATTTGAAGTATATGTATTAATACATGGTTGACTTATGAGTAATGTGTAGAATTGAGTTATATACTTGATTGAGGTGCATGTAGTGTATAGATGTACTGTGTAGTGGCTATATACTGTATGTGATGTATGTACATGTAGAGTACACAGATGCATGTGTGGATCCTTGAGTTCCACCAATGTATATATGGATATGTCTTGAGTGTAATAGTGTTATGAGTTGATATATGTGATGAGTATATGATACGTGTATGGTTGTAAGCTGGTACGCTTACACCTGTGTATGGATGAGTATATTTTTGGTGTAGTTATCTATGTGTATTGATATTGATATAGTAAACCTTGTGTGATTATACATCTGTAAATATTGGATGGATACTAGGAGACATACTTGATTGTATATTTGAGTATAGTTGTGCATCTGTATATGTGTTAATATATGGTAGCCTATGAGTAGTGTGTGATAGAACTATATAGTTGATCTAGCCTTAGACAGTATATAGATATTGTGTGTCGTCTGTATTTGTAGTATGTAGTATATTTGTGCATTCTGATTGTGTGGATCTCTGTGTCACATTCATGTGTGAATGGGCATGCTCCGAGTATAAGAGTTTATTATGTTTTTATATTGTATCGTGTACACATATGTGGTGACATATGTGATGTGTATATAGTTCTATGTATGGTTGTAAGCGACTGTGCTTATACATGTGCGTGGATGAACATACAATTATGTGGATAGATGTGTGTATAAACCTTGATGTGTGACTATCTACTATATATAGATAGGTATTTGGATGTACCTATTATATGTGTGTATATAGTTAAATGTACATGTATATTGGGTTGATCTGTATATTGACGTGTATGGGTGTGTGCCCATGCATGGGTAGGTGTAATGCCTGGTTATGTGTATGACTATTTGATATATGTGTAAATGTATGCACGTGAGTATGGTTTGCTTTTGTTATAGTGTATGTATGCATGAGGTATAGTGACCTTAATGTCTAAGTCTGTCCATTCTTAAGTTGACCCTTAGTTTGGGAAGTCCGAGGACGGACTTTAATTTAAGGTGGGTAGGATGTAATGATCAAAATTCATATACGTGTATTAATACGTATTTTTGACCGTATATATGTGCGTATAAGTTTTGGAGGATCCTTATGTATTTTATTTAATTTTGTTAAGCTAAAAATTATTTTTAAATAATTTTGTATTACATATGATTTTATTAAATAAAATATATGGTTGGAATACTAATGTCTTGATGAGTATTAAGTATTGTATGTGTATTAAGTGAGTATAGTTAATTTTCTAAGAACAAAATCCTAACTTTTTTCCTAATGGACACCTCCACCTTTGATGTGTCAAGAGCTCCTTGATACTTACCTAACCCAAGGCTTGGTGGCATGCTTAGAGGATTTTAGGGAGATGAGATGGATACTCTAGGAATAAGAAAGAAAGGTTTCATATACTTTCTCTCTCCCCCCCTCCCCCAAGACCAGGCCGAATTCATCCCTTCCCCTTGCTCCCTCTTACACTTTAGGGAGGTTGAGCACCTATAGGGCTACACCACCCTCACTCTGCACACCTCCGTAGCATCCATGTCGTCGTTTGGATGCTATTGCTCATTCTAGGAGCTTGTGAAGGAGAAGAAGGATTTAGAGAAGAGAAGAGAATGGTTTGAAAGAGGAGGAGCCATATGGATTTGGGCTACCCCCTTATCTCTCATCACCCCTAAGGTAGGATTTCCAGCTCAACTAGTATTAGAGTTGCATGTTTAGTTTCAAAAGAAAGCTTGCATCTTTATTTATCCAAAAGAACTAATGCGTGGTCCTTATAAAATCCTCTCTTATTTTTATTGTTGTTGTTGTGGTTTTAGCTCTCTTTAAGTAATCCTGAGTTTGTATGGTTGTGTGCGGTGAGTAATCCTGAGTTTGTATGGTTGTGTTCGGTGAGCAATTCTGAGTTTTATCAGGATTAAATTCCAAAAAAATTAGGTTCATGTAGCACTTGAAATTCTACCCAAAATCATATATAATATGCCATATGTTCAGTACAGTAATTAGGAGTAAAAATTCCATCTTTACAACATGTCAGAATTTCATCCAGTCTGGACACAGTTTGGCAAAACGTAGATCAGTCCCTGCACACTCCATAGAAATTGATGATCTTGGTCTCGTTGGAAAGATAACAAGTCTTTCTACAACTTTTCCTGAATGCATATTTTTGAGATTCTAACTGTAACATGTCTTAAGCTAGCAATCTTTACAGCTCTTAAAATCTGTCTGAAAAACAGAATCGACAGGTCTCACCAAACAATTCACCATAAATCACTCAGTTTATAATTCTGCATGAAAATTTATAGGTGAATCCAGCACAACTATATCTACAATTTTCATTTGTATTATATGGGATGTTTAATACAAAATTATGGAGAAATGTGCTCCTTAATCTGACTGTTCTACTTTTCCAGCAAGCTGAAAGATTTGAATGTTGTTTTAAGCTCTTTTCGAGGTTAAACTTGCCATTAATGTTCTTAATTATTTATGATACATAGTGATATGTGGTTTATGTTCTTGGCACATGCAAAATGATGATGTGAATATGGTTATATGTTTCATGTCTATTATATGTTGTGGAAACGCCTAAATGATCGGCAAACAAGATACATGAGACAAGAAATGAGAAAGGGAATGCACAAGGCGATGACTGTCCCAAATGTGTGGTGAAATGTGGAAAGAAAAGAAATGGAAAGTGTTACATTTCATGAAAATGACTAAGTCCTCTTAAAGGAGACATGGGGTTTGGGGGAAATACGGGTAAATTATAGGAGTTAAGGAGCGGACAGATGGTATGAATTCTCAGCCGATGTGTTACTCCCGGAAGGGGGAGTTCGAGAGGGTTGGAGAGGCCGCTGGTGTACTCGTGATGCACCATGACGGTAACTGATGGTTTTCTCTGTTTGTCCCAAGAAAAACCGAGATGAGTCTCACTCCTATCTTGCCAGTCGGGTACGGAGTTACGAGAGGCCCCTCCAGTGCTCGTGTCGCTGGTTGCGGTACCATTTTTCATCCACCTTAGGTAAAGCCCGACTCCTTAGCGTCCTTCGATTTATCCGGGTTCCAAAATAGTAACGAATGAACTAATTGTTAAACCTCATTATTCTCGTAGCAATGGTAAATGCATGTGTTGTTTACTTGTGTTTCTTTACTATGGTTCTTTTATGTCGTATACCATTGTTATGCACCTTGCCTGTTGTACGTGCACCTTTTTCCACACTTGTGTAGCTGTAGTTCCTTACATTACCGCTATAGCTCTCTTATGCTATGTTCAGTTTAGTGGCCATATTAGATGTCATGTTATATCTTGTCCATGCTAATATGCTACTAATGTCCCCTTTGTATGCCATGTTTCATTCAAGATGTTAGAATGCATATGTGTAATATTAACAGGTTGGCTTCATTATGTTTCTATGTTTACATTGTGGCATCACACATGTAGCTTCATTATGTTTAACTTGTGACATAACACCTATGTTAGTATGTTAGTCGTTAGTATGTTAACATGTCAATCTATGCTTGTACGTCATCCCACGTAATCAGATTCATTATGTTGGTATGTGGTTCACCATTTTATGCCAATATGCCATTTCATGTTAATATTTTTTTATGCATATACCTACGTCCATGATCACATGCCATGTTACATGTACTGTACCGCATCCATGTAAGGACTAGTCGAGATATGGAATTCCTACTGGGTTACGCGTTGACGTACCCCACTGTTGACTATTTCAGGTGTGAGTGTTGGTTGGTTGGATCAGAGGCTACAGCTGGAGTTGGGATAAACAGATAGTCGATAGTTGAGCGTGGGCTGGGTGGTGAGACGAGTTGGAGAGACACTTGTACCCTTTGGAGTTTTTTGGGGTGTTGACTAGTGAGAATTCTAATCTTGTATAAAAGATGTACAATAGATATTGGATATATATAAGTTTGTATTGAGTATTGGACTTCTCCCTAGTTGGTGTTAATGATGAGCAAACATAAATACTTGTGACTAATACCCTATTTTACAGTTAATCCATTGCCTAAGCTTATTATTGAAGATCAACTAGCAATGGAAGACTCACAAACGTGATTGAAGGCAAATGATATGAATTGGATGATCGTAGATTATTGATTGAAGCTCCGTAAAGACTTCAAGCTCATACGATGGAAAGAAGAGATTATTCGTCAATGTAATTTTTCTTTTATCTCTTCTAGTATGTAGATTAGAAGTATAACTTTGATGGAGCACTCACACACATCTACATTCTGTCATAGGACATCTTTAGACCATTGTCCTTTGATCCCAATTCAATTCTCTTTTGTTTGTGCTAGGATTGTTCATAACAGCCGACTGCTTAACAGTTTACAGTCGCCTGTCTCAAAAACAGCCGACTGTGTTTTGTTCTACAGTCGCCTGTTATGCACAGACTATTACAATGTAGTTTTGGGCCTTCTCTGATTATTTCGCACAGGCTACTGTTGAACGATTCACATGCGCCTGTCCTAGTGACAGTCGACTGTGTATTGTAAATCAGTCGCATGTATCTCCATGCCCAAACTCTGTTTGATCTGATTTCTACGGCCAGTCGATTTATGCTGCATATACAGTTGACTGTCTATTAGATCAGTCGACTGTCTATGCTGCAACAGTCGCCTGTCTGTAAGTCATTTCTTTGACTTAGCTCTCTGGAAATTTCTCTTGATTTTGACAGTCGTCTGTTTAAGGTTATACAGTCGCTTGTTCTGATTAACAGTCGACTGTGTTCCTTGCATCAGTCGTCTGTCCTGTATCTTGTGAGATTTCCAGTATTTGTCTAACTTACTCTTCTCTCGGACAGTCGCCTGTCGAAGAAATTACAGTCGCCTGTTGGTTTAACAGACGACTATCTTTGCTTCATCAGTCGACTGTCCACGTGGTAAGTTACAGTTATGAATTCTCACCTACCCTTGCTGACTGTGCAACAGTCGACTTTCGCGAGTTCGGATTATATCCGTTGAGATTTTTCTCACGGATTTCGATTTGGTTTTTGCCTAAACTGTCTTGTGGATTTGAAAAAGCTATAAATAGACATTCTACTGTTTCATTGGAAGGTTACTCATTCATTGCAAAATCCTTCAAGCTTTCATTTCCAAAGATCAAAGCTTTCAAATCCAAAGCCCTAAGTATTTCCAAATCTTGTTCTCTTGCTCTCCAACCTAGAACCAAAGATTGATCTTCTAGGCAATTGGTGCAGTCAAGAGAAAGGGCTTTCTCCTCTCTTCCAAGAGAGTTCTTCAACACACATCACACTTCTCCTTCAAGTTCTACTTCAAGGCATAGGTGATTGTAAGTGTTGCTTTTAGATTTCATAACTTCTTTATTTGAATTGTGCTCTCGGTTGTGAGAGTGGTTTTTGACGTGATCTGCCACGCCGGCGGTGGTGAGCCGCGTGGCAGCGGGGGGTTTAGATATTTGTAACCGTAAGCGCACGGTGTTGTAGTGTGGCTTGGGGGTCGAACACAGGGAGGCTAGGATGTGCTTGTGTCAAGGAGGACCAAAATCACCCCGTGGCCGAGCTAGCCCGAATCGGTTAATGGGTTGTCACGGAAAAGAATGCAAGGTATGAACAATAAGAAAATAAACCCGGGACTTTGGTTTCCACTCCAACGAGCGACTCTCGTCGATACGGCCTACAGATAGGATAGCGATCGGAATTAGGGTCTAATGGTGAGACGTTGCCTCTGAAAGTGGTACCAGCATCACATGGGCCCGATATTCCGGTCGGTGCCCAGGATGATACACCGGACTTCCCGGATTCGATCAGTGGGCACTCCCGTGTCCATTAACACTGATCGATTTCGGGAGCACTAAACTCGCAACGATAACTCCCAACGTCTCATCCTGCCGCTCCCGCGCGCTAGGATTCGGCGTCTACGCTAAGGGCGTGAGCTATGGCTAGGGAGTCAACCGCCAAGTTTATTCCCCCTTGGCCCAACGGTCAAAGGCGGTCTTTTTCCCGCCGATGACAATGAAACACCCCGCGTAACTGTTAGAATCCTAATCCCTATCGATTTCCTAACCCTATGGATGCATCGGGAAGAGCCCCCGAAGGGGTTTCCGCCAAAATCCCAGATTTGGGAACTACTCACAAAAATTCATTAAAAAGCGATCTAAACGAAAATGAACCGTTGAAATCATAATCAGGCGATTGAAATGCGAAGGTAGTAGAGCAAATAAGATAATACTAAAGTTTGAGAAAGATCCAAAAACTTACAATAGAAAAGTAATTACAGCCGTCACAATAGGAGAAAACAGTAAAAACTAGCAGCTCCTCGTTTCTGGAACCCTAGGGGTTCTATTTATAAACTCTCGTATCACCCGATCGGTTGACAAGTCAACCGATCGGGTGATCCGTTACAGATAATAACAGAAAACGGTGAACTTTCACCCGGTCATATGAACCGGTCGGTTGAGTTCTTGGAGTGACCGGTTGGATCTTGGCGCCATCGGGTGAAGTGATCGGTTGGGTGACCGTGTCTTCGGCTCTTCAGCATCAGCTACAGATGAACCGATCAGGTGAGAGTCACCCGATCGGTTGGAATTTGGCTCGAGAAGACAGAGAGTTGGCCCCAGTTGAACCGGCCTGTGAACCGGTCGGGTGACTTCCACTTGAGCTCCGGCTGAGACCGGGTGGTGCATGCGTGCATCACCCGATCGGTTGGAGATGACCAACCGACCGGGTGAGGGGCTGAAAGATGTATTCTTCGTCGTTTGACCCCCTGGATCACGCGTGACTCCTCCCGTTGCTCCGGGGACACATGATATCATCGTTAAACGTCCCCTACGCGGGTAATCTCCTGCAAACATGGAGAAACAAAGAAAAGTGAAAGAAAACGAGAAAATACGAGAAAACGAATAAAAGACGGCGGAAAACACGGAGAAACATAAAAGAAAACGTGCGTGAATATATGAAATATATACGCACGTCAAAATCCCCCAAGATGAACTCTTCCTCGTCCTCGAGGAAGACGAGCGAGAGTAGGAGCTCGGAGGGGAAAAATAGAGAGAAAGAGAGAAAAGGAAAACTCTATATCCTAGATCGTCCGTCAGAGCCAACAAAATCAAAAACGACACACCAAGCAAGCAAACGTCAAATCACATCACTAAACCTAGGAAAACGAGTCCCAATAAGTGTCGTGGGCCCACGCGGTGAAGCGCATGTGAGTGCGGTCGTGTGCTAGCAAATGGTGTCGCTTTCTACAATGTGCTATGAGCTCATATACGCAAATCCAGGAAATGACCCAAATACCGATTCGAATTTGAAATTGCGGTGAATATTAGTTCAAGCATGCATGAGATGAGTATAAGAATATAAGCGTATCATGCATCGGGGATTCCACAACTAGGGTTAAGGAAATCAAGCCACTATATCCTAGATACTAGCTAAAAAGTTCCTAAGCCAAGTGTTTTTGAAAACGATGGGGGTTGAGATGATGTGGAGTAGAACACTCGGTGCAAATTCTCGCCTTCCCTTTATTCTCGGTAGGTAGGAAAAATATTCACACTTGAAAATTTTTTTTGGGTTTTGGGTATTTGTATTTTTTTTGGCTATACAAAATTTTTCTTTTCTTTTCTTTTTTGGGTTTTTCTTTTCTTTTCTCTCTTTTTTTGGATTTTTGGGTTTTTGGCTATACACATGTGTACTCTCCCAAGTGGGAGAACGGTACACGACGAGGGGAATTGCACCAAGAAAAACAAAAAAGAAGTCGAAATCTAAACACTTGGGAAAAGGAAACTATTCTCGCTAAATAGAGCATAGGCTAAATGGGTTATCCTAGTCCTTAATTGTGGAATCCCGACGCATGCGAATTGAAATATACGATATAAATATAGCATGCATATAGTAGAAGCAAATACCGCATATTCAAATCGAAGCATGATAATCTAGGGGTCATTCCTGGACAGGTATATAAAATAAAATCACAAAATAGAAGCACACCAAACAGCTAGGCACGATGCACGACTCACAAAAAGCTAAGTGGACCCACGATGCGTGAAATTGCAAGAGGACTCGAAATTCTAGGGTCAGTGAGTGTGATTATCGATGCCATGCTAGGTGTGTGTGATTTCGTGGCGATTCATCATACGGTTCATCTCTAGGAGAAAGAGATAAAAAGATGAGAAGAGAAAAAAGGAAAAAAATAAAAAACACGATGAAAACGACACAAAAACGAAAAAGAAGGACTCAAATGACGCACACAGTGCGACTCCCCCAAGCTGAAGTTTGCATTGCCCTCAATGCAATATGAGTGAGTACGGGAGTGCAATGAAGATTGGGGGGAATACGCACTGACACAAAAAGAAATGAAAACGAGGAAAAACACAGAGATGAAACTGAAAATAAAGAAAGATCAAAATCAAAATCAAACGACACAAAAATAGAAATAAAACCACACGACACGACACTCAAAAGGGGAAAAACAAGCACACACACAAAACTGAGAAAAACAACAAAAGACGACAACACACCAAAATAGACGTCCCCCAAGCTAGACATGACAGTGCTAGCAAATAAAATGTGATCGTGAAATACAGAAATATGCAAGGGGGAGTCAAAAACAAACAAGGTGAAATCAGAAAGCAGGAGAAGGTGAGTCCTCGTCCTCCTCGGAAGAGGGTGTGACTGGGTGGTCGGGGGAGGCTGGGGGTGTACGGAGAAGTGGGGAACGAGGTGGAGGAATAGGGGCAGCGGTGGTGTGAACGATAGAAGGAGTGTCGATGGAGGTGGGTGGTGGTGGTAGGATGGCGATCAAGGCGGTGGTGAGAGGAATAGAAATGGGGGAAGAAGATGTGGTGGTGACGGTAGTGGGTGGTGGTGGGAGAGATCTGGAGCGCACCGGCAATTTCCTCCGACGCACGTATGCAGTGATGGAGGAGGAGGGAGGATGTAGCGTGGGTGCGATGGAAGTGGTCGGGAGGGGGGAAGTGGATACCAGGATGGGAATAGATGAGGGAGGAGAAGAATGTGGTGAGGGAGGTGATGGATGTGGGGATGTGTGGGAGGGTGGAGGAGAAGATCGCCGAGGTGGTGAAGGTGGAGGTGGGCCGTGGATGTGAGTGAGAAGGCGAAGAATGGCGGCCACGTTCCTCTCAAGTGCGAGGAAACGTGGGTGAGTGAGAAAAGAGGACGGTGATGGGTCCGAGGAGGCAGAGGACATGGCGAGCTCACGGAGGGCAGCGACCTCCCTTTCAAGACCAAGACGGGCGGAGACCTGGCGACGACCAAAGGATGTGGACCGACGTGAGGCAGAAGTGGTGCCGCCAGGTAAGGTGGAAGTGGTGCCAGCGGCGGCGGTCATGCCGGCACAGGAGACAAGGCCAGAAATGGCCGCTAAGAGGTGCTCAGAAGTGATGGGCCCCGGAACAGAAACAGGACGACTCGGGCCAGCCCCTATATCTCCACGAGACGCAGGGATATCCTACTCGCCTAAGTGGGCGGCAGGGGACGGTGGTCTGCGTGCGTCCGCGGGAAGGAAAGGAAGGTTCAACCCCGCTAGGAAGTTGGGATCAGGTGGGAAGGTCCAATCTCCCACAAGAGCAATGGTCATGCGAGCGAGGTTGGGGAGAATGGTGTAAGGGGCTGGGGGGTGGCCATAATTGAAGATGAAGCGGCCATCGAAGTGGGGTCTAATCATGTGAATGTGTTGCAGGACATCAATATCTAGCTGTGAGGGTCCTGCGGCAGCGGGAAGATTATTGGGGATGGGAATATTAAATTGGGGGTAAGAGCAAATGATAGTAATGATGCCCCCACAACAAAATTTCCCCTTACCGGCCCGGCTGATCTCGAGAAGCTTGTAAACAAGCCAATCGCCGCCATGGATGGGGACAGTAGGGGCCCTGAAGCTAATCCCATCATCGTCCCGGACAAAAGGGAAAGTCATGGCCCAGAGGATAAAAAGGTCAGGGATAGTCACGGTGCCGGACTCGTCCCTGGGAAAAAATGCAGATGATATGATCCTGTGGGCCAAACGAAACACGGGATGAATGATGGAGGAGGATTTGGCCCTTCCTCGGGGATAGTCATGGAACAGTGTGAGGCGGAACCAGAATTGATCGACGTTAAACTCGGGCGTGTACCCGTAGTGTCGGATGGAGTCATCCCCAAGATTGGGGAAACCAAATATATCGTTAATTGTGTTCAGATTTGTGGTGACACTCCTGTTATGCACCCGGAATTTTATGATCGACCCGGACTCCCAAACAAGTGTAGAGAGAAATTCGAGGGTGAGTGCCGGGTAAGATACGACAGATGCATTAAGAAAGGCCAACCATCCTAAGTTAGCGAAAAGAGATTCGACCTCGGTGTAGACACCGAGATCGACACGTGTTTGTGTGTGCAGGAACTTAGTAGATAGATGCCCCCGAGCATCGAGCCTACGATAAAAATCCGTGTGTTCCTGGTTCCTAAAGATATACCCATGCGGGCCCAACATTGGGTCCACGGGGGGAATAATAGGCGGGGGAGGGCCCAGTGTTAGTGCTCGTGTGTGGGGAGGGGGACGTGTTTGTTTTCGTCTCTTTCGAGACGGCTCCTCCTCCCGCAAAATTCCCTTCCCCTTGTCTTTATCCTTAGCCATGCGTGAGTGTGCGTGTATGAATGAGTGCAAAGGCAACGAATGCACACTAACACAAGCAAAATGAGCAAGCACAATTTATAGGGCAAAAATAGAAATATGAGCGTAGGAGCGAGTGTACCCAAGCGAAATGGCGAAGCTTGCTCGTAGATGTCCCCACACTGTGCAATGAGAGTAGCGTGGAGCCGCGGCGACCTCTTTCAGCAAGAATTTTCGAAATGGGCGATGTTTGGGGGGGAATTAGGTCAGAAATTCGAAATGAAAGGAGAGAGGGAGTGAAGATGATGGAGAGATTGATGGAGGAGGTGGAGAGAAGGAGTATTGGAGGAGTGGAGGACGTGGGGGAGTGACAATCGGCCGTTGGGGAGGAGAATGAGGCGAAACGACGGCGACAATGGTGATCGAGCGAGGGTGAAAGAGAACGGGTGGTCGGGGGTTTATATAGGGTTTTAAGTCGAACCGATCGGGTGACTTGTCACCCGATCGGTTGACGGTTAGGTCAAAAATTCTTGCCGAAGAAGTGCTACAGGCGAACCGGTCGGTTGACTTGTCAACCGATCGGTTGGCCGCTCCACTCATTTTCCCGAGAATTGAGGGCTGCTCACCCGGTCGCCTCAACCGATCGTGCTCTAACTCATCCGATCGGTTGATATTTCCCAAAAATTTCCCGAGAATTCTCCCCAGCTCATCCGGTCTGTCACCCGGTCTCTCCATTCTTTAACCGACCGGTTCCTTTGGGGACAGTTGCGGCTTGTATCTGATACATCCCAACCGATCAGTTGAGTTATCAACCGATCGGTTGGGGCTTTGTTTCCTGTAAAAACCAACAGATTGTCTAAGTCCCTGAACGGATGTTCTCGTGGCTGATTTTATTTATAAAAATAGATAAAATAAAGTAAAAAATAACACTAAAAAGTGGAAAAAAAAGTTTAGAACATGGGTTGCCTCACATGAAGCGCACTTTTTTAACGTCGTTGGCTCGACGCCCGCAAGAGATGTTCACGGTGGTTGATACGGGTGATGCCTGAAGTTTGGCATCTCTTCTTCATCGGAGCTTAAGGCCTTTAGAGTAGTCAGCGGCTGGAGAAAGATTTGCTCGACTACCCTCTCATTGTTCTTGGGATCCGGGGGCTTCTCTTTCGTATTGGCGCTTACCGCCATCTTCTTTAGGATCCGGACCTCGTCTTTAGTGAGGCCCATGGGTTCTTTCCCCGTTCTCCTCGCAGGAGGAGCCTTGGGGAACCCGGGAGGGGTCGTACGTGCTGCACTCGCTTTCCCAGCAGCATCATTGTTCTTAGGGCCGTCTCGGTCTTCTGAATCCTCCAAGTCATCGGGGGGGGGGGGGGGGTTTCTTAAGAGAATCTCCCAGGAGCTCTCTTCAGCAGCTTTTTCTTCTTCCACCTCCAGCAAATTACACCTAGGGTCATCTGGGGGATCGGGGTACTTCATGGACAACCCCAGATCAAATTCAACTTTTTCTCCGCTGACGTTTAGCGAAAGTTTTCCGTTCTTCACATCAATCAAAACGCCAGCAGTGGCCATGAAAGGCCGTCCCAGGATGATGGGAGTGTGTGCGTCTTTAGGCATGTCCATAACAACAAAGTCCACTGGCACATGCACCCCTTTTACATTAACGGGAAGGTCATCCACAATCCCCACCGGATATTTGACCGACCAGTCAGCTAGTCGTAGGGTCATACCGGTGGGCTCCAAATCACCCATTCCTATCCTTTTATACATCGACAGGGGCATCAAACTTACACTCGCTCTGAGATCAACGAGTGCTCGATGAATCTTTACTGCCCCGATCGTGCATGGAATTGAGAAGCTCCCTGGGTCGATTTACCCTCTGGATAAAAGTGCTACACTCCGCCGTCAACACTACTTTCTCCTTTCTAGACCCTCTAGTCACCAAATCCTTCAGGAATTTCGCATAGGAGGGGATTGTTTCGATTGCTTCCAGGAAGGGGATTTGCAAGCTCAGGTCCTTGACCATGGCGAAGAACTTGCCATATTTCTCGTCGATTTTGGCCTGAGCTAACCGTTGTGGAAAAGGCACAACGGGTTTGAAAACTTTCAGGCTCCCTTCCTCGTTCTTCTTCTT
Organism: Scilla litardierei; assembly: GCA_030789695.1. Classification (NCBI taxonomy): domain Eukaryota; kingdom Viridiplantae; phylum Streptophyta; class Magnoliopsida; order Asparagales; family Asparagaceae; genus Scilla; species Scilla litardierei. The sequence continues at coordinate 112,081,297 of CM061142.1, forward strand.
CTCTTCTTCAGAGACTCCCTCCGGAGTCGTAGGATTTGATGACGAAGCACCGGTGTTGTTTGATTTTTCGATCGGTCGCTCGACGACCAACGGTGCTTCCGGTCTGTTAGGGGGTACTCTAGTAGGAATTTGTGTCCCGCTTCTCAGAACGATAGCGGACACATTTGCGTGCTCGTGCACGAGTGCCGACGTTTGGGTTGCTCCCCTCGGGTTCACCTCCGGTTGTGGCGGTAATTGGTTTTGTGACCTTGAAAGGTTCACCACTTGTAACCCCAGCTGGGTTACTTGGTCCGTGAGGGCCCGCTGACCCATTTCCAGCTTTTGATTGATCTTCTCCTGGTTGGTTATATATTGAGTCAAGAGAGACTCAACCAGAGAGACGGCCCTCTGTTGGCCATACTGCTGCTGCTGCTGGATTGGCTGCTGATTCCTGGGGGCGTAAAATTGTTGCTGAGGCTGCTGCTGATATTGTTGCTGTTGAATCTGACTCTGCTGTGGCCTAGTCGGCTGATATGTTTGTTGCTGTGGCTGCTGAGGCGGCGAGGGCTGAAATGGTGCCCGGTAACCAAAGTTAGGGTGGTTCCGGTTGTTTGGAGAGTAGGCCGGGTTGGAATTGGTTCTTGGTGGATACAGCGCATTTCCAGTGGGGTTGTAAAATAGTGCGCTCGCCTGGTCCAACGGTGGTGAGACGTCACCACCGTCGAATTCCCCAAAGAATTCGGATTCTACCGCTGAAATCTGCCGTGTACCGGCCCCACCGGCTCCTACCATTAGTGCGGCGATCTGGGTCGAAAGCAAGTCAAACTTGCTTGAAAGTTTGTCGACGTCCTCGACTCTGTGTATACCCCCATACCTGGGTGTGGCTCTCTCGTCACACCACCGCTCATTGTTGGATGCCATATTTTCCAGAATATGTCCGGCATCTTCCTCGCTCCTTGACATGAAGGAACCCCCAGCCGCGGCGTCCATAGAAGATTTTAGGTCATCCCTCAGCCCATTGTAGAACAGATTAATAATCTGCCACTTCGGAAGCTCATGGTGAGGGCATCTTCTCTGCATCTCCTTGTACCTCGTCCAAGCTTCATGCAAGGACTCGTGGCTGGCCTGGGAGAAGGAGGAGATCTCACTCCTCAACTTCATGGTCTTCCTCGGAGGAATGAACTTCGTCAGAAAAGCGTTGGAGAGCTTCTCCCAGGTATTGAAAGTGTTGGGGTCCTTCCCCCTAAGCCATTGCTTGGCTTTGTCTCGCAACGAGAAGGGGAACAGCTTCAGACGGATCGCCTCAGTCGTGACACCATTAACCCGGAAGGTGTCACATTTCTCCAAGAAGGAGTCTAGATGCTCGATCGGGCTCTCCATGGGTGCACCCAAAAACTGGTCCTGCTGGATCCATGTCACCAAAGACGGCTTTAGCTCAAAGCTTTGGGCCGCAATAGCTGGAGAACGGATGGCGGAAGTGGACTCGATAGATAGCATCGAGTACTCCAACATGGACTTGTGAGGCGGGGTGTTCTCCTCCATGGATTCGGGATCCTCTCTTCTTCGCTTCTCAGCGACCAAGCGCCTAAGGGTGGCGTTAATCTCTGGATCAACGGGGATCAAGTCGTCGAGACTTCTTGAACTCCTGCGCATGAAAAACAACAAACACCCGTGAATCAACAAGTGGGAAAGAAACAGATAAGATAAGAGATAAAAAAAAGAAAATAAAAAGGAAAAAGGAGAATGCGAAAATTATCGCGAGGTAGGGATAAGAGCTAGACACTATGGTTCAAGAGATCCTAAAATAACAAGCACGTTGCCTCCCCGGCAACGGCGCCATAAACTTGACGTGATCTGCCACGCCGGCGGTGGTGAGCCGCGTGGCAGCGGGGGGTTTAGATATTTGTAACCGCAAGCGCACGGTGTTGTAGTGTGGCTTGGGGGTCGAACACAGGGAGGCTAGGATGTGCTTGTGTCAAGGAGGACCAAAATCACCCCGTGGCCGAGCTAGCCCGAATCGGTTAATGGGTTGTCACGGAAAAGAATGCAAGGTATGAACAATAAGAAAATAAACCCGGGACTTTGGTTTCCACTCCAACGAGCGACTCTCGTCGATACGGCCTACGGGTAGGATAGCGATCGGAATTAGGGTCTAATGGTGAGACGTTGCCTCTGAAAGTGGTACCGGCATCCCATGGGCCCGATATTCCGGTCGGTGCCCAGGATGATACACCGGACTTCCCGGATTCGATCAGTGGGCACTCCCATGTCCATTAACACTGATCGATTCCGGGAGCACTAAGCTCGCAAAGATAACTCCTAACGTCTCATCCTGCCGCTCCCGCGCGCTAGGATTCGGCGTCTACGCTAAGGGCGTGAGCTATGGCTAGGGAGTCAACCGCCAAGTTTATTTCCCCTTGGCCCAACGGTCAAAGGCGGTCTTTTTCCCGCCGATGACAATGAAACACCCCGCGTAACCGTTAGAATCCTAATCCCTATCGATTTCCTAACCTTATGGATGCATCGGGAAGAGCCCCTGAAGGGGTTTCCGCCAAAATCCCAGATTTGGGAACTACTCACAAAAATTCATTAAAAAGCGATCTAAACGAAAATGAACCATTGAAATCATAATCAGGCGATTGAAATGCGAAGGTAGTAGAGCAAATAAGATAATACTAAAGTTTGAGAAAGATCCAAAAACTTACAATAGAAAAGTAATTACAGCCGTCACAATAAGAGAAAACAGTAAAAACTAGCAGCTCCTCGTTTCTGGAACCCTAGGGGTTCTATTTATAGACTCTCGTATCACCCGATCGGTTGACAAGTCAACCGATCGGGTGATCCGTTACAGATAATAACAGAAAACGGCGAACTTTCACCCGGTCATATGAACCGGTCGGTTGAGTTCTTGGAGTGTCCGGTTGGATCTTGGCGCCATCGGGTGAAGTGATCGGTTGGGTGACCGTGTCTTCGGCTCTTCAGCATCAGCTACAGATGAACCGATCAGGTGAGAGTCACCCGATCGGTTGGAATTTGGCTCGAGAAGATAGAGAGTTGGCCCCAGTTGAACCTGCCTGTGAACCGGTCGGGTGACTTCCACTTGAGCTCCGGCTGAGACCGGGTGGTGCACGCGTGCATCACCCGATCGGTTGGAGATGACCAACCGACCGGGTGAGGGGCTGAAAGATGTATTCTTCGTCGTTTGACCCCCTAGATCATGCGTGACTCCTCCCGTTGCTCCTGGGACACATGATATCATCGTTAAACGTCCCCTACGCGGGCAATCTCCTGCAAACATGGAGAAACAAAGAAAAGTGAAAGAAAACGAGAAAATACGAGAAAACGAATAAAAGACGACGGAAAACACGGAGAAACACAAAAGAAAACGTGGGTGAATATATGAAATATAAACGCACATCAGTTTTTGCTTGCTCCCTGGTTGTGGGAGTCAAGGACATCGATTGTATTCGATTGCACTTGTAGAATTGCTACAAGTGGGCTTTAAGGAAACCTCAAGTTAGGGTTCTAACTTGAGTATCCAGTGGTATCCGGGTGGTAGGGACGTAGGATTAATGGGAACAAGTCGGGAGTTGACTTAGGTAATCCGAACCCTTGAAACATATCTGCGTTTGCGTGTGTTTCTCTTTGGGTCGTTTTTCTATTCCGCACCATTTGTTGGATTGCATTTTATTTGGCGTAAATTCCTTTTAAATTTGCATAAACACTATTCAACCCCCTTCTAGTGTTTTCCCCATAGACAGGGTCCTTACAATTGGTATCAGAGCGCAAGGTTTCATCTATGGCATCCAACAACAACAACGTTCCTCCGCCGGCTTCGTACAACAATCATGACCGTGATGGAGCATCCACACTTTTCGAAGGTCAATCTACGGTACGTCCTCCACGTTTCAATGGTACTAATTTTGGTTATTGGAAGTGTAGGATGGAGACATTCCTTAGGAGTGCTTCTCTTTGGAGAACTCTCCACAAGGAGTACGTCGAGCCCGCCGAAGAGGACTTCGAGAAATGGACGACTTTCGAGAAGTCCGCCGAAGTCAACAACGCTAAAGCAATGAACGCTCTTCATTGTGCGTTGGACCCGAATGAGTTCAACAAGATATGCACATGTAAGAGTGCATATCAAATTTGGAACCATCTCATCGTTACCCATGAGGGAACAAATAAGGTAAAGCTTTCAAAGTTATATGTTGCCGTGCAAAACTTCGACTTGTTTCACATGCAGGAAAATGAGAGCATTGCGTCGATGTATGGACGCTTTACCAACATCACAAACGAATTGGAAGCCCTTGGCCAAATTTACACCGAACCTGAAAAGGTAAGGAAGATCATCATGGGGATGACCTCCAAATGGGAAAGACGAGCAATCGCCATTGAGGAGGTCAATGATTTGAAGAACTACACCGTGGTGAATCTCATCGGGACTCTTATGTCTTACGAAGTAAGACGGGATAACCGATTGAAGATTCAAGCCATGATGAATCCCTCGGAGGCCAAGAAGAAAGCTTTGGCGTTCAACGCCAATTCATCATCCTCCGAAAGTGATGAATCTGAGAACGAGATGGATTTGGGTGAAATGGCCCAAATGGCGAAGAAGTTCCAACGCTTCTTCCGCAAAGGTAAATTTCCCTCTAACAAACGTTTTGAGTCTACTAATGCTACTTCCTCTCTTTGTTATAAGTGTAATAAGCCAGGGTACATCAAGAGGGATTGTCCAATGCTAAACAACAAAGAAAAAAGGAAGGCACCAAAGTACCACAAGTTCGACAAGAACAATAGAGACAAGAAGAAAGGACTCGTCGATACCTTTGATGATTCAAGTGATGACTCATCAAGCGATTCCGATGATGAGAAGGGTGAGAGCGCCCACATGTGCTTCATGGCACTTGAAGACCCACTCTCGGATGAGAGTGATTCTGATACGGATAACACCGAGGTAACAATGGATGAACTTCGTATAGCTAATGAAGAACTATTTGCTAAATACCAATCTTTAATGCTTATATACACTAGCTTAAAGAAATCAAAAGTTAGCAAGTCATCCATTTCATGCATTATCAACAATGACACCGTTGTTGATACTTTAACCCTTGAGAAAGCAAACTTAGCTTCTCAAAATGTCACATTGAGAGATGAGGTGAATTCCCTCAAATCTCAACTAGATCAAACACATCTCATGGATAATAGTGATCTAGTTACACGTCACACACAATTGGGTTTAGAGAATGATTCACTTAAAACCCAAGTGCACGAGCTCAAAGCACGGGTGTCCACCTTGGATACCAACATTTCTTCTTTAAAGGAGAAATATGAGCTCATGTCCTCCCGTATTGTGAGATTCAATAAGGGACAAGGACAATTGGATGATTTGCTTGCAAACCAATTTCCGGCCACACATCGTGTTGGCCTTGGATTTGTAAAAGCAAATGCATCTAATGCTCGCACCTCCTATAGTGGTGTCATTATAGATTTTGTGAGGCCTTCTGATGTGCGTTTATATTTCATATATTTACGCACGTTTTCTTCCGTGTTTTTCCGTATTTTACCACCGTCTTATATTCATTTTCTCGTGTTTTCTTGTTTTCTTTCACTTTTCCGTGTTTTCTGTATTTTGCAGGAGTTTGCTGGCATATGGGGCATAAAACGATGATATCATGTGTCCCCGGAGCAACGGGAGGAGTTACGCGTGATCCAAGGGGTCAAACGACGAAGATTGCATCTTTCAGCCCCTCACCCGGTCAGTTGGTCATCTCCAACTGATCGGGCGATGCACGCGTGCACCACCCGGATGCAGCTTGGAGCTCACGAGAAGTCACCCGGTCGGTTCAGTGACCGGGTCAAAAGCTCAAACTCTCTGAAAATCAAAGCTGATTGCCAACCGATCGGGTGACCTTCACCCGATCGGTTCACCTGTAGCTGAATCTCGAAGGCCAAGACACGGTCAGCTCAACCGGCCTCCTCACCCGACGGCACCAAGATCTTGTTGGGATTTTGACGGACCCCCAGAGCTCGAATCCATATCCGTCCTAAGTCGGACGGACCACGGAGGCACAAAAGCGCAGCGGAAAAACCAGAAATCAAAATTTCTACACTAGCTAAACTATTTAGCTAGGCTCTGGGGAGCCAGAACCTAGCCCGATCTATGCCGACTTGGAGTGGGTCTGACCACCCCAAGAAGGATCTACACTAAGCGACTAATTAAAAACTACACTAGAAAAATGCTTAAACACATACCCGGAATCTTGGCCCTGGAGCAGGCAAGATGTTCCGCACCGTCTTGAGAAGCTCCTCGTAGTCGAGCCGCGTTGACCCGATCTCCCTGAGCCGCCTCGCACCCTCGCACCGATCCACCCGAGCTGCTTTCGCCTCCGAGCCGATCACACGCGGTAGAAAGTTTCACTTGAGAAGAAACCTGCGTCTTAGACGTCCGGATCAGATCCAAACCCCCTTCGTAGTCGTGCTAGGACTACTCCGGAGAATAGGAAAATTAGAGAGAGAGATTTAGTCGCCGATCGAGCCTGCTCTAAAAGTCTGGAGCTACTCGATCGTTGACTGGTGTGTTTTTCAACGAGGAGAGTGCACCCCTATTTATATAGGGAGTGAGCACTCAAATTCTCGTTGCGGGCAATGTGGGATAATTTCCATGAAGAGAAAAATTCAATTAAGCCATTTGGCTTATTTTCAACTTTAAAGTAAGCCTTTCACAAAGTCAAACTTTAACGAATTAATTCTCCTCGCATACTAAACTTCAGACACCAAACAAGCTATCAATCAGAAAAGCTTGGAGTGGTGATCGCGTAGGAACTGACGGTGACAAATTTCGACTTCGTTTGACCCCTCAAACAATTGCTCAAAGTTTAGCAATTTTCACAAAATTCGTAGCCGTCATTAGGGTTTCAAAAAACCCTAATTTTGACTTAAGTTGCGGGCGCGCCCGCTAGGCTTAGCGGGCGCGTCCGCCCAAGGGAGCAAGGGCGGGCCGCCCGCCCGCTGCCGCAGCGGGCCGTGCCGCTGCAAGCAGCGGGCCGCGCCCGCTTGCAGCGGGCGCTGGCCCGCTGCTGCAGCGGGCCACGCCCGCTGCTGCAGCGGGCCACGCCCGCTGCTGCAGCGGGCCACGCCCGTTGCAGCCAGCGGGCCACGCCCGCTGCTGCAGCGGGCCACGCCCGTTGCAGCCAGCGGGCGTCGCCCGTTTGCCTTTGCACATGGGCCTTTGGCCCAGTGGGTCTAACCCACTTCCCCTTGAACTCTTTCTGCGTTTCTGGGCTCGTTTGAGCTCCGATTTGGACGCGGTTTGAACCTGTGTTTAGACCGGGACGATCCCGTCATTCAGGTAACCCTTTCCAACAAGTTTGTTCCTACTAAATTCGTCGTAACTAATTTACAACACGTTTAGTCAAAGTTAGCATCTAATGCAACGTTGTGTCCCTATTGCTAATGCGACTAACTTTCACAACTTAACTTGTGAATATCATCAAATGACATTTCTCTCTATTCTATATTCCTATTACTAAGACACAAGCACTCCTCGGTGTGAGACCCTACAGCCTGACCTTACTACAGGTTGGGGCTCGAAACCCCTAGACGACGGTCACTACGAGCAGTAGCTGTCATCCCTGTTTCAGAGTCATCATAACGTGATCGACCCTTTGACAAAAGTATCATAGGGTTTGCATTGGCTGTGTCAGTGATGAATTCCGTTAGCTAAAATCCCTTCGTCAAGACTGTGTTTATTGTTGGCCTAGGGTATGGTTTTCTGTCAACCCTATTTAGACAACATTGGTCAGTATACGGAGGTCTTTATTGTATACACGTTGTACTACTTGCAACGTACCCCGGCCGAGGATTAACATAAAGACCGTACTGAACCTATAACACTAACTTCCCTTTAATGGAAGTGACGAATCCCATCTTAGTCATTTACTCACCTTGAGAGCTTCAGGTGCAACCCAACCTAAGATCTTTCATCAGGACTGGTCCTCGAAGCTAGATCATGGGTCTAAGCTACACCGTCCGCTCACAGGTTGGTACAGCCGACTTCAGGTCTTAAGGATCAACTAACCTATCATCACCCTAGAGTTATTAAAGACAGATCATTAAAGTTAACCATTTAATAACTCTAACTTGGTCGTTCAGTGAACTCATTCTCTAATGAGCACCTGTGTCTCGTCTCTGACTTCGCCAAGTCGAATGACTATGAGATCATCATTACCCGAAGGTAAGACGAAGACACAGTGATCTATCCGATGTGTCGATATCCAGTTCTCGACACATCTATGATCACGAACCATTCAAGACTTACGTTTCTATTCGGTCACTTACTTACTCATAATCGAGATCTCATCTAGATATGTAAGGACCTAACTATAAGTCTATGGATATTATCTAAGTATATTAATACAAATGTTTTTATACTTAGAATAATACGTACCATATACGGTATGAACAAGACGTATAATCAAGATAAATTGCCTTATGGGCATATATCTTCCTACATCTCCCACTTGCACTTAGACTATTTATCTCGGTATCTCATACCGTTATAGCATATCAGTCACTTTGACATTTGATATGGCAAACCTAAGAATTGTTCTACTAATAAGTATCTACAACGAATTTTAATGGATTGAAATTACATCTCTTGATCACACTGGGTTGATCCTTTGGAAAAATGATCTGGATCAATTTTTCTAACTTCGTATAGCTAACAGTTAGCTTATACGATTTAGATGTGGGGTCTAACATTTCCGTAAGTCAGTTCTAGCTCACTCCACTTTATTGTGTCAATATGTCAAGTACATATTTGACACCCTAAGTCTCTATATATATACTATTAAATCAAAACAATTTTGACTTAATGATTTATATAGAAGATTCATTAAAGTGAAAAATCCTTTTTACTTAGTCCGAAAAACGGAACTAAGTATATGAGCTCGCTCCCACTGACTTTAAGAATTACCTGGTCAAATTTCTTCAACATAATATCTAAATCATATTTAGATTTATGTGCAAAATGTAACCTTTTGGTAAGTGCCTCAGATGGAATGTACAAGTGTCAGATTCGGTTTGACGAATGAGTCAAGTCAAGATCGTTTTAAGGAATCTTGACATTGACTCGTTCAATCAAAACGTACTACACTGTACTTATTCCTTTAACCACATTTAGTATTAACTCTTTTAATAACTAAATGCAGATAATCAAGAATTAATCTTGATATGCGTATTATTGTGATCGCACACAATTTATACGCCCCCCTGGAACCTACATTTAACTACTGATTGACTTCTAACATTTAGTCAGCTCCAAAATCAATATTATCGAAGCTATACACCATTATTCGAAAATATACGCAACCATCACAGAAAAGCCACATCCACAGAATTTAAGCCAATTCAATTTCAATTGCAACAAACGAGACATCCATTGCAAAACAACGTGTTCATTAAAAGAACCTTAATTTGTTTATCAAAAATAAACCTTGAGTGCAAAACACTCATTCATTGTTTTCGATCCTTAAAGATGATACATTTTATTCAAATAAGAAAAATATCATCTCCATCACGATCATTGTCTCCAGAAGTCTTTGAGCGGTCCCAGCAGCAACTGTTGCTTTGATTGCCGACCGATCTCCGTACTTCTCCAATCTCCGGTTCTTATCAGCCACCTGTATACAGTACACAGATGTCTATAAGTATCTCATACTATATGAATGGAAATAATTGCATTTAATTGAATTTTAATTTGTACCTGAGGTAGAGGCATCAGTATGCCCCTTCTTCTTCTCTGCAAGATAGATCTTGCAGTTCCTCTTCCAGTGGCCAATCTTGTGGCAATGGAAGCACTCAGATTTCGACGGAGCCCCTTTGTTCTTCTTCTTCCCATTCTTATCCTTCGCAGGTTGTGGGACCTGCCTCTTCTTTCCTTTGCCTTTCGGCTGGTCGGAAGTAGCAGAGCCAACAACCAGTGCAGTCGGCTTCTTCTCAATTTCCTCAAATTGCCGGAGCATATTGAGGAGACCAGGAAGATCCGTCTCAAGGCTGTTCATTATAAAGCCAGTTATAAAGGGCTTGAACTCAGGAGTTAAAGACTTTAGGATAATGTCCGTGGACATCTCATTGTCCAGGACAAATCCTAACTGGGCGGCATCCTCTACGTACCCGATCATCTTGATAACATGATCTTGTACGGGTCCTGTCGTCATCTTCGTGCCCCAGAGGTTGCTAGTAGCTTCGAACTTGGCAGCTCTGGATCGCTTGCCATACAACTCTTGTGCATTAAGGAGTATGCTCTGAACATCCATATGTTCATGCTTCCTTTGCAGTTCGTTGGTCATTGAAGCTAGAGTAAGGCATCTTGTCTTCTCTGCATCCCTCTGGTACAACTTGAAGGCTTCTTTCTCTTCGTGGGTCAAATCCTCATCGGGCTTATCCAGAGCGTCCTCGAACAATATGTATCCAATCCCAGCTAGAGAAAGGACCAACTTAATGTTCCTAAGCCAGTCTTTGTAGTTGGTTCCATCCAGCACGTTCTTTTCTACCATGTATTTTAGACCTGAGTCCATTCTGCATTTTATAGATACTTTAGTTAGTATATGTTCGTAGTATAGTTTTAATGGTTTTAATAAAACTATACTCTCCCACTAAATTTATTTAAAGCCATAATAATAAACAATTTATTATAAAATAACATTTGTGAGAGAGGGATCCGACTACCCTGAGTCTGACAACCTTGAGTGTATCTCAACAAGTTGTCCGACTCTGCAGTCGGTAGACGAACTTGTCGTCAATCATATTATCTATGATTCCCTATCGATTTTACCCCTAGTCATTTGTGATCATGAGTGTGCTCAACCGGATCACAATGGCTAGCCTAGTCGAACCCTTGTTTTCGTGTCTAGCCTGACTTGCCCCTTTGCTCGGTGTATGCACGACGCGCCGGTTAGGGTCAGGTCTTAGACTACATTCTTGGTTAGACTTACGCCGAAGCTCGAGGGATGAGACAACGGTTTCAGTCAGGTTAAGATGACAATCAAGAAATCGGTTTCTATAAGATTGACATGTCACGGCTTGAGTGTAGCTCAACAACCGGAACATGTTTCTTACAGTTGCCAACTCCTAAAACAGGGAGGGCTACGATTTATCTTGAACAAGATTATTATCGTATTGACTTAGGTATAGTCGATGGACTTACATAGTCATGAATCGACTCCTTGCGGTCCAGCGGACGCGGCCAGGGAATTGACTAAGCCAGGACCACTTGTTACCCAGTCTAGCTAGGTTGGTCCAAAAACTTTAGCCAAGCACATTGACCGACATCATGATCCATTGAAGGAGTTGTCATCAATCTTATGTTTTCCAAACAACTAAATGGCTTTTAATTTAGAGAACTAGTTAATCCTTATCAACTAGTGGATCCTAAAATTCAAAATTTTTCAGATTGGTTGAACAACTTTTATTAAGTCCTTATCAACTATAAGGTTCTACGTTCAACTTGCTACCCCAATCTAATTAGGATTTTAATAAAACAATTCAACATTGTCTTTTTATGAAAATCATTTAATTGAACGTTTTAATGAAATGATTTATGAAACAAAAGGACTACCCTAATCTGGTATTAGGTTCGATGTTGTTTTGTTTTATCAAACATAGCATGTCACTATCATGTTTTAATGGCTAACCTAACAAGGTTTGTGAATACATTATTCAACATGAAATGAAGCAACTAACTTTATCCGCATAAAAGAAAGTTTCATTTTTAGTGACATATAAAATGTATTTGCAAGTTTAAAAAATTATCTATATAATACAAACATGCAAATCTAAATTTTAACACTTAAAATTAAAGATTAAAAATTTTAAAGTCTTCATAAAAAAATTTTATCGCATAAAACTAGGTCGTACAAAATTATCTAATAATTTTAAACCTAGGCTCTTAAAATTTTTAATCTTATTTCTAAAATTAAAATATCACATAAAAATTTTAGAAACATCTATGTAATAATAAGAAATTAATTTATGTTTCATCTCATGAAATAAAAACATTTCTATTGCTAACATATATTAAAAAAAAATTTTTAAAACTCTTTTAAAACTTTTAGAAACCTTTTAGAAGCTTTCAAATAAAGTTTTAAAGATCTCTAACTTTTATGTAACTAAAGAAAAATTCTTAAATTTCAAAAATAAAATTTTTCTATAAAGTTTACATAAACTTTAAATACTCTTTAAAATTTTTCATATCTCATAAAAAAAAATTTTATACAGTATTTAAATGTTGGATACCTATTTAAAATTTATCGCATAAAGTAAATAGTCCAAAATAAAATTTCCGTGTTGCATAAACAATTTGTAAAAACACGAAACAATTTTTAAAACTATTTAACATTAAGCAAAATAGTTTGTACATGAAAGCTAAGCATTTTTAACGATTAAAAAGTCGCTATAGTAGATCTATAGCATAACCGTGGCTCTGATACCACTGTTGGGATTTTGGCAGACCCCCAGAGCTCGGATCCGTATCCGTCCTAAGTCGGACGGACCACGGAGGCACAAAAGCGCAGCGGAAAACCAGAAATCAAAATTTCTACACTAGCTAAACTATTTAGCTAGGCTCTGGGGAGCCAGAACCTAGCCCGATCTATGCCGACTTGGAGTGGGTCTGACCACCCCAAGAAGGATCTACACTAAGCGACTAATTAAAAACTACACTAGAAAAATGCTTAAACACATACACGGAATCTTGGCCCTGGAGCAGGCAAGATGTTCCGCACCGTCTTGAGAAGCTCCTCGTAGTCGAGCCGCGTTGACCCGATCTCCCTGAGCCGCCTCGTACCCTCGCACCGATCCGCCCGAGCTGCTTTCGCCTCCGAGCCGATCACACGCGGTAGAAAGTTTCACTTGAGAAGAAACCCGCGTCTTAGACGTCCGGATCAGATCCAAACCCCCTTCGTAGTCGTGCTAGGACTACTCCGGAGAATAGGAAAATTAGAGAGAGAGATTTAGTCGCCGATCGAGCCTGCTCTAAAAGTCTGGAGCTACTCGATCGTTGACTGGTGTGTTTTTCAACGAGGAGAGTGCACCCCTATTTATATAGGGAGTGAGCACTCAAATTCTCGTTGCGGGCAATGTGGGACAATTCCCATGAAGAGAAATATTCAATTAAGCCATTTGGCTTATTTTCAACTTTAAAGTTAGCCTTTCACAAAGTCAAACTTTAACGAATTAATTCTCCTCGCATACTAAACTTCAGACACCAAACAAGCTATCAATCAGAAAAGCTTGGAGTGGTGATCGCGTAGGAACTGACGGTGACGAATTTCGACTTCGTTTGACCCCTCAAACAATTGCTCAAAATTTAGCAATTTTCACAAAATTCGTAGCCGTCATTAGGGTTTCAAAAACCCTAATTTTGACTTAAGTTGCGGGCGCGCCCGCTAGGCTTAGCGGGCGTGCCCGCCCAAGGGAGCAAGGGCGGGCGCCCGTTGCAGCCAGCGGGCGTCGCCCGTTTGCCTTTGCACATGGGCCTTTTGGCCCAGTGGGTCTAACCCACTTCCCCTTGAACTCTTTCTGCGTTTCTGGGCTCGTTTGAGCTCCGATTTGGACGCGGTTTGAACCTGTGTTTAGACCGGGACGATCCCGTCATTCAGGTAACCCTTTCCAACAAGTTTGTTCCTACTAAATTCGTCGTAACTAATTTACAACACGTTTAGTCAAAGTTAGCATCTAATGCAACGTTGTGTCCCTATTGCTAATGCGACTAACTTTCATAACTTAACTTGTGAATATCATCAAATGACATTTCTCTCTATTCTATATTCCTATTACTAAGACACGAGCACTCCTCGGTGTGAGACCCTACAGCCTGACCTTACTACAGGTTGGGGCTCGAAACCCCTAGACGACGGTCACTACGAGCAGTAGCCGTCATCCCTGTTTCAGAGTCATCATAACGTGATCGACCCTTTGACAAAAGTATCATAGGGTTTGCATTGGCTGTGTCAGTGATGAATTCCGTTAGCTAAAATCCCTTCGTCAAGACTGTGTTTATTGTTGGCCTAGGGTATGGTTTTCTGTCAACCCTATTTAGACAACATTGGTCAGTATACGGCGGTCTTTATTGTATACACGTTGTACTACTTGCAACGTACCCCGACCGAGGATTAACATAAAGACCGTACTGAACCTATAACACTAACTTCCCTTTAATGGAAGTGACGAATCCCATCTTAGTCATTTACTCACCTTGAGAGCTTCAGGTGCAACCCAACCTAAGATCTTTCATCAGGACTGGTCCTCGAAGCTAGATCATGGGTCTAAGCTACACCGTCCGCTCACAGGTTGGTACAGATGACTTCAGGTCTTAAGGATCAACTAACCTATCATCACCCTAGAGTTATTAAAGACAGATCATTAAAGTTAACCATTTAATAACTCTAACTTGGTCGTTCAGTGAACTCATTCTCTAATGAGCACCTGTGTCTCGTCTCCGACTTCGCCAAGTCGAATGACTATGAGATCATCATTACCCGAAGGTAAGACGAAGACACAGTGATCTATCCGATGTGTCGATATCCAGTTCTTGACACATCTATGATCACGAACCGTTCAAGACTTACGTTTCTATTCGGTCACTTACTTACTCATAATCGAGATCTCATCTAGATATGTAAGGACCTAACTATAAGTCTATGGATATTATCTAAGTATATTAATACAAATGTTTTTATACTTAGAATAATACGTACCATATACGGTATGAACAAGACGTATAATCAAGATAAATTGCCTTATGGGCATATATCTTCCTACAGATCCAACCGGTCACATTCATATGTCAACTGACCGGGTGAAGATGACCGGGTGAAGCTCCGCATCGCGCTGTAATTCTGTGAAGCGCCTCACCCGACCGGTTGACTTGTCAACCGATCGGGTGATGTCGTTTTCTATATATAGAACCCTAGGTTTCCCAGATTCGGGAGTTGGTTATTTTTTGCTGTTTTCTTCATTTTGTGACGGCTGTAATTTTCCAGTTTTTGTAAGTTTTCAGATCTTTGTCAAACTTTAGTATTATCTTAATTGCTTTACTACCATTGCATTTCTATTGTCTGATCATGATTTTTACGGTTGATTTCTGTTTAGATCGCTTTTTACTAAATATGTGTGAGTAGTTCCCAAATCTGGGATTTTGGCGGAAACCCCTTCGTGGGCTCTTCCCGATGCGTCCATAGGGCTAGGAAATCGATAGGGATTAGGAATCTAACGGTTACACGGGGTGTTTTATTGTCATCGGCGGGAAAAAGACCGCCTTTGACTGTTGGGCCAAGGGGAAATAAACTTGGCGGTTTACTCCCTAGCCATAGCTCACGCCCTTAGCGTAGACGCCGAATCCTAGCGCGCGGGAGCGGCACGATGAGACGTTGGGAGTTATCGTTGCGAGCCTAGTGCTCCCGGAGTCGATCAGTGTTAATGGACATGGGAGTTCCCACTGATCGAACTTGGGAAGTCCGGCGTATCATCCTGGGCACCGACCGGAATATCGGGCCCATGGGATGCCGGTACCACTTTCAGAGGCAACGTCTCACCATTAGACCCTAATTCTGATCGCCATCCTACCCGTAGGCCGTATCGGCGAGAGTCGCTCGTTGGGGGTGGAAACCAAAGTCCCGGGTTTGTCCTTCATATTGTCTATACCTTGTATTTCCCTAACCGTGACAACCCATCATTCGATCTGGGCTAGCTCGCCCATGGGGTGATTTTGATCCTCTTTGACACAAGCACAACCACGCCTCCCTGAGTTCGACCCCCAAGCCACACTACAACACCGTGCGCTTGCGGTTACAAATATTTTAAATTTCACGCCCCCATTCGTATCATTGCACACATCCGGCGCGCAGCCGCGCGCCCGCTGGGGGAGGGGGGCGTGCCAAGTTTATGGCGCCGTTGCCGGGGAGGCAACGTGCTTGTTATTTTTGGATTTCATGAACCCTTGTGTCTAGCTCTCATCCCTACCTCGCGATAATTTTCGCATTCTTCTTTTTCCTTTTTATTTTCTTATTTTTATTTTTTATTTCTATTTCTATTTCTTATCTTATCTGTTTCTTTCCCACTTTTTGCTTCACGGGTGTTTGATGTTTTTCATGCGCAGGAGTTCAAGAAGTCTTGACGACTTGATCCCCGTTGATCCAGAGATTAACGCCACTCTAAGGCGTTTGGCCATCGAGAAGCGAAGAAGAGAGGATCCTGAAGCCATGGGGGAGAACACCCCGCCTCACAAGTCCCTGTTGGAGTACTCGATGCCTTCGATCGAGTCCATCTCCGACATCCGTCCTGAGCTATTACGGCCCAAAGCTTCGAGCTTAAGCCATCTTTGGTAACGTGGATCCAGCAGGATCAATTTTTAGGTGCACCCATGGAGAGCCCGATTGAGCATCTAGACTCCTTCTTGGAAAAATGTGACACCTTCCGGATAAACGGTGTCACAACTGAGGCGATCCGACTAAAGCTGTTCCCCTTCTCCTTGCGAGATAAGGCCAAACTGTGGCTTAGGGGGAAGGACCTGAATACGTTCAACACCTGGGAGAAGCTCTCAAATGCTTTCCTAACGAAGTTCTTTCCCCCCGGGAAGACCATGAAGCTGAGGAGTGAGATCTCCTCCTTCTCCCAGGCCAGCCACGAGTCCTTGCATGAGGCTTGGACAAGATACAAGGAGATGCAGAGAAGATGTCCCCACCATGAGCTCCCCAAGTGGCAGATCATAAATCTATTTTATAATGGGTTGAGGGACGATTTAAAATCTTCCATGGAAGCCGCGGCTGGAGGGTCCTTCATGTCAAGAAGCGAAGAAGATGCCAGGCAAATTCTGGAAAATATGGCATCCAACAATGAACGGTGGTGTGACGAGAGAGCCACACCTAGATCTGGGGGCATCCATAGAGTCGAGGACGTCGACAAATTGTCAAGCAAGTTTGACTTGCTGTCAACCCAGATCTCCGCATTGATGGTAGGCACCGGTGGTGCCGGTACACAACAGATTGCTGCGGTGGAATCCAAAGTTTTTGGAGAGTTCGCCGGTGGTGACATCTCACCACTGTTGGATCAGGCGAGCACATTATTTTACAATCTTACAGAGAATGCGCCTTTTCCACCACGAACCAACTCAAATCCGACCTACTCTCTAAACAACCGGAATCATCCGAACCTTAGTTACCGGGCGCCATATCAGCAGCAACAACAGCAGGTATATCAGCCGGCTAGGCCCCAGCAGCAGCAATTTCAGCAGCAACAACCTCCACCACAGTATCAACAGTATGCTCCTAGGAATCAGCAGCCCACCCATCAGCAATACGGCCAGCAGAGGGCCATTTCTCCGGTTGAGTCCCTCCTGACTCAATACATCGCTAATCAGGAGAAGATAAATCTGAAATTGGAGATGGGACAAAGAGTCCTCACTGATCAGGTGAACCAGCTGGGGTTGCAAGTGGTGAACCTTCAGAGACCGCAGAATTTATTACCGCCACAGCCTGAGGTGAACCCTAGGGGGGTAAATCGGACCTTGGCGCTCACACATGAGCATGAGAACGTGTCCGCCATCGTCTTGAGGAGTGGAACTCAAATACCTAGAACTCAAATACCTACGAGAAAGCCCCCCAAAGGATCGGAAGCACCGTTGGTCGTTAAACGACCAACTGAGAAATTAAATGACGACGGTGCTTCGTCACCAAAGCCAACTACTCCGGAGGGAGTTCATATAGAGGAGAAGAAGAAGGATGAGGAAGGGAACCTAAGAGTGTTCAAGCCCGTTGTGCCTTTCCCACAACGGCTTGCCAAAGCCAAAATCGATGAGAAGTATGGCAAATTCTTTGCCATGGTGAAAGATCTGAGCTTGCAAATCCCCTTCATCGAGGCCATCGAGACAATCCCCTCATATGCCAAATTTCTGAAAGACTTGGTGACATGGGGATCTAGAAAAGAGAAGATCGTGTTAACAGCGGAGTGCAGCGCCCTCATTCAGCGTGCAAATCTGCCTAAGCTCAAGGACCCAGGAAGTTTCTCCATCCATTGCTCTATTGGGGAAGTGCAAATCCAGAGGGCGCTCGTCGATCTAGGTGTGAGCGTCAGCTTAATGCCCCTATCGCTGTACAAGAGAATAGGGATGTGAGACTTAGAGCCCACCGGCATGACATTACAACTTGCTGACCGTTCGGTCAAGTACCCGGTGGGAGTAGTGGATGACCTCCTCGTCGATGTGAGAGGAGTACAAGTACCGGTTGATTTTGTGGTGATGGACATGCCGGAAGACAAGCATACCCCAATTATTCTTGGACGGCTCTTTATGGCAACCGCCGGAGTTTTGATAGACGTGAAGAATGGAAAGCTTTCCCTCAATGTGGGCCAAGAAAGAGTCGAATTTGACTTAGGCTTGTCGATGAAGCATCCAAATCTCCCAGACGATCCTAGTATCAGTATGCTGGAGAATGAAGAAGATAGATCTATTGAAACAAGTGCCTGGGAAGTGCTCTCGAGGAATCCCCCCGATAGCTTGGGGGACCTTGGAGAGCAAGTTGGCTCCCCAAAGAATGAAGTTGCTAATGAGGCAGTCGTGCGACATGTGATCCCTCCTGGATTTCCTAAGTCTCCTCCTACGAGGAGAAAAGGGAAAGAACCCATGGACCTCACCGGTGATGAGGTCCGGATCCTGAAAAAGATGGCGGTAGACGCCAATTTGAGGGAGAAGCCCCCGGATCCTGTAGACAAGGGGAGGGTAGTTGGGCAAATCTTTTTACAGCCACCGACTACACCAATGGCCACAAGCTCTGGAGTTGAAGAGATGCTGGATTTTGGGCATCACCCGTATCGCCCACCATGAACATCATCAACGGGCGTCGAGCTAAATGACGGTAAACAAAAGCGCTTCATGGGAGGCAACCCATGCTCTAAACTTTTACTTCCGCTTTTTAGGATTATTTTCAACTTTATTTTATCTATTTTTATAAATAAATCCAGCCGCAAGAACTTCTGTCGTGGAACTTAGGCGATTTTTGAGGTTTTGCAGAAAACAAGGCCCCAACCGATCGGGTGATAACTCACCCGATCGGTTGGGATGTATCAGCTAACGGCCGTGTCTGTCACCAAATGAACTGACCGTGTGGAGAAAGAAGAGACCGGTTGGCAGACCGGGTGACCTGGGGAAACTCTCGGGAAAATTTCAGAATTCATCAACCGATCAGGTGACAAGAAGCGAGACCGGTTGAGTGACCGGGTGAGAAACCCTAGACTTTCGGGAAAATGTGTGGAGCGGTCAATCGATCGGGTGATAACTCACCCGACCGGTTCACCTGTAGCAACTCTTCAGCCAAAGTTTTCGACCACGAAGTCAACCGATCAGGTGACAACTCACCCGACCGGGTCGACTTAAATCCCTATAAATGGCCGTCCCCGCCCGTTCGATCCGCCCTCACCCATTTTCGAATCCCAGACCGACGCTTCGACTCCCCCTCTTGCGCCTGACCTCGTTCTTCCCCAAAATCAACCCCAATCGATCTCCCCCCTCTCCCTATCCATCTCTCCATCGATTTCTCCCCATCCTCCTCGATTCCACCCACACACAAAACCCTAACTTTCACCCATTCTACCCCAATTTCGAAACTTGCTGAAGAGATTGCCGCGGCTTCACACGTGCTCCTATCGAGTAGCATTGGGGCATCTACGAGCAACGATCTTCATCTCATTTGGGTAAACTCGCTCCTTAGCTCAATTTTTATTTTGCCCCAAATATTACATTTTGCTCGTTGGTCGTGTTTGTGTTTAATCATCGTAATTTGCATACACACATACACACACGACTCCTGCACAATGCCTCCCCACCGTGCTAAGCCCACTGACGCCAGCTCTTCCAACCCTAGGCCCACCCGTCGTGCTCGTCGCACACAACCCCCCGCTCAATCCACCACCACCAATTCATCTACCACCCCACGCACCACTTCCCCCCTTACATTGGCGATGCCGAATACGGGATGTCATTCCAAGACGACGACCAAGCCGACCGATTCGCGGCCATGATCCTCCTAGCTGGACATAGTGGTCGGGTAACTCAGGAGTCTATCGACCGAGACCTTCCCTTTCTTCAAAGCTTCATTCGCCACATCCGCACCGACCCACCCGATGTCTCTGAGCTCCACATTCCACCCCCCACCACACCTGGTCCCCAGCACAGGCCCCCATCACCACCCCCAGAGGGTGGTGCCTCTGCTTGATATTTTTCCCATCCCGCTTTTGTCCCCCCATGTTTGTGCCCATCTGTCTTTGCGGGGCCCTGCTTTACCACTGCTAGGGGAGGACCCATTCACGTGTCGCCTCACTTCCTTTTTATTTCTATTTCCCTTCTTTGTTTTTTGACATCCCCCTTACATATCCCTGCACTTTCACGTTCATATTTCATTGCTAGCATTGTCATGTCTAGCTTGGGGGAAGTCTATTTTGATGTGTTGTCGTGTTTTGTTTTCTTTGTGTGTGTGTGTGCTTGTTTTTATTTTTTGTGCGTCGTGTCATCTTTCTTTCTTTCTTTCTTTTTCTATTTTTATGTCGTGTGGTTTGATTTTGTTTTTCTTTATTTTCAGTTTTGTATCTGTGTTTTCCATGTTTTTCATTTCCTTTTGTGTCGGTGCGTATTCCCCCCATCTTCAGTGCCCTCCCGTACTCACTCTTATTGCATTGAGGGCAATGCAAGCTTCAGCTTCGGGGAGTCGCACTTTGTGCGTCATTTGAGTCTTTCTTTTTCGTTTTTGTGTCGTTTTCATCGTGTTTTTAATTTTTCTTTTCTTCTTTTTATCTCTTTCTCCTAGAGATGAACCCTATGATGAATTGCCACAAAATCACACACAACTAGCATAGCATCGATAATCACACTCACTAACCCTAGGATATCGAGTCCTCTTGCATTTCACGCGTCGTGGGTCCACTTAGCTTTTTGTGAGTCATGTGTCGTGCCTAGCTGTTTGGTGTGCTTCTGCTTTGTGATTTTACTTTATATACATGTTCAGGATTGACCCCTAGATTATCACGCTTCGATATGAATAATGCGGTATTTGCTTCTCTTGTCTATTTCTATATGCATGATTATATATTATCGTATGCTTCATTTCGCATGTGTTGGGATTCCACAATTAAGGACTAGGATAACCCACTTAGCCCATGCTCTATTTAGCGAGAATAGTTTCCTTTGCCCAAGTGTTTAGATTCCGATTTCTTTTTTGTTTTACTTGGTGCAAATCCCCTCGTCGTGTACCGTTCTCCCACTTGGGAGAGTACACATTTGTATAGCCAAAAAACCCCAAAAATCCAAAAAAAGGAGAAAAGAAAAGAAAAACCCAAAAAGGAAAAAATTGTATAGCCAAAAATCCAAAAAAATGTACAAATACCCAAAACCCAAAAAAAATTCCAGTGTGAATATTTTCCTACTTGCCGAGAATAAAGGGAAGGCGAGAATTTGCACCGAGTGTTCTTCTCCACATCATCTCAACCCCCATCGGTTTCGAAAACACTTGGCTTAGGAATTTTTTTAGCTATTATCTAGGCTATAGTGGAGTGATTTCCTTAACCCTAGTTGTGGAGTCCCTGACGCATGATATGTTTTGATTCTCTCCCTATTCTCATGCATGCTTGAACTATATATTCACCGCTTTATTCAATTCGAATCGATATTTGGGTCATTTCCTGGATTTACGTATATCGAGCTTTATCGCACATCGTAGATAGTGACACGGACTGCTAGCGCACGACCACACTCACTTGCGCTTCACCGTGTGGGCCCACGGCACTTGTTTGGACTCGTATTCCTTGGTTTAGTGATGTGATTTGGCGTTTGTTTGCTTGGTGTGTCGTTTTTGATTTTGTTGGCCCTGACGGGCGATCTAGGATATAGAGTTTTCTTTCTCTCTCTTTCTCTCTATTTTTCCCCTCCGAGCTCCTACTCTCACTCGTCTTCCTCGAGGACGAGGAAGAGTTCAGCTTGGGGGATTTTGACGTGCGTTTATATTTCATATATTTACGCACGTTTTCTTCCGTGTTTTTCCGTATTTTACCGCCGTCTTATATTCGTTTTCTCGTGTTTTCTTGTTTTCTTTCACTTTTCCGTGTTTTCCGTATTTTGCAGGAGTTTGCTGGCATATGGGGCATAAAACGATGATATCATGTGTCCCCGGAGCAACGGGAGGAGTCACGCGTGATCCAGGGGGTCAAATGACGAAGATTGCATCTTTCAGCCCCTCACCCGGTCGGTTGGTCATCTCCAACCGATCGGGTGATGCACGTGTGCACCACCTGGACACAGCTTGGAGCTCACGAGAAGTCACCCGGTCGGTTCAGTGACCGGGTCAAAAGCTCAAACTCTCTGGAAATCGAAGCTGATTGCCAATCGATCGGGTGACCTTCTCCCGATCGGTTCACCTGTAGCTGAATCTCGAAGGCCAAGACACGGTCAGCTCAACTGGCCTCCTCACCCGACGGCACCAAGATCCAACCGGTCACATTCATATGTCAACCGACCGGGTGAAGATGACCGGGTGAAGCTCCGCATCGCGCTGTAATTCTGTGAAGCGCCTCACCCGACCGATTGACTTGTCAACCGATCGGGTGATGTCGTTTTCTATATATAGAACCCTAGGTTTCCCAGATTCGGGAGTTGGTTATTTTTTGCTGTTTTCTTCATTTTGTGACGGCTGCAATTTTCCAGTTTTTGTAAGTTTTCAGATCTTTGTCAAACTTTAGTATTATCTTAATTGCTTTACTACCATTGCATTTCTATTGTCTGATCATGATTTTTACAGTCGATTTCTGTTTAGATCGCTTTTTACTAAATATGTGTGAGTAGTTCCCAAATCTGGGATTTTGGCGGAAACCCCTTCGTGGGCTCTTCCCGATGCGTCCATAGGGCTAGGAAATCGATAGGGATTAGGAATCTAACGGTTACGCGGGGTGTTTTATTGTCATCGGCGGGAAAAAGACCGCCTTTGACCGTTGGGCCAAGGGGGAATAAACTTGGCGGTTGACTCCCTAGCCATAGCTCACGCCCTTAGCGTAGACGCCGAATCCTAGCGCGCGGGAGCGGCAGGATGAGACGTTGGGAGTTATCATTGCGAGCTTAGTGCTCCCGGAGTCGATCAGTGTTAATGGACACGGGTGTGCCCACTGATCGAACTCGGGAAGTCCGGCGTATCATCCTGGGCACCGACCAGAATATCGGGCCCATGGGATGCCGGTACCACTTTCAGAGGCAACGTCTCACCATTAGACCCTAATTCCGACCGCCATCCTACCCGTAGGCCGTATCGGCGAGAGTCGCTCGTTGGGGTGGAAACCAAAGTCCCGGGTTTGTCCTTCATATTGTCTATACCTTGCATTTCCCTAACCGTGACAACCCATCATTCGATCTGGGCTAGCTCGCCCATGGGGTGATTTTGATCCTCTTTGACACAAGCACAACCACGCCTCCCTGAGTTCAACCCCCAAGCCACACTACACCACCGTGCGCTTGCGGTTACAAATATTTTAAATTTCACGCCCCATTCGCATCATTGCACACATCCGGCGCACAGCCGCGCGCCCGCCGGGGGGCGTGCCACCTTCCTCCGGTGCATCCACAAGTGGTGTCAAAGACACTATAGGTAGAAATCCTACCAAGAATGTCAAGACATCACCTTCTCTCCCTTTTGGCAAGAAACCCACTAAGGGTGGAAACCAAAAGCAAGGCCATGCTTATTTGTACACGAACACTCATCCACGTAGGAAACATCCTACTTCACAAGTGGATAATCATGACACATTTTATGCTCCGCACCCACGGACACGTACACAACCACACATGAGAAATACTCATGTACGTGCTCCTACACACCCATATGCTCATACGCATCATTCTTTCATGTATGCTAATCCTCCATATGACATGCATGATTCTTATGCTTCATATAATACGCATGTTTCCAAGCATACATATCATCCTAGAATGTACAATGCATATCCTCCACCACATCTCTATGCTAGAAATCATGTTCCTTAGAAGCATGCACCACATAGAAATCCAACACATATGCATGCAACTAGGAATATGACTCCCAAGATGTACACTACTTGGGGTCCTAAGAACACTAGTCTAAATGTTAGGAATGCCTATGTTGATTTCTACGTTCATGATGTAATTAGAAATAGTAACTATGTTGGGAAGCGGAAGTCCACTTGGACTTGGTTTCCAAAGGGCTAATTCCCTTGGACCCAACAAACATTGGGTACCATAAGCTTATGGTATTTTATATAGGTACCCAAAAGAAAGAAGAAGAGCAATAAATGTCTTATTAGCTCTAAAGGGAAAGGATGGATTCTTGATAGCGGTTGCTCCAAACACATGACGGGAGATCCCTTATTGCTCTCCGAAGTGATTAGCATCAAGGATGGTGCAACAGTCACTTTTGGAGGTAATCAAAAGGGAACCATCATTGGAGTAGGTATCGTTGGTAATCCTTCCAAACCCCTAATTACTAATGTTTATCTTGTTAGTGGTTTATGTCACAATCTCATTTCCATTAGTCAACTTTGTGACAAAGGTTACACGTTAACTTTGGAGAAGGATTGTGTACTATTGTTGATTGTGATTCAAATGTTTTATTTTCCGGTATTAGGCGTAAAAATATTTATTATTTGAGCTTGCCTAAAACCGTAGAACATTGCTTAGTTGCTAACATAAATGAACAACTATTATGGCATCGCCGTTTTGGTCATGTTCACTTCAAGCACTTATATAAGTTAGCTAAGCATGATCTAGTCAAAGGTTTTCCTAAGATTGTTTTTAATAAGAAAAACTTTTGTGATTCATGTCAAAGAGGTAAACTAAGTAAATCTTCATTTAAGCTTAAAGAAGGGATTACTTCTAAGAGGCCCCTATAACTTCTACATCTAGATTTATTTGGGCCAACTAGAACCGCTTCTTTAGGTAATGCTCATTATGGACTAGTTGTCGTTGACGACTTTTCTAGATTTACTTGGGTTTCATTCTTAACTAATAAAAATGAAGCTCATGAAGAGTTTACCAAATTTGCAAAGAAGATTCAGAATCTTTTAGGATCCACCATTATCACTATTCGTAGTGATCATGAAGGAGAATTTGAGAATGAATCTTTTACTAAGTTTTGTGATGACTCCGGGATAACTCATAATTTTTCCTTTCCTCGTGCTCCACCACAAAATGGTGTTGTAGAAAGAAAGAATATGACTCTTATTGAGTGTTCTCGCACTATGCTCCATGATAGTCATTTGGGACTACAATTTTGGGCAGAAGCGGTGCACATGGCATGTTATGTGCTCAATAGGATCCTAGTGAGACCCCGAACAAACAAAACTTGTTTTGAGTTGTTTTATGATAAAAAGCCTCAAGTGAAATATTTTCGTGTTTTTGGTTCAAAATGTTTTATAAAGAACACTTTTGGTAATTTATACAAATTTGAACCAAGATCCGATGAAGGAATTTTTGTTGGATATTCCACACGTAGCAAAGCCTACCGGATATACAACAAAACTTCTTCAACGATTGAGGAATCACTTCACGTATCTTTTTATAAAGATTTTGATTTTCCTCATGTTGATGATGATAATGTAGATATTCTTTGTGATTCTCTTAATAATGTTAAGATTAATGATTCTATTGTTGAGACTAACACTTCTAACGAAGTTGTTGAAGTTGTTCCTAGTGATCCAGGTATACCCAAAGCTTATCCAACCGTTCGCAACCATCCCCATAACCAAATTATTGGAGATATTGGTGTGGGTGTTTGAACGAGATCAAGAATTGAAGAATTCTCTCATTGCGCATTCGTCTCTACCATCGAACCAAAGAACATTCAAGAAGCTTGTGAGGATAGCTCTTGGATAGTGGCAATGGAAGAAGAACTAGCGCAATTCGAGAGAAACGAAGTTTGGGAACTTGTACCTCTTCCAAGTGGTCACCAAGTTATTGGGACCAAATGGATCTTCAAGAACAAGACGGATGAAAACGAGGTAATCACACGGAACAAAGCAAGGTTAGTAGCTCAAGGCTACTGGCAAGAGGAAGGTATTGATTTCGAAGAATCTTTTGCCCCCGTAGCTAGATTAGAAGCTATTAGGTTGCTTTTTATCTTTTGCATCCCATAAGAATTTTAAATTATTTCAAATGGATGTTAAAAGTGCATTTTTAAATGGGTTTGTCAATGAAGAAGTCTATGTTTCTCAACCTCCCGGTTTTATTCATGAAAAATTTCCAAACCATGTTTTCAAACTTAAGAAAGCGTTGTATGGATTGAGACAAGCTCCTAGAGCTTGGTATGATCATCTTAAGACCTTTCTTTTGAATTTAGGTTTTAAAATGGGAGAAGTTGATTCTACACTCTTCATTAAAGATTATGAAAATGACATTATTTTGATTCAAGTTTATGTAGACGATATTATTTTCGGTTCTACTAACTTTAATCTTTGTCAAGAATTTTCCAAGTCTATGAAGGATGAGTTTGAGATGAGCCACATGGGAGAGCTCACCTACTTCCTTGGATTGCAAATTCAACAAATGGAGAATGTCACTTTCAAACATCAGACAAAGTACACAGGGGAGCTTATTAAGTGATTCGGGTGGAATCGTCTTCGAGCAAAAGGACTCCCATGAGTACTACTACTCATATACACAAGGATGAAAGCGGAAAAGATGTAGACGTTCTTCTATATCGAGGTATGATCGGTAGCTTACTTTACTTAATCGCTAGTAGGCCCAATATTATGTTTTCTGTATGTATTTGTGCTAGATATCAAGCAAGACCTAAGGAGTCACACTTGATTACGGTTAAACGAATATTTCGTTATCTCAATCAATCTCTAGATTATGGGTTACTCTACCCTATGTCTAGCACATATGAGTTAATCTCATATAGTGATGCCGACTTTGCCGGATGCAAGTCCGACAGGAAAAGTACTAGTGGCACATACCATTTCTTAGAAAATTCCTTAGTTTCTTGGTTCTCTAAGAAACAGAATTTGGTGTCATTGTCCATGACTGAAGCGGAATATATTGCCGCGGGTCTTGCATGTGCACAAGTTCTTTGGATGAGACACACTCTTAATGACTATGGTGTCAATTGTGATACTTGCCCTATCATGGTTGATAATCAAAGTGCTATTTGTCTTTCCAAGAATCCGGTACACCATTCCCGTACCAAAGACATAGATGTGAGACACCATTTTATAAATGATCATGTAGCTAAGAAGGACATCATCTTAGAGTACACATGAAACCCAAAAACAAATTGCCGATATCTTCACTAAACCTCTTAAAGAAGATTCATTTGTGAGGTTGCGTGGAGAATTGGGAATTATGGGTGAATCTGAAATCTAGAAGCTCAAACTTTCATGTTATAACTCTTTTTTTGAGCTCATATCTTTTTGTTGTCTTTCTTCATGTGCTTTATTATATTATGAGATTAAGAAAGGCAATTGTGACTTATTTGATTTCATGAGTTTTGAGTTTGATTGTAGTAATTTGTGTTTCAATGGATTTATTGTTTTCATAATGATTTTACGATGTATTTGTGATTAGAGTATAGGTCCTAGGGTGAGTGTTCTTATTCTCTGGAATTCTATCTCACTGTGCTTCTTTGCACCAGGATAGACGACTGTCTTTCCTTCGACAGTCGACTACCCTACTTTACACTTCAGTCTGAGAATTGGTATCTTTCGCACAGCCGACTGATGACTTTTTTACAGTTGACCGTTAATTTAACAGGTGACTGCATTTTAGTCATCATGTGACTTTACTCTCTGTCGAATTTTTACAGTGTTCTCTGTTCTTTTTGTGAACTGCTTTAATTCTCGGACAGCCGACTGTTGAGTATATGTCAGTCGACTGTCCAATGGACAGGCAACTGCATGTTACTTTCCATTTGACTGCCCATCTATCTGACCT
Organism: Scilla litardierei; assembly: GCA_030789695.1. Lineage (NCBI taxonomy): Eukaryota > Viridiplantae > Streptophyta > Magnoliopsida > Asparagales > Asparagaceae > Scilla > Scilla litardierei. The sequence goes on from CM061142.1 coordinate 112,109,261, forward strand.
TTAATTTTATCACTTCATCAGTCGACTGACATTTGTGCATCAGTCGACTGTCTTATGCTGTGTCGGTTCAAGTGATTTGATCCGAGCCGTCGATTCCTTGATCCAACGGCTCAGATACATTCCCCTAATTTTATATTCATGTTTACGCGATCACTTCTCCTCGTCGACTCTCTCTCCTCTGTTTCGACCGTTCGTCTTCCCGCTCGATTGATCTATCAAATCCGTCGATCTCGCTCCCTTCGTGCGTCAATTTCGAGTGTCGTTGCCTTCGTCGGTTGCTGGACTAGGTTTGATCTCTCTATCTCGTGATAACTCCTGTTAGGGTTCGTTCACTTTTCTGTCGTGCCCTAGATCCGTGTTCGACCATGGCTCTTTTCGATCATTTCTTTCCTAATGTCTCTCTCGATTTCCTCAATGAGCCTGTCCCCTCACCAAAGCATGATCCGACTCCCTCCTCGCCTCAATCTTCTGGTGAACCTCTTCCTGTCTCGGTCAGTGATCCCATCCCCTCTTCTCAGCCTGCTGTGCATCCTTCTAGGTCCACTTAGTTCCTTCTTTGTCAGTTGGACGCTCGTGTCTCTGCTCTTGAAATTCTTTCCATTTTCCTGGATGAGAAGTTCTCGCTTTTGCTTAAGCTTCAGCTAATCTCTTTTAAGCATCATGGTTGTCCCATTCCTCCCGAGCTTCAGGCTATGTTTGCTACCTCTGAGGACACTACTCCTACTTATGTATCTCCTCCTCCTGGCTTCACTCCCAAACCCTCTGTGGTTCAGACCTCCGATGCCCTGACTCCACTTCATATTCCTGCTGTTTCATCTGCTGATCGTGCTTCGTCTTCTAAGAGGAAGACTCCGACTTTTCCTACTCATCGCTCTGCTCGGATTTTGTTCCGATCTTCTGGTCGCCCGTCGGACCCCTCCGTCATTCATATTGACTGAGGCTGCTGCTGCTGTTCTGTTCACTCACCTGAAGACCTTGTTTTTATTTTGTGTGGTCTGCTTTTGTTTAGGTTAAGTGATTCTGATATATGTTTTGTTTTTGTCTGATGGATGATGCTGTCAGCGAATCTTTTATATATGTTTGGTGATATACTTTGATGTCGTCATGATGATGTATCTTTTTGTGTTGGTCATGTAGATGACCATCCGCTGATGTACTCAGTTTATATATATCTATACATATGATGTTGCACCCTCTCTTGTGTCACTATGCTATATTGTATATCCTATCTGTGTGATGTATGATATGTTGTCTCCATGTATGCTTCACTCTTCTTGATGTGCTTTTGAGACAATATACGAATTTGATATTGGTTAATTCATGCTCACTTTGATATGATGAATTTGTGAAAATTATTTTCGTTTCGTATATCTAAAATGTTGATATTGGATTTCAATTCCATTACTCACATGTGTATATGATGAGATTTTATGAGTTTTTGATTCAATATATCTTTATACTCCTTGATTGTTGTTAGTTCGTATTTAGCACTATTATTTTTGTTGCTATTTGCTCCCACCTTTTTGGATAATGCCATAGGGGGAGAGAAATAAACATACAAGATTCATAATGGATGTGCTAAGTATGTTCTAACGCTTGAATCTAAGATTTTCGTTGCCTTAGATTCAAGGGGAGTAAGATTACAATGAATAGGGATTTTATTTCCTAGATTTCTTGAATTGAATTCATTCATATCTTACTCACTTGCTTCAATTGTTATATAGATGCTCTAATATTTGTTGACTAACTTGATTGGCATCTATGTAGGGGGAGTAAGTTTTCATTACGCACAATTATTTATCTTTTTGTTTATGTTTGTTTGTCATCATCAAAAAGGGGGAGAATGTTGAGTATTGGACTTCTCCCTAGTTGATGTTACTGATGAGCAAACATAAATACTTGTGACTAATCCCCTATTTTACAGTTAATCCATTGCCTAAGCTTATTATTGAAGATCAACTAGCAATGGATGACTCACAAACGTGATTGAAGGCAAATGATATGAATTGGATGATCGTAGATTGTTGATTGAAGCTCCGTAAAGACTTCAAGCTCATACGATGGAAAGAAGAGATTATTCGTCAATGTAATTTTTCTTTTATCCCTTCTAGTATGTAGCTTAGAAGTAGAACTTTGATGGAGCACTCACACACATCTACATTCTGTCATAGGACATCTTTAGACCTTTGTCCTTTGATCCCAATTCAATTCTCTTTTGTTTGTGCTAGGATTGTTCATAACAGTCGACTGCTTAACAGTTTACAGTCGCCTGCCTCAAAAACAGTCGACTGTGTTTTGTTCTACAGTCGCCTGTTATGCACAGACTATTACAATGTAGTTTTAGGCCTTCTCTGATTATTTCGCACAGGCTACTGTTGAACGATTCACAGGCGCCTATCCTAGTGACAGTCGACTGTGTATTGTAAATCAGTCGCCTGTATCTCCATGCCCAAACTCTGTTTGATCTGATTTCTACGGCCAGTCGACTTATGCTGCATATACAGTTGACTGTCTATTAGATCAGTCGACTGTCTATGCTGCAACAGTCGCCTGTCTGTAAGTCATTTCTTTGACTCAGCTCTCTGGAAATTTCTCTTGATTTTGACAATCGTCTGTTTAAGGTTATACAATCGCCTGTTCTGATTAACAGTCGACTGTGTTCCTTGCATTAGTCGTCTGTCCTGTATCTTGTGAGATTTCCAGTATTTGTCTAACTTACTCTTCTCTCGGCCAGTCGCCTGTCGAAGAAATTACAGTCGCATGTTGGTTTAACAGACGACTATCTTTGCTTCATCAGTCGACTGTCCACGTGGTAAGTTACCGTTATGAATTCTCACCTACCCTTGCTGACTGTGCAACAGTCGACTGTGGATTGTTCAACAGTCGACTTTCGCGAGTTCAGATTATATCTGTTGACATTTTTCTCACGGATTTCGATTGGGTTTTTGCCTAAACTGTCTTGTGGATTTGAAAAAGCTATAAATAGACCTTCTACTGTTTCATTGGAAGGTTACTCATTCATTGCAAAATCCTTCAAGCTTTCATTTCCAAAGATCAAAGCTTTCAAATCCAAAGCCCGAAGTATTTTCAAATCTTGTTCTCTTGCTCTCCAACCTAGAACCGAAGATTGCTCTTCTAGGCAATTGGTGCAGTCAAGAGAAAGGGCTTTCTCCTCTCTTCCAAGAGAGTTCTTCAACACACATCACACTTCTCCTTCAAGTTCTACTTCAAGGCATAGGTGATTGTAAGTGTTGCTTTCAGATTTCATAACTTCTTTATTTGAATTGTGCTCTCGGTTGTGAGAGTGGTTTTTGCTTGCTCCCTGGTTGTGGGAGTCAAGGACATCGATTGTATTCGATTGCACTTGTAGGGTTGCTACAAGTGGGCTTTAAGGAAACCTCAAGTTAGGGGTCTAACTTGAGTATCCGGTGGTATCCGGGTGGTAGGGACGTAGGATTACCGGGAACAAGTCGGGAGTTGACTTGGGTAATTCGAACCCTTGAAACATATCTGCGTTTGCGTGTATTTCTCTTTGGGTCATTTTTCTATTCCGCACTATTTGTTGGATTGCATTTTATTTGGCGTAAATTCCTTTTAAATTTGCATAAACACTATTCAACCCCCCTTCTAGTGTTTTCCCCGTAGACAGGGTCCTTACAGTTTGTTCCTTGGTTGTCTCTGAGTTTGTACTTTCTGGTTGTCTATGTGTTGTCTATGATTGTATTTTTGGAACATTACAGGTACTACCCCAGCAGTGCGCAGTGGACATGCTTTGAGTTTTCGTACTTTTCCTTCGTAACACTCGTTGCTTTAGGAATACCTGGGATGGATACATACTTCCTGTGTATCCTAGGGAGCGGGGAGTTACAAACAAAGCGATGTAAGCCAATGACAATGACGACTGAGGCAAGGCTATTGGATCTCAGAGGAGGAAGAAAGATTTGTTTATGTTGAATTTCGGAGATGGCTGATTTTGTTGTTATGCAAAAGAAAGAGAACCCCTCTTCATTTATAGGAGCAACCACCATCCCTCCACCATATAATCGCTCCCATAATATCGCACAATAAATCCCGCAATAAAACCCGTAATAAATCTCATAATAAATCCCATAATAAAACACGTAATAAATCTCGTACCATTATTTTCTTTAATTGAAATTTATTACGTATCCTATTTATTACGTATTCCAATTTATTACGTATTCCAACTAACTTGTTGCACCGGGTCGGGTACTAGGCCATTTCAAGTCAACACATCTACATCTCCCACTTGGCCTGAAATGGCCAAGTGCATTCTGGTTGTACTCCCACTATCCGTGGGACATAACACATGATGTAATTTTACATAATCCCACTATTCGTGAGATATGCATATTTTATCCACCGAGTACAATCATTATACATGATTGTCTCCTTTCATTATTCATGAAACATGAAAGTTTCCTTGACTTAGATATTTCTAAGTCCCATCAAACCAACATGTTTGATGAATGTGCCAGCTGGAATACCCTCCGTCAGGGGATCAACAATCATATCACCTGTCGGAATGTAAGTCACATTAACTTCTTTCTTTTCAACCATATCATATATGTAATGATATTGTATTTCACTATGCCTTCATTTGGAACTATTTGCACCACTGTGGATCAAGTTGATGGATGCTTGATTATCACAATACGTCTCAATTGGTCCATCCACCAGATTGAGATCCAAGTCCAATAAGAACTGTCTAATTCAGACCACAAGAGTAGCTGTCATACTATATACTATATACTCAGCTTTTGGTGTGTATCTCGATACACAACCCTGTTTTTTACTACCCTAAGAAACAGTTGCCTACCAAAGATGAACACATGTCCTGTAGTTGACTTCATGCCATCTTTGTCTCCTCTGAAATCTGCATTGGAGCAACCAAGAACCAAGCGAATCTGCCTGATAAACTAACTTGTGGTGCACCATACCCTTTATATATTTCATAATCCTCTTAACAGCTTTCCAATGGGCTGTACCAGGATTACTTTGTATCTACTAACCAGACTAACTGGGTACGCTAAGTCTGGTCTAGTACATAGCATTGCATACATCAAACTTCCAATAGCCTGAGCATATGGAACACATAGCGGTTTATGTCCCTCTCCGGGACATTGTTTTTAACATAACCGCTTCCCTATAACCAATGGTGTAGGTGCCGGATTGCAATTGTACATTCCAAATCTCCTTAATATTGTATGCAAATACTTTTCTAGACTTCCGATCTATAGTGATCTGTATTCCAAGAAAATAGGATGCATCACCCATGTCCTTCATCACAAATTCACGACAACGTGCTGATTTAATCTTCTTCAACACTTCAACGTCATTTCCAGCGAGCAAAATAGCATCCACATATATGGATAATATTGCAAAACTGCTCCCACTTTTCAAGACATACACACAATTGTTTGCAATGAAACCAAGTTGGATAATAGTAATGTGAAATTTGATATACTGCGGTCTAAATGATTGTTTTAAACCATACAAAGATTTCTTCAATTTGTAAACTTTGTCTTCTTGTCCCTCAACCCTAAATCCCTCAGGTTGATCCATATATATATTACTTCCTTCAACTCTCCGTTGAGGAATGCAGCATTGACATCCATTTGGTAGAGTTCTAAGTCAAGATGCGCAACAATCACTAAGATTATCCTTATAGATGCAAACTTAGCCATCAGAGAATAAGTCTCCTGATAATCAATACATGCTATGTGAGTAAATCCCTTTGCAACTAACCGGGGATTGAATGTATCAATAGACCCATCAACCTGATATTTCTTCATTAACACTCATTTGCATCAAATGGACTTCCTCTCTTCTGGTAAGTCGCATAGCTCCTATACATTGTTTCTCTCAAACGAGTCAAGCTCTTTTTTCATGGCATCAAGACATTGATCCGACTCAGATGATTTTATTGCAGCTAAATAATTCAAGGGATCAACGTGCTCATTTATATCAACATTTACTGAGAAACAAGATGATTCATATGAATATAGATAATAATCATACATCCATGGAGGTGGTGTTCTGGGTCTTTTGTTGCCACGTAGGGTTGCAGGCAAGACAGGTTCAGCTGGTTGATTTGCCATATGTATATTCGCATTTGCAAGTTCATCTTCCAAAATCGGATGATGTACTTCATCCACTATGTCCACGTCATCATTAGGAACATCATCTAAGACCAGCAAAGGTGGCACATTTTCTTGGACTTGTTCCATTTCATCTAGATTTTCTAAAAAAGTAGCATTTCTACTTTCAATGACTCCTTTATTTTCATGGAAGAACATGTATCCTTTAGATTTTTCAGAATATCCTATGAATATACATCTTACGGTTTTGAGATCCAGCTTATCTCTACCCTGATATGGAATGAGAACATATGCCACGCAACACCATTTTCTCAAATGACTTAAATTGGGTTTGCGTCCATTCCATATCTCATATGGTGTTGTCTCGACTGATTTTATGAATATTATATTCTGAACATAATTTGCAGTCAATATCACATCTCCCCAAAAATCCTTGGAGAGACCTGAATGTGATAACATACATCTCACTGCATTCATTAATGTTCTATTCTTTCTTTCAGCCACACCATTCTGTTGTAGCGTATAAATCATAGTTGTATGCTTCTTTATACCATATTGAATATAGTTGTTTGAGATATATGTGTGCCCTTGAAGCAATTTATCTATGTGTACATGTACAAACATCTTGTTCAAGATAATAGTAAGTTGTTTGGTAAGAATTTACCTAAGTTAATAATAATGTAGACATCATTAGAACTTAGGTAAATTCCTGAGACTTAATGCGATGTCAAACATGTATCAAGATGTGTTGAGTATTGGACTTCTCCCTACTTGGTGTTAATGATGAGCAAACATAAATAGTTGTTACTAATCCCCTATTTTGCAGTTAATCCATTGCCTAAGCTTATTATGAAGATATACTAGTAATGGATGACACTCAAAGATCATTGAAGACAAATGAAATGGATTGGATGATCATAGATGGTGATTGAAGCTCCTAGAAGACTTCAAGCTCATGTGTTGGATAGAAGAGAGAGTTCGTCAAATGTAACTTTCTTATATCTCTTCTAGTATGTAGCTTAGAAGTAGAACATTGTTGGAACACACACACACATCTTCATTTCAGTCTTAGGATATCATTAGATCAAGTTTCCTTAGACTCCAATTCATTTCTATCTTGACTGTACATGTAGTGTTTATAACAGTCGACCGTTGAACATTTTACAGTCGCCTGTCTCAAAAACAGGCGACTGTGTTTTGTTCTACAGTCGCCTGTTATGCACAAACTTTTACAGTCTAGTTTTGGGCTTCTCTGTTTCAATTCCTACAGGCGACTTATGAATGATTCAGAGGTGCCTGTCCAAGTGACAGTCGACTGTGTTTTGTTCATCAGTGGCCTGTCTATCTATAGCCCAATTCTATCTGTCTGTTTTCTCTGGCCAGTCGACTTATGTTGAATTTACAGTCGACTGTCCAATGAAACAGTCGACTGTCAATGTTGCAACAGTCGTCTGTCGGTGGGCCAATTTGTTGACTCAACTCTCTGGAAAATCTCAAGGTTTTGACAGTCGTCTGTAGAAGGAATTACAGTAGCCTGTTCTGATTAACAGTCGACTGTCTTCTCTCCATCAGTCATCTGTCCTGTTCTCCCAGACGTTTTCCAGATTTCATCAACTTACCCAACTTACGGCCAGTCGCATGTAGTAGGATTTACAGTCGCCTGGTGATTCAACAGTCGACTGTCTATGCTTCATCAGTCGACTGTCCACGTGGTAAGTTACCGTTATGAATTCTTACCTACCCTATCTGACTGTGCAGCAGTCGATTGTGGTTTCGTCAACAGTCGATTGTCGCGAGCCCAGATTCTATCCGTTGAGATTTTTCTCACGGATTTCAAAGGGGTTTTTGCTGTTTTCGGTTAAGGGCTTTGAGAAACCTATATAAAGAGCCTCTACTGTTCCATTGAGAGGCCAATGATCTACCAACTCTCTTGCTAATAGATTCAAGCTTTCATTCTCAAGATCAAAGCTCTCAAGCCCTAAAGCCCTAAGAATTCCTATCTTCAATCTCTTGCTCTCCAACCTAGAATCAAAGAGATATCTTCTAGGCATTTGGTGCAGTCAAGAGAAAGGGCTTTCCTCTCTTCCAAGAGAGTCTTTCAACACACAACACACTTCTCCTTCAAGTTCTACTTCAAGGCATAGGTGATTGTAAGTGTTGCTTTCATATTTCATAACTTTCGTTATTTGAATTTACTCTCGGGTTGTGAGAGTGGTTTGCTTGCTCCCAAGTTGTGGGAGTCAAGGTCAATCGATTGTATTTCGATTTCACTTGTAGGGTTGATACAAGTGGGTTTTAAGGAAACCTCAAGTTAGGGTTCTAACTTGAGTATCCGGTTGTTAACCGGGTGGACTGGACGTAGGATTACCAGGAATAAGTCGGGAAGTGACTTGGGTAATCCGAACCCTTGAAACTGTTGGATGTGGAAGACGTTTGTACACCCTTGTGGGGGATGTACGAGGAAATACGGACCTCGAACGTCGCGTACACGAAGTCGTGTGCAAAGGGAATCTGTTCCCTTGCGGAGAGGATCTCTGGATGAGTAGGAAAGTCGCATTATATATGCATAAGTGCATGCGACATATGGCTAATAAAGGGGGAATATCTTAAGCTTATGTTGTACCATGCATATGGTACAACTTAAGCTTATAATGTGCCATGTATCATGGTACACCTTAGTTAAATTGTTCCAAAGGAACAATTTACCCTAAAATAACTACCTTGGGGGCTATAAATAAGACCCAAGGGTAAGCCATTTCTTACACCTTTTGCATGGAATTCATGCATGCAACTTCATCCTAGCGAAGCTCTGCAGAAATCCTTTCTCTTCCTCTATCCAAGTTCTTAATCTAAAGTAGAGATTTAGATTGTGGATTTAGTAGCCTTACTCCGTTCGTGAGAAGACTCGATCCGTCGTGGCGAATCCGAAGGCAAAGTTCCGAGACTACCGTTCCGCATACGCAAGCGTAAGTCTCAACTTTAATTATCGATCCTAACTCTGTTTTGGCAGGATCCTTCATTGGTATCAAAGCCATATGGGTTCGCCCCGGTCAAACCACCGCCCCGTCGAAACTAGGAACGAGTCGTTGTCTTTTTCACGAATGGGTCTCCTACCATTACGGATATGGTAGGAACGCTTCGTGACGGAGAGAACGCATCAGTTGTTCTTTTCACGTTAGGGTCTCCTATCATTACGGATATGGTAGGAACTCTCCGTGACGGGAAGAACCGACCGTTCACGTAGTACGTTATTCATTTTTGGCACACGGCCATTAGGAAATAACTAATTTCTCGACGAACGGGTGCTTCATCGAGGAAGATGATGGTAGTTATTTCCATCGGGTAAGATGAAATTTGGTGCATGTGCACTATGGCCAAATGGGCTATGAAGGCCATGCACCCCCCCCACTTGCGGAGGGGGTTGGCTACGGCCAATAACCACCGGCGACCACCCCATCAAGGGGGAGGAATGTCTGCGGCAACCCCATACAAGGGGGTGGCCGGCCATGGCCAAAGGGGCCATGGCCGGCCAATGCCTAAAATGGCCTTGGCCATGACCGGCCATGGCCAAGCCATGGCCGGCCATGGACAGGCCGGCAGTGGCCGGCCAAGGCCAGGCCGGCCCTGGCAGTGGCCAGGGCCGGCGCCCTGGCCACTGCCAGGGCCTGGCCGGCCCTGGCAGAGGCCAGGGCCTGGCCGGCCCTGGCAGAGGCCAGGGCCAATGCCCTGGCCTCGGCCAGGGCATGGCCGGCCCTGGCCGGCCTCGGCCAGGGTAGAGGCCCTGGCTGAGGGGCCAGGGCCCCTGGCCGGCCAGGGCAGAGGCCCTGGCCGGCCCTTGGCCAAGCCCCGGCCAGGGCAGAGGCCCTGGCCGGGAAGAAATTGCAGACCAAAATTGGTCGACCAATTTGGTGTTTTTGGTCGACCAATCTGGCAGAAGGTCTGGGTCGACTGCAAACTTGCCAACTGACCCATACGGGGTGACAAAAGGCCTTGGCCAAACTCGAATGTGCCGATTAGCCCATACGGGGCTAACCACAGTCCCGACTAGTTCATACGGGACTAACGTTTTAATGAAGTTTTTCATTGGGCTCTACTCTTTGAAGATTAGCCATAGTGCTCTACTTCATGCGAGATTAGCCATGTCATTGTGCTCTACTCTACGGAGATTAGCCAATGTACTTGTGACGTTGTGCTCTACTCTACGGAGATTAGCCAACGTGCTTTCAAATTTTTTTTGAAAAAGATGTTTTTCAAATAGGTTATGTCCCGTCCTTAATCGGGATAGCGCAATTTAGAATTCCAAGTCCTACCACGATCCGGCCATGGTTATCTAACCCATGGGTGTGTAGAACAGGTCTCGTGGCTTGGCAATTGTTGCGCTAAAATTCTTTGCGCAAACTCTCACCTATTCTATTTTGAAAGATATGTTTTTCAAAGTATTTTTCCGCTGCTAATACCATACAGGTATTATTTCTGATTTCTTTTTACTTGAGATAAGTAAGAGGGATACTTTGAAAGTTACTTCTAGATGGTAGTTGGGAACGTAGTGAACTTCTCGATTCTAGAGTAACATTTCAACGCATCCAAGGAACTTATCAAGTGTTTAAAGAATCGAAACTTTATGCATAGAATTTTGATCGTGTTTTTCATTCTCTTTGCAGTTTTTTGAATCGAATATGTCTACCGCTTCTAAGAACATTGTCGCAGAGCTTAACAAAGGTGAAAAGCTCAACGGCGACAATTATAAACTTTGGTCAATAAAAATCCAATATGTTTTGGAGGAGCAAGATGTGCTCGAAACACTCCAAAACATAATGGAAGAACCTGAGTTGGGCAATACGGCCCAACACAAGAGGGACCGGGAAGCTTATGATACTTGGACTCGAAAGAACAAAATAGCACGTATTACGTTACTGTCCGCAATGGACAATGACATAATGCGTCTATTTCGGGAATTCGACCTAGCCAAAGACATATGGTCTGAGCTAGAAGTAAAGTTTGGTGGAACTTCGGTTACCAAACTCCGCTCCTTAAATATTCAATTTGATTCGTACAAGATGCGGCGAGATCATTCTATGAAAAAGCATCTCCGCCACATGGTGAATCTCATATCTGAATTAAAGGATGCGGGTGTTACGCTGTCTGACGAACAGCAGATCCAAGCAGTCATTCGTTCTCTCCCAGATAGCTGGGATAACATGAAAATGCATCTCACTCATAATGAGTGCATTAAAACATTAAGCGATGTATCGAAACACCTCAAACTCGAGGAAGAGCGGATTCAAGCCGCAAAACCAAGTGCAGAAGTGCACGTGGCCGCTAGTTCCTCACATGGAGGAAATAAGCGGAAGAATAAACGCTTAAGGTTTGTGAACGAACGAAAGCAAGAACCGGAAACCTCAAAGAAGACTAAGAACAAAAAGTGGCAAAAGAATGTGCACTCAAAGAAGAAAAACTTGAAGAAGATCAAGTGCTTTAAGTGCAACAAGTACGGTCACTTTGCCCGTACATGTACGGATGGAAGTGATAAGGTAACTTGTAGGACTAGTTACATATGTGTTTCTAGTTCCATGTTTCTTGCCGAATCTAACTATTTTTGGTTGATTGATTCAGGGGCCACAGACCACGTAGCGAAGGACAGAAGGTTCTTCGTAGAGTATCGAAGGATAACTCAAGGAACAAAGTGGATATACGTCGGCAACAACACTCGCGTTGAAGTCAAAGGCGTCGGAACATGCAAGCTAGTTCTCGACAACGGCCGGACTTTATTATTGCATGACGTCCTCTTTGCTCCAGATATTAGAAGAAATATCGTATCCGTGGTCATGTTAATGTCTTTAGATTATGAGTGGAGGTTCTATAAACAATATGTTGACCTTGTTTGTAATAATTCTTTGATTGGTTCTGGTAATGTTTGTAATGGATTAATTGTTTTAAACACAATGTATGATGATTCTTCTTCCATTAATGAAAGTTTTCATTTGACAAATGCTTCTAACTCTGAATCTGAGATCATTTGTTGGCATGCAAGACTTGGTCATATTGGACCAACTAGAATGGATAGACTTGCCAAAAGTGGCTTGCTATCTAATGTTTCAAAAGTTGAAATGTCAACTTGCGAACATTGTCTTGTAGGGAAAACTTGTCGTAAGCCGTTTGGAACTGGCACAAGGGCCGAAGTTCCATTACAGCTTATCCATTCGGACATTTGCGGTCCAATGAATGTTAAGACAAGACGCGGGAAGTCCTATTTCATCACCTTCATTGATGATTTCACTCGTTTCGGTCACATCTATTTGATTTCCCACAAACATGAAGCTTTAACTTGCTTCAAAAACTATATGAGTTTAGTGGAAAATCAACTAGATCGCAAGATAAAGGTCTTGCGAACCGATCGGGGTGGAGAATATCAATCAACGAGTTTTAAGGAACTATGTGATGAAAAAGGCATAGTTCATCAAATAACTATGCCTTATACTCCGCAACAAAACGGTGTTGCGGAAAGAAGAAATAGGACATTGATGGAAATGGTCCGATCAATGATGTCTCAGGCAAATTTGCCTATCACCTTTTGGGGTGATGCATTATTGACGGCAGCGTTCATCTTAAACAGTGTACCCTCGAAGTCGGTAAGTTCTACTCCTTATGAGTTGTGGAACAATAGAACTCCAGACTTAAGCATTCTAAAACCTTGGGGTTGTGCCTCTTATGCACATTTATCCTCTCACAAATATGGCAAACTTGGGCCACGTGGGAGGAAGTGTATCTTCATCCGATACGCTGAAAACTCCAAAGGATATGCTTTCGTCGGTCAAGAGGACAATGGGGGTCTTATAGAATTCGAATCAAGGGATGTTGTCTTCTTGGAAAATGAGTTTCCAAGACAGGGTGAGATAAGTCAAGACTTATCCTTGTTTGAGACTTGGGATCAAGAAGGATCGGAACGTTCGAGTGGGAGAATTCTTGGTGAAGAAGAAAATACGTTTCAAACTTCACCAATGAATGATACGAACGATACCAATCCTATTCCGAGTGGGAGTGATGTTATTCCAAGTGGGAGTGATGTCATTCCAAGTGGGAGTGATCAAACTCAAACAAGACGTAGTAATCGAACGAGGCTAACACCTCTGAGATTTGAGGATGAATTTCCTCAAACATTCATGACATTACTACAAGATGATGACGAACCTGCAAATTTCAAACAGGCCGTCACATGCCCTGCTAAAGATAAATGGATAGCGGCAATGGAAGAAGAACTTCAATCCATGAAAACAAACCAAGTCTGGGACTTGGTTGATTTACCTAAGGGACGTAGAGCCATTGGGAACAAGTGGGTTCTCAAAATCAAGCATAAGGCTGATGGCTCCATCGAGAAATATAAAGCTCGCCTTGTTGCGAAAGGTTTCACGCAACAGGAAGGAATAGACTACGAAGAGACTTTCTCTCCTGTCGTGCGTTTTACCTCCATTCGCTTAATTCTGGCAATGGTGGCTTGTTTGGACCTCGAGTTACATCAAATGGATGTAAAGACTGCTTTTCTTAACGGAGAACTAGATGAGGAGATCTACATGGAACAACCAAACGGGTTTGTACAAAAAGAAAACAAACATAAGGTTTGTAAACTTCGTAAATCCATATATGGTCTTAAACAATCCTCAAGGCAGTGGTATATGCGCTTTCAAGAAGTTGTTTTGTCGTATGGTTTCTCCATGCTCGACGAAGACAACTGCGTATATATTAAGAGGATTAAAAACAAGTATGTAATTATGTCTCTTTATGTAGATGACATACTTATAGCCGGAAATGATAAGCGTTTTATCTTGGATATCAAAGCTTGGCTTTCATCCGTCTTTGAAATGAAAGACATGGGTGAAGCTGCATATATCCTTGGGGTTAAGATCTCAAGGAATCGTTCCAAGAAACTTCTTTCTCTCTCTCAAGAGACATATATAAAGAAAGTTTTAGAACGATTTAATATGCAGGACTGCAAGCCAATTGATACTCCAATAAGCAAAGGCGAGGGTCTATGTTTGGAAATGTGTCCCAAAGATCCAAAAGAAAAGAAAGCTATGGAAAAGGTTCCATACTCCAGTGCTGTCGGGAGTCTGATGTACGCCATGATGTGTACCAGACCGGACATTTGCTATGGTGTTGGTATGGTAAGCCGTTACCAATCCAACCCAGGACAGGCACACTGGAAAGCGGTGAAGAGGATATTAAGGTACCTTAAAGGGACTGCGGACTATGCGTTATGCTATCAAGGCAACACCTTGAGACTCGAAGGCTATACCGATGCTGATTGGGCGGGTGATCTCGACGAGTGAAGATCTACCTCAGGCTTTGTTTTCTTGCTCGGGAATGGTGCAATATCCTGGAGCAGCAAGAAACAAACCTGCATCGCTCTATCAACCATGGAAGCCGAATTCGTAGCATTCAGCATGGCGGTCCAAGAAGCTGTTTGGCTTAGGAAATTCTTAGACAGGCTAACGAATGCCACTGACTCAAGCACTGTTCCTATATACAGTGATAGTCAAGCTTCGATTGCCTACGTCAAAGATCCTAAATTTCATTGTAAGACCAATCACATTGACATTCGATTCAAGTTTGCAAAAGACTATGCCAAACGGAAGGAAGTAGACATTGGATACATATCCACGCATGAGATGATAGCGGATCCACTTACTAAGGCGATCCCCAGAGATGTGTTCTACAAACACTTATCATCTATGGGAATGCGTAGGTGCTGAGCTGTATCTTGTAATATTTCCCATGTCTATAGAAGGTCAAAGTTTAATAAAAGAAAGAAGTTCTTTTATATATTGCATACAAGTTTCTTACAAATGATTTTATACATTTGTGTTTAAATCTCAGCTATTTTATTGTGTGTATGTCGGACAGATTAAGGTTGGCTCTCTCACATGAGCAACCGCCTTATCTTATCAGATGGATAAGATAAAGATGAGACTAGTTTAAAAGTCAAAATCATTAGACAAATGATTTAGAGTCATGACTCAAACAAG
The DNA here is from genome assembly GCA_030789695.1 of Scilla litardierei. Lineage (NCBI taxonomy): Eukaryota > Viridiplantae > Streptophyta > Magnoliopsida > Asparagales > Asparagaceae > Scilla > Scilla litardierei. Next base: position 112,124,403 of record CM061142.1, read on the forward strand.
ATAGTCGAATAAAAGATCTGCATCATATGGATGCTTACAAAAGATCTGAGATCTGTATCACAAGGATATTTGAAAGAGATCTCATAGGATTTTTAAATCCTATCTGTGTTATGCAGGATGAGAGTCCGTGAATATTTCACGAGTAGTAAGGGGACTCAAAAGGATAGGCACTGTGGTGTCTGATCTTTTCATCCGTACAACATCATTAAGACATACTCTCCCTGGGAAAGGAGTGATGTTGTAATACGTGTTCATACCACGTATGCATTTCGACCACTGAGTTAGTAGCAATAGTGTTTGCTATTATGTGAGACTCAAAGGCCATACGGGTCTTAACTCTTACCCTCAAGGACTCCAATTGGTTCCTTTAGATTTGACGAGATGATCGCTATCTTAGCGTGTTGCTAATGGGCTATGGTAATTCGGCTCGGCGGGGCACGTTAGAAAAGCGAATCAAGTCAAGATCAGAAGGTTCGCAAGAAGAGGAAGATTGATTTCATATTCGCATTTGGACTTTAGTGATTCAAAGCTGGCCAGCCAATTGTAATCCAGATGGGATTCAATTGTTGAATATAAAGTATAAGAAATGTGAAGAAATAATCTAGGGTAAAGCATGCGTTGAACTACTCAACTTTGCACCTTCGAGGTCGTTGTGTATATCTAACAAGTGCACAACAACAGACTCTACGCGCATGACGGTCGCACGGTCTATTTCTCGGTATGATAGATGAAAGAACTAAGAGAAAGACGTTCTCTTACAATCCCCTCAAGTGTGAGTGGGAGATGTTGGATATGGAAGACGTTTGTACACCCTTGTGGGGGATGTACGAGGAAATACGGACCTCGAACGTCGCGTACACGAAGTCGTGTGCAAAGGGAATCTGTTCCCTTGCGGAGAGGATCTCTGGATGAGTAGGAAAGTCGCATTATATATGCATAAGTGCATGCGACATATGGATAATAAAGGGGGAATATCTTAAGCTTATGTTGTACCATGCATATGGTACAACTTAAGCTTATAATGTGCCATGTATCATGGTACACCTTAGTTAAATTGTTCCAAAGGAACAATTTACCCTAAAATAACTACCTTGGGGGCTATAAATAAGACCCAAGGGTAAGCCATTTCTTACACCTTTTGCATGGAATTCATGCATGCAACTTCATCCTAGCGAAGCTCTGCAGAAATCCTTTCTCTTCCTCTATCCAAGTTCTTAATCTAAAGTAGAGATTTAGATTGTGGATTTAGTAGCCTTACTCCGTTCGTGAGAAGACTCGATCCGTCGTGGCGAATCCGAAGGCAAAGTTCCGAGACTACCGTTCCGCATACGCAAGCGTAAGTCTCAACTTTAATTATCGATCCTAACTCTGTTTTGGCAGGATCCTTCAGAAACATCCTTGCGTTTGCATTTTTTTCAATTTGGGTTTATTTTCTATTCCGCAGTATTTGTTGGTTAGGAATTTAAATTGGTGTAACTATTTTTTTAAATTGCATAAACACTATTCAACCCCCCTTCTAGTGTTTTCCCCATAGCCAGGATCCTTACAAGATGGAGATCTCGATCATGGAGAAGTGCTTGACATTTGTAGCATAAGTCTAAAAATGTTCGTGGTCTTAGCTGTTTCGAGAAAAGGATATCGACACATCGGATAGACCATTGTGTCTTGGTCTTCACCATGAAGTGGTGACGATGATCTCATGATCGTTCGACTTGGTGAAGTCGGAGAAGAGACATATGTGCTCATTAGAGAATGAGTTCACTGAGCGACCCAACGAGAGTTATCATATGGTTAACATTTAACTAATCTGTCAGTGATAAATTCGAGTGATGTATGCAAGTTGGTCCTTAGACTTGAGGTCATTGTATGAACCTGTATGTGAACGATGTCACTTTTATCTCTGATGTAACCTCGGGGCAAGCCCCGTTTAAAAGGCCCTTGGTTGGGTGACACTTGAAGCGTGCGAGGAGAGTAATGACCAAGAGAGGATTCGTCTCTCCCATTTATAGGGAGTTAGTGTCACATGTGTTAATTCGGTCTTTAGTAAAAACTGTTGCCAGAGTATGTTGGAAGAAGTCCAAATTAACATTAGTAGACTAAAGACTGATGGAGACTAACCATTTTCAAGCTTTTGGGGTTGACAGTTGACCATACCCCAAGCTTGACTAAGCGACATAGTTATGAAAAAGGGACTAAAACTGCGGCATTCATCACGGACACAGTTAAGGTGGTCCCGACAATAATCATGTCAATGAGTTAACCACATAATACTGATACCGAAACATGGATTTCACTTGCTGCTCATGGCCACTGCCGTCTGGGGTTTAGAGCCCCACATGTAATAGGGTCATACTGTAGGGTCTCACACAGAGTGAGACATTCGTCAAGTAATAGGTATAATTAGGGTGATAATACATCGGATGTATGTGAATTAATTACGTCGCAAAATGTTTGCGATATAGCCTAATATTAAATGATGTCGGATTACTGCATACGATGCAAAAGTATTTAAATATGTCGTAAAGTGTTTGCGAGCATATTTTAAATAATAAAGGCATAGAACATAATCAAGCCAGGGATTCGGGAAAATCTCGGATCTCATTTGTTTTGGTCCAGGGCCAGTAGAGCTGGAGGAATACCAAAACAAAAGACAAAACAAAAAAACAAAAAAAGGGAAAAGGAGCTTTAACAGCTCCTTGGAGCTGGACTTATGCCCAGCTGCACTGGGCAAAAGCCCACGTTCATTGGGCTTTGTGCCCAGCTGCGCTGGGCAAAATCCCAGCAAATGCTGGGCAGGGACCGCTAGCCCGGGCTAGCTAGTCGGGCGTCCGCACCAAGCGGGCGCCCGACCCGGCCTGCTTGGCCTGCGGGTGCGCCATATGGCGCGCCTGCATAGTGGTGGGCCCTGCGAGTGGGGAAGTGGGGTTCACGGAAACATAACTTTGAACAATGTTATTGAAAATGATTTGGGACCAATTTACTCGAATTTTAGCTAACATGGCATAGACACATTTAGCTTGATTGAGTGAGAGAACGACTCTACTACCTCCCTTCTGACTGATGTTGTAGGAACGTATGTTGGCAAGGATTCTTGTTTTGGAGGTGAGGTAGCTAGTGGGTAGGCTAGCTTTGTAGCTCTTTCCACTCTTATACATGAGTTTGAGGACATCACGGTCCGTCATCTCAATCTCACGAAATAGTGCCCCCATGCTAGGAATGCCGAGTCTTAAGCCCAAATTTTCAACGATGAATTTGATAGTGGTATCAAATGACGTGCGTTTATATTATACATATTCACGCATGTCTTCTTCGTGATTTTCTGTTGTTTTCCGATGTTCCGTATCCATTCTCTCGTGATTTTTAGTTTTCTTTCACTTCTTTGTGTTTTTGTGCCAATGTAGGAGATTGCCAGCGTTGGGGGCATATAAAGCAGATATCATGAGCCCCCGGAGCAACGGAAGGTGTCACGCGCGATCCCGAGGGCCAAACGTCGAAGAATTCCATATATCAGCCCTCAACCGATTGGTTGGACAGAGCCGACCGATCAGTTGGTGCACGCGTATCCGACCCAGACAGGAGCAGAAGTGAAGAGCAGCTCACCCGATCGGTTCAACAATCGGGTGAATCCGACAGAGCTCTCTGTCTTTTTGGAGCTGAATTCCAACCGATCGGGTGACTCTCACCCGATCGGTTCATCTGTAGTCGAAATTTCCAAGCTAGCGACCCGACGACATCAACCGATTGGGTCAACGACCGGTTGATGTATCCCAAGAGCTGAAGGCAAAGCGACTGTCAGCTCAATTGATCGGTTGATGCTTCAACCAATCGGGTGGCCGTGTTTTCTATAAATAGCACTAGGTTTTTCCCTTAAAAGGCAAGTTTATTTTTCTGTCTTTTTGGGATTTTTGATGGCTCGGAATTTATTCTGTCTTGTAAGTTTTCTGATTGTTCTGAAACTTTAATATTACGTTAATACTATTGTTAGCTCTATACTTCTATTGCTTGATTTTGATTCTGATGGCTAAATTTTGTCATGTTGATATTTTTGCTATGGATCGTGAGTAGTTCCCCAATCTGGGATTTTGGTGGAAGCCCCTTCTTGGGTTCTCCCTAGAACGACCATAAGATTAGGGTTTCGATAGGATTTTGGAATTTAGATGGTTACGCGGGGCGTTTTATTGTCATTGGCGGGAGAAAGACCGCCTCTGACCGTCAGACCAAGGGGAAATAAAACTGGCGTTTGATCCCCTAACCACAGCTCACATCCCTAGCGTAGACATTGAATCCTAGCCCGTGGGAACGACATGATGAAATGTTGGGAGTAATCATTGAGAGCTTAGTGCTCCCGGAGTCGGTCGGTGTTAATGGACATGGGAATGCCCACCGTCCGAACCCGGGGAGATCTAGCGTATCATCCTGAGCATCGATCAGAATATCGGGCCCATGGGACGCTAGGTATCACTCTTAGATGCAACGTCTCACCACTAAACCCTAAAATCCAATCTTAATCCTATCCGTCGGTCGTAATAGAGAGGGCACACGAATGTGTGGAAACCAAAGTCCTGGATTCCCTTTTATATCTTACATCCTTCGTATTTCTATTTCGTGACAACCAACCGATTGATCGGGTTAGCTCACCCATCGGGTGATCCAGTTCCTTCTTGACAATAAGCACAACACACGCCTCCCTGAGTTTGACCCCTAAGCCACACTACAACACCGTGCGCTTGTGCTTATAAATATTTAAATCTGGTATCCTTGATCCTACTGCATATATTGCTAAATCTAGGGGACGTCAATCTTTATGGCGCCGCTGCTGGGGAGGCAACGTGCTTGTTTCTCTTAGGACCCTATGAACCCTAGAGACTAGTTCACATCCTCACCACGCGATAATTTTCACATTTCACATTTTATTTTTATTTTTTATTTTCTTTATTTTCTGTTTTTTTATCTGAAGTTATACCATACGTGCTTCACGGGTGTTTCTTGATTTTTCATGCGCAGGAATACAAGAAGTCTCGACGACTTGATTCCTATAAATCCTGAGATAAACGCCACCATGAGGCGTCTGAACGTCGAGAGAAGAAGAAAGGAAGAGGCTGTAACCATGGGAGAAAATACCCATCCTCAGGAGTCCTTGCTTGAATACTCGATGCCGTCTATCGGTTCCACGTCTAGCATTCAACCTCCGGCCATTACGGCCGGAAATTTCGAGCTGAAGCCGTCATTGGTGACGTGGATCCAACAGGACCAATTTTCAGGAGCTCCTATGGAGAGCCCAATCGAGCACTGGATTCATTTCTGGAGAAGTGCGACACTTTCAGAATAAACGGTGTGTCAGTTGATGCCATCCAGCTTAGATTGTTCCCTTTCTCTCTGCGGGACAAGGCCAAACAATGGTTGAAGGGGAAGGACCCTAATACTTTTACAACTTGGAAGAAACTGTCCAACACCTTCCTGAACAAGTTCTTTCCCACGGGAAAGACTATGAAGCTGAGGAGCGAGATCTCCTCTTTCTCTCAAGCCAGCCACGAATCCTTGCATGAGGCATGGATGAGATATAAAGAGATGCAACGGAGATGCCCTCACCATGAGCTCCCCAAATGGCAAATCATCAATTTGTTCTACAATGGGTTGGGGGATGATCTGAAATCCTCAATGGATGCCGCGGCTGGAGGGTCCTTCATGTCAAGGAACGAAGAAGATGCCGAAAACATTCTAGAGAACATGGCATCTAATAATGAAACGTGGTGCGATGAGCGCTCCATGCCCAGATCTGGAGGGATGCACCGAGTAGAAGAGGTCGACAAACTATCTAGCAAATTTGATTTTCTATCTACCCACATCTCGGCATTCATGGTAGGAGCTGGTGGTGCCAATACCTAGCAAGTAGCGGCGGTAGAAGCTGAAGTCTTAGGAGACTTTGATGGCGGTGATATCTCACCATCGATGGATCAAGCGAGCACTCTTTTCTATAACCCGATGGGGAACACGCCCTATCCACCAAGGACAAGCTCGAATCTGGCGTATTCTCCCAACAACTAGAGCCACCTGAACCTGAGCTATAGGGCACCATACCAGCGGCCCCAGCAACCTCAGCAACAATTGTATCAGCCACCTCTGCAGCATCAGCAGTTGTATCAGCAACAACAACAGCCCAAGCAGATGTTCCAACAGTATCCCCCGAGAAATCAGCAGCCCCTGCCATAGCAGCAACCATATAACCAACAACGGGTAATCTCTCCGGTCGAGACTCTCTTGACCCAATACATATCGAACCAGGAGAGGATTAACCTGCAGCTGCAGACTGGACAGAAAGCTTTGTCCGATCAAGTGACCCAGCTGGGGTTGCAAGTGGCCAATCTTCAGAGGGCACATGGCCAATTGCCGGGTCAGCCGGAGGTCAATCCTAGGGGGCCCAATCAAACATTGGCCTTGACGCCTGATCATGCGAATGTGTTTGCGATAGTCTTGAGAAGCGGCACACAGATTATGACTAGGGAGGCCGCTAAGGAACCCGAAGTTCCATTGGTCTATGGGAGACCAAATGTAAAAGCAAATGACGATGGAGCTTCGTCATCAAACACCATGACTCCGGAGGGAGTTTCTGAGGAAGAAAAGAAGAAGAATGAGGAGGGTAATTTGAGAGTCTTCAAACATGCGGTGACGTTTCCCCAAAGACTTGCCAAGGCGAAAATAGAGGAGAAGTACGACAAGTTTTTCGATATGGTGAAAGACTTAAGTTTGCAGATCCCCTTCCTAGAGGCTATAGAGACCATCCCTTCATATGCCAAATTTCTGAAGGATTTGGTAACGAAGGGTACAAGGAAAGAGAAAGTCGTCCTGACAGCGGAGTGCAGCGCTCTGATTCAACGAGCGAATCCGCCAAACCCAGGGAGCTTTTCAATCACATGCTCGATAGGAGAGGTAAAAATCAATCGGGCGCTTGTCGACTTGGGTGCGAGCGTGAGTCTGATGCCTCTATCATTATTCAAGAGGATAAAAATGGGCGACCTTGAACTCACCGGAATGACTCTGCAACTGGAAAACAGATCGGTGAAGCACCCGGTGGGGGTTGTGTTGGGATTTCATAATCCCATGTTCCCTTTCCTATTCTATCACTATGATTTTGATGTGACAACTATTATTATTGCTACTCACTCTATCTATGCAGTTGTGCAGAATCCCAATATATCCACGCTTGGAAAATAATCACTTGATAAGGAATCCCTGCACAAAGGCATCTCAAATACTCACATGAAGCTCAGCATACATATCTACGGAAATCTACGGACTGATGTATTTTTATACATTATAGATTTCAGAGCCTTGAATATGAAATCCATCTAAGTCCTAGGTTCCTAATAACATATCCTAAACAACCCTTTTTCAGATAAGTCAAAATTCACGTTTTTCTGTCCTGGTCGACTAAGTCAACCATTCGTCGACTAAAAACTTTTTATTCGAATTTTGACCTGAAAATTTCTGAGTAGTCTTCAGTCAACTTCAGAAACTTACCGTTAAAATTTCAGTCAAAAATTCCAACTTTTGACTTTTAGTCGACTAACACTCCTTTAGTCGACTAATGCAGTTTTATGACCGTTTTACCTGAAACTTTCCAGACCGTTTCTGAACGGTAGGACACTCCTTTTCCCCCATTTTCCTTCAGAATAACTGCCCAAAAATACTATAAATAAGAGGGCATACCCCTCATTCTTTTCACACAACTTTCCTCTTTCTTTCTTCTCTAGAATTGTTGACTCTAAGCAATCTTGCCTTAGTTGTTCTCATTCTCATTTGCAAGAAGAAATCGATTGATCTCTCTCTTCTTATAAGAACGGAAGAGCTTCAAGATTCTTAATCATAGATTTTTTTGGAAATTGAAGTTTTCTTCCTGAAAACAATTTTGCCTTTTTCAACATCATTTTGGAAAGTTGTTTGTGTTCATAATTGTAAGAAGAAATCGATTGATCTCTCTCTTCTTTTATGAACCGAGAGAACTTCAAGTATTGTTCTTCATTTCATATCTTATACATCTTGAAGTCTCCTTTTAAACACCATCCTTGAATTTCATTCTAAATTCATAACAAGGCTATATGTGTTTTTCTATTTCATTATTTAACAGGTTTGAATCTCTGTTTAGAGATTGTACAAAGTTTGGGACACGGGGAGTGTCGCCATTTTTGTAAGTTGGTGCTTGCGGGGCAAGTGATTATAGTGGATTGAAAATCTCTACTGGGAGTAGAGAACTGGAGTAGGATCAAGAGGACCCGAACCAGGATAAATCTCTGTGTTTGCGTTTGATTTACATTTTCTATATACTATACTTTCTGCACATCTTAAGCAATTAGAAGTAACTATTTAATTACAACAGTTAATTTTTAATATACGCTATTCACCCCCCTCTAGTGTATTGATCCTTACAGGCTAGAATTACATTTGGTATCAGAGCAAGGCTAAGATGGCAGCAAGTTCCTCAACATCAAACATGAACGCCGTTCCACACAACTACAATCAGCATCCTGAAGGGCACTCTCAAGTATGTCCTCCTCTATTTGATGGTTCTAATTACTCATATTGGAAAATACGAATGGAGATTCATCTCCAAAGTATGCATTATGAGATATGGGACATTGTAGAGACATGATACACTAAGCCAACAACTCCTGTTGATGATTGGTCCGCCAACGACAAATATGCAAAGACAAATAACTCAAACGCCATGAATGCTTTATTCTGTGCCATGGATAAACATGAGTTTAATCGAGTATCTCAGGCCAAAAGTGCAAAGGAGATTTGGCACATACTCGAGGTAACTCATGAAGGAACCAATAAAGTCAAGGAAACTAAGATTGCCTCTTTGGTTCATAAGTCTAAGTTGTTCAAATGCAAGACAAAGAGACAATTGGAGAAATGAACACCAGGTTCACTAATATTATTAATTCTCTTAATGCTCTTGGAAAAGTTTATTCTTCTCTTGATCAGGTACACAAGATTCTTAAGGTACTCTCCCCAGAATGGCGTCCAAAGATCACTGCAATTGAGGAAGCCAATGATCTTTCCAAATTATCCATGGAAGATCTAATTGGTAACTTAATGGCACATGAAGTCACATTACAAGATGCAAAATAGGAATCATATTAAAAGAAGAAAGTACTCGCCTTTAACACAACATCAGATAATGAAGATTTAGATGATGACATGTCATTCTTTGCCAAGAACTTCAGAAATTTTTTTCAAAAAGGTAAGTCTAATAATAAATCTAAGAATACTGATTCTTCTCTTTGCTTCAATTGTAATAGGCCATGACATATGAAGAAAGATTGTCCACTTCTCAAAGCAAAGTTCAAAACTTCCAACAACAACGATCAATCCAGAAGAGAAAGGAAGTTTGACAAGATGAAGAAAGCATTTGTAGCAACATGGGATGAATTTTCAGATGATGAAGATGACCATGTTGAAAGTGCTAATATGTGCTTTATGGCACAAGATAATGAAGAAGAGGTAAGTACTTTTAATAATGAAGAATTATTAGAAGCATTAAAAGATCTCTATTCTCGTTTCGAAAAATTAAATAGTCAACATAAATCTTTGAAACAGAATAATGATGATCTCATTCTTAAATATGAAGAATTGTCATCTTCTAAAAACACTACACCAAATTCCATACATATTGAGAATACATCTTCTCAAAATTTGGATCTTAGTAAAGAGAACGATATTCTCAAAACTAAGAACCTAGAATTGCACACACAAATATCCGAAATGGATAAAAGTATTTCATCACTAAAGATTAAATACGACAAGATGTCATCCAATGTTAATAAATTTAACAAAGGAAAGACAAATCTCGATGATTTGCTAAAAATACAATATCCAGCAAATCATAGACAAGGATTGGGATATTCTCAAAAGGATGCACCCAAGTCTTGTAACACTTCTTCCTCTTGTGGAAAAATAACTTTTGTTAAACCACAAAAGAAGAATCACGCATTCATTTATACGAAGAAAGTAAACACTCCTACTTCTTCTTCACAAAGAAATGTTTCTAACATATCAAAATCAACTCCTTGGAAACCTACCACAATTAGTATTTGGGTTCCTAAGGATTTATGTTTAAAAGATAGAAATGATTATATTTCTCATTATATACATTCTATAGTTCATTCTAATGATTATATTAGAAAGCCAGATTCCACTTGGGTTTGACTCCCAAAAATCTAATCTCAAGGACCCTCAAAAAGGGGGTACCAATGCTTAATGTTTTATCTTTCAGGTACCAAAGAAAGAAAAATGGATTTTGGATAGTGGATGTTCAAAACACATGACAGGAAATGTCAAACTGCTTTCAACCGTTATATATAAAGATGGAGGCACAGTTACCTTTGGTGACAACAACAAAGGCAAAATCATAGGCACTGGAACAGTTGGTAATACAAATCAACCTATCATCGAGAATGTTCTCCTGGTTGACGGTTTGAAACACAACTTACTTTCCATTAGTCAGTTATGTGATAAAAATTATAAAATAGTATTTGAACAAAATGATTGCATCATTTACAGTTCTGATATGTCATCTATTTTATTTCGTGGTAAGCGTAAGAATAACATTTATATCTTATGCATGTCTATTACCACTCACAATCATTGTTTAATGATTACATCAGATGAAACACTATTATGGCATAAACGTTTTGGACACACTAATTTCAAAAACCTTGCACATATTTCAAAACACAATTTAGTTAATGGAATGCCAAATATTTCAGTCAAACACAAACATTTTTGTGATGCTTGTCAACAAGGAAAAATGCACAAATCTTCTTTTAAATCAAAGGACATTATCTCAACAAAGAGACCATTAGAACTCTTACACTTGGATTTGTTTGGTCCTTCAAGAGTAGCCTCTTTGAATAGAAGTAGATATGCATTTGTCATTGTTGATGATTATTTTAAATATACTTGGGTTATATTCTTACAAAATAAGAATGATGCTTTTGAAGAATTTTCCATATTTTGTAGAAAGATACAAAAGATCAAATCCTCTAACATTATCACTATTCATAGTGATCATGGGGGAGAATTTGAAAATGAATCTTTTACCAAGTTTTGTAATGAAAATGGCATTACACACAATTTTTCTTTTCCTCGTGCTCCTCCACAAAATGGAGTAGTAGAAAGAAAAAATAAAACTTTACAAGAATGTGCTAGAACAATACTTTGTGATAGTAATCTACCAAAATAGTTTTGGGCAGAAGCTGTAGCAACTGCTTGTTACATTATGAATAAAGTTCTTATAAGGCCATTGCTTAATAAAACTTGTTTTGAATTATTCTTTAATCGCATTCCTCGTGTATCATACTTTAAAGTGTTTGGATGTAAATGTTTTATTCTTAATACTAAAGATGCACTTGATAAATTTGATTCAAAATCTGATGAAGGTATTTTTGTTGGATACTCAACACGTAGCAAAGCCTACAGAGTATATAACAAAAGAACTTCAACAGTTGAAGAATCACTACATGTCACATTTGATGAGAATCCCTCATCTAATTCTCCCATCATTAATGATGAAGAGAATATATTACATTTATCTAATTCTTTAGATAATATTAATCTTGATGAAATTGATGCTACTAAACCCTCTGTTGAGTCTGTTTCAGATAATGCAGATCTAAGGCATTTGCATAAGTTCCAAATCATCTATCAGAATTAATCATTAGAGATATTACAGATGGAGTAAGAACTCGTCGTCAAATAGAACAAATGGTGCATTATGCTTTCCTCTCAACCATTAAACCAACGAACATCAATGAAGCATGCAAAGACAGTTCTTGGATCATTGCCGTGCAAGAAGAACTCAATCAATTTCAGAGAAATGATGTTTGGGAATTAGTTCCCAGACCATCAGATCATTCAATTATTGGTACCAAGTGGGTATTCAAAAATAAATTGGATGAATCTGGTCAGACAATTAGAAACAAGAAATGATTGGTCGCACAATGTTATAATCAAGAAGAAGGAATTGATTATGAAGAAACCTATGCACCAGTTGCACGTCTTGAATATATTAGAATACTTTTATCATTTGCATGTTTTAAAGATTTTAAGTTATTTCAAATGGATGTCAAAAGTGCTTTTCTAAATGGTTTTCTTAAAGAAGAGGTTTATGTTGAACAACCACCGGGTTTTTGTCATGAAACTCTTACAAATCATGTTTTTAAACTAAGAAAGCTTTATACGGTCTTAAACAAGCACCTCGTGCTTGGTATGAAAGATTGAAAAGTTTTCTTTTAAATTCTGGTTATAAAATTGGTAAAATTGATTCAACTTTGTTTATTAAAAATATAAAATCTGACATCATTATTATTCAAATATACGTTGATGATATTATATTTGGTTCTACTAATGAAACTCTTTGTTTAAATTTTTCTAAGATTATGCAGAAGGAATTTGAAATGAGTCATACGGGCGAACTCAACTACTTCCTTGGACTTCAAATCAAACAAATGAAGGAAGGTATCTTCATCCATCAATTAAAGTATGCCAAAGAACTCATCAAGCGTTTTGGTTTAGAGACTTCTGCTGATAAACATACTCCAATGAGTACATCTACATCACTAGACAAAGATTTAAATGGTAAGAGTGTTGATCAAGATCTTTATGGAGGTATGATTGGCTCTCTCCTTTATCTTACTGCTAGTAGACCAGATATTATGTTTTCAGTTTGTTTATGCGCACGTTTTCAAGCAGATCCTAAGATGTCACATCTTACTGCTATAACACAGATAATTAGATATGTTAAACATACTTCTGATTTTGGATTATTTTATCCTAAAATTAGCACATATGATTTATTATCATATAGTGACACAGATTTTGCTGGTTGCAAATCAGACCGAAAAGTACCAGTGGTACATGTCATTTTCTTGGACATGCTTTGGTCTCATGGTTTAGCAAAAAGCAAAATTTTGTTTCATTATCTACCACAGAGGTAGAATATATTGCCGGTAGGTTAGCATGTGCACAAATTTTATGGACGAAACAAACTATCTCAGATTATGGCATTAAGTGTTCCACATGTCCTATAATGTGTGATAATACTAGTGCAATTAATTTGTCTAAAAATCCAGTTCATCATTCACGCACTAAACATATTAATGTCCGTCATCACTTTTTAGATGATCATGTTCAAAAAGGGGATATAATTTTGAAGTTCATTTCCACTGAACATCAGATTGCCGACATCTTAACTAAGCCTTTGAAAGAGGAATCTTTCATCAAACTTAGAAGAGATCTGGGCATCATTAGTGAATCTGAATTTGTCATATAATGTTTTCCAATTTTTGTGAATTTCTGGAATTTTCTTATAATTTTATGTTAATTATTTTTTAGTCGACTAAAGTCTTGTTTAATCGACTAATATATCCAGATTTCTTTTACATAATGTTTTGCTTTTCATTCGGTTTATTTTATTATTATTTTTCCGTTCATATCTATTAGGAATGTTCAATAATTCGGTGTACCTATCTACCAACCATCTGTCATTGTTAATAAGACTTTCTTCTGTGAATTCGGTTTGGTCAAAAAAAATTTTTTTGGTTTACTTTTTTAAAAGATTTTATTTATTTTACATGCTTACTTATTTTCCTTGGCACCCACTCCCTGACATGGGCTCTTTGGCATCTTGCGTCGGCCGCATATATTACCTTAGAACCCACACTTAGACTTAATTATATCACCTTGGAAAAAGGCATTAACCTTTCCTTTCCCCAAGCACTCCAGGCCACATGTCCCTTTTTAATTCGGCCTTCACCAATTTGTTTTAATGTGTTGCAGGGATCCACATGTCTTCCCTCTTCAATACATTGACTTTTTATTAAGATATTTATTTAGCCTCACCAACTTCGGTCCTTTCTCATTTATTTTTATATATTTTATTTTTAAAACAAAAATCCGAACGGACGCGCTCTAGATATTTTTTATTTCGTTACCTTAGTCGACTAATTAACATATTAGCCGACTAACTCGGTTTTTAAAACCGTTTCTGATCTAACTTGCGTCTTTTTGCGTTTTTTGTATCTTCTTCCTCCCGCCTCTTCACATATCTTTTGAACACTTTTCAGTTCTTTCTCACCCATTCAGTTTCTGAAAATACTCAAACTGATCATGGCACCCGTTCGCATGTATAACTGCTTCAAATTTTGCCTATTTATTTTCGGCTTTTTCTTTCCATTTCTTTTATCTTCTCCTTTTCACCCTTTCTCTTCAACCGAACCATCCTTTCATCTTCTTCCTCTCCAATGGCTCTCCCTCAGTTTCGTGATGTTGCGGCCGAGAATCGCTTCAAAGCCTCCGCAAGTGTGAAATTTCATCCTGAGAGATTCATCGACTACTCCACTCTTGCTTCATTAAACATCCTCACCATCCTTTCTGCCGCCGGCCTCGAGAAAATTTGGGCTCTTGGCAACAAGGAACCATACTACCCTCTCATTGTTCGAGAGTTCTACGCCAACCTAGAGCCTTGTGTCGTTGGCCGTGATACCCATATCCTCACCCGCGTCAAGAGTTTTCCAATCTGTCTTACCCTTCGTAAGATCTGTGAACTCCTTGATCTTCCTTCTCATTTTTCGGGCTCCCTTAACTTCAACATGAACGATCCTCGAATCCTCGCCAAAATCGCTACTCCTTGGGTTCACAAGCTCTCAGCCGCCCATTTCCACCCTTCTGCTCGAATCATCCTAAAAGTAATTGTTTCCAATCTCATGCCTAAAGTGGCTCTTTTAATTATCTATCCAATGAGTTGGAACATTGTCTATATGTGGTCATGGGTGGGTTGCCTATCAATTGGGGTTTTGTGATCTTATAGTCCCTTCTTCGACCAGTCCAGACCCACATGTATCATCCCTCCTTCATTACGTTGGTTCTGAAAATGTTCAGTATTCCTCTTGAGGGAGAACTTGCAGTCTCTAACCCTTACAATCTCAACATCATCTCCCTACATAATATGCATCTCGATATTCCGGATCCTGAGGAATCCGATGATGCAAATAGTGAAGAAGAAGAAGAATAAGACCCCGAAGAGGATCCTATCGAAGAACCCAATTCCGCCGACCCTGACTACACACCCGTTCCACCCACTTTCGGCCCCTCTGCTTCTCACACTCCGGGTTCATCCACTCTGGGTTCATCCCGTAACTTTCCCCGCTTTATTAAGAAGCAGTGTGTTCACAAATGCTTCCCAGAATGTCGCACTAATCCTAGGTCTTGTCCCCTGAAGACACCTCGCACATCCTCCACTCCATGCCAAACCACCATGACTGTTCTTCACAGTCTTAGGGAGGATGTTAGATCCCTTCATAAGACAATGACGGCTGGATTTAGGGACTTTCACTCGGCCTTGACTGAGCAAGCACACGTGATAGATCAGGTTCAATTAAATCAGAGTAAACACGTGTCCTCTCTCGAAGCACTGAATGTCGTCGCTCCCGAAGAAACTCCACATCGCAAAAGCAAGCGTACCTCTCAGGACTTTGGATCTCCCTTCGGCCGTTAGCCCTAGATCGACTGTTGTCGCCATTTATCATCCGCTGTTTTTCGATGTTTTGGTCCCTGCATGTTGTTTCCTGAATGTTTTGGTTTTCTATTTTTGGGTTGTAGGCCTTCGGGCTTTAGTGATGGTCTTTGGAACAATATGTTTTGTCTGCTGGTTGTAAGTCGTATGCTTTAGTGATGGTCTCTGAAAAGTCTGTTCCATATGTTGGTTGTTAGTTATGCTGGTTATTAGTCGTATGATAGTGGTTGCCTTGTATGTTTCATCACTCATCTGTTTAGTAAAACAAGGTTCGGTTTTGTGAATTTCTATCTTAATCGACTAACTAGTTCTTTAATCGACTAACGTCCTTATTTTTTAAGAACAAAAACAACAAACCCCTCCTTTTGTCAATGACAAAGGGGGAGAATATTTTAGGCATAATCTAAGGGGGAGAATAAATATTTGTCATCATATAACTGAGTATAGCATATGATATCTGCATATAACTGAGTACACACCTTCATTTTAATAAATATTTGTCATCATCAAAAAGGGGGAGAATGTTGGGATTTCATAATCCCATGTTCACTTTACTATTCTATTCACTATGATTTTGATATGACAACTATTATTATTGCTACTCACTCTATCTATGCAGATGTGCAGATTCCCAATATATCCACGCTTGGAAAATAATCACTTGATAAGGAATCCCTGCACAAAGGCATCTCAAATACTCACATGAAGCTCAACATACATATCTACGGTAATCTACGGACTGATGTATTTTTATACTTTATAGATTTCAGAGCCTTGAATATGAAATCCATCTAAGTCCTAGGTTCCTAATAACATATCCTAAACAACTCTTTTTCAGATAAGTCAAAATTCACGTTTTTTTGTCCTGGTCGACTAAGTCAACCATTAGTCGACTAAAAACTTTTTATTCGAATTTTGACCTGAAAATTTCTGAGTAGTCTTCAGTCAACTTCAGAAACTTACCGTTAAAATTTCAGTCAAAAATTCCAACTTTTGACTTTTAGTCGACTAACACTCCTTTAGTCGACTAATGCAGTTTTTATGACCGTTTTACCTGAAACTTTCCAGACCGTTTCTGAACGGTAGGAAACTCCTTTTCCCCCCATTTTCCTTCAGAATAACTACCCAAAAATACTATAAATAAGAGGGCATACTCCTCATTCTTTTCACATAACTTTCCTCTTTCTTTCTTCTCTAGAATTGTTGATTCTAAGCAATCTTGCCTTAGTTGTTCTCATTCTCATTTGCAAGAAGAAATCGATTAATCTCTCTCTTCTTATGAGAATGGAAGAACTTCAAGATTCTTAATCATAGATCTTTTGGAAATTGAAGTTTTCTTCCTTAAAACAATTTTGCCTTTTTCAACCTCATTTTGGAAAGTTGTTTGTGTTCATAATTGTAAGAAGAAATCGATTGATCTCTCTCTTCTTTTATGAACCAGAGAACTTCAAGTATTGTTCTTCATTTCATATCTTATTCATCTTGAAGTCTCCTTTTAAACACCTGATCACTCCTTATTTTACACCTTTTTTCCGTGTATTTGCATGCCATTTAGATCGCCCAAATCATGTTTTTCACGATATATCGACGATATTGCGATGCTTTTCACGATTTGTTGTTTTTGTCGCATTTCAGGTGATTTGGCGCGATTTGGAGTGATCTCGAGATGCGCTTACTCTAGACGGCCACCGACGACCTCCCTGAGGGGTATTTTGCTGTTGGAGAGGAGCGGAAGAAGAATGGACGTCGCAGGAGCGACGAGGAGGCCAAAACAATCAGATTGGGCATTTTTTGTGTCCCACTCGGCCGAGTGGAGGAGCCACTCGGTCGACCAGCGAGACACTGCTCGGCCGACCCATTCAGACACGATTTCCATGTGTACTCGGCCGAGCGACGGAGACCACATCGGCCGAGTGACGATCCCACGTCCGCCCGAGTGGCGCCCAGACGAAGCCCCTCCAAAATATCGAAGTTTCTGTTTTTCGACCACCTGAGCTTCAGAAGACCCACTCGGCCGAGTGGTAAACCACGTCCGCCCGAGTGCAGTGAAGCCATCGGTCGAGTGACGACAACTCACTCGGCCGAGCCGCTCCCGAAGTGAAGACCCCTGAAGGCCCCGACTTACTGGAAAAGTACAGGGTTTCTCACTCGGCCGAGCGACATTTGTCACTCGGCCGAGTGCGATGCGCTGCCTGTAGCGAAATTTGCAGAAAACAGGCTGTGCAGGGGCGTTTTGGTCAAGATTTTTGGACGATTTTTGGGGCTATTTAAGCCCTGTTTTTACCCTAGTTTAGGGAGCGATCTCTTAGATTTTTTGCAGCTTTTTAGATTACTTTTTAGCTTTATTATTGTGATTGGAGAAGAGGAAAAACTTGGATTTTTGTTGGATCAAATTGAAGAACTCCATTGGTTTGCATCTCTCTTCCCTAAAAATTCTATTTTTATTGTTTATCTCAATATTTGTGATGAATTCCATTGCTTATTTCATTGATCAAATTTGTGATATTGCTATGAATTGTGAGTAGTCACCACGTCTTGGGGCGTGGGGATGAACCCTACGAGCCCTATTTCATAATTGTGATGAATTGGTAGAAATTGAGCTAGGATTGTTATTTGAGATTAGATTGTGATCGATTTACTACGGATGGCTAGGTATTCATATCAATTGGGATTTGCAAGAGATTGGATCCCAATTTGATAGGAAACCCTAGAAATCCGAATTGGGTTGGAGTCGGATTTTCGAAGTATCGGTTTGCAAGAGATTGGACCGATATTAGGATTTCCGGGTGCAATTCCATGCCAATACCCGTTTGCAAGAGATTGGGCGGGTAGGAACTATCCTAATCTAGATCGTGGACCGAGTTTGCAAGAGATTGGGCTCGGTGCGCGATTGGACGATGATGTTGATCCTAATGCTAGCTTCCCTAGGCTAGGGTTTGCAAGAGATTGGACCCGAACCTAGGAAAGCTATAGACCGGCAACAGCGCGAGAGCGTGAGCTTGGTTCTACATTCAGTTGCAACTAGTTCATCCGAATTCTCATTCTAGCAATTTTAATACCGACGAACCACTTTTATGAAATACGGTGAGCAGCGGGGATTCCCCATTCCCTAGACGTTCTTTATTTGATTTGATACTTCGCACATTTGTCTGACGATTGTGACAGGATCGCCCAAGGCAATAATCTCTCTTGAATAGCCAGGTTGATTAGGAACAAGCACGGTCATTCGTCCTCCCTGTGTTCGATACCCGCTCGCCGCTATACCGTGCGCTTGCGGTAAAACTACAACCGTCGCTCCGGGACGTGTATCCGGGGTGCGATCAAGTTTTTGGCGCCGTTGCCGGGGACGGCGTTTTGACGGTGTTTGGCATCGACCACCCGGTTATTTCTTCTTTCTTTCTTTCTTCATCTTCCTCTATATCTTATTCTAACTTTATTCGCAGCCCTATTTGCATATTCTCCCCGTATTTTGCATAAGATCTTAACAGGGAGAATGGAGGATGCACTGCCAACAATGGAACTCAGTCGGGAAGACTATGACTCCTTCACAGACCTCCTTAAGGAGCTTGTCGACGAGGTCCACGCTACCGGAGCATTTGCTATCGATATCAAGGACCCCGACGAGCAACTATTCGCTAGTTTTGTGATGGACCAAATCTCCCCGGAGGGGACTGTCGGAGGCAATGTCAGAGTTGATGTGGTCGACGACAAACTGTATTTCGAAGACAATAGAGCAAGTGTCGGAGAACACTATACTCCCGAAGAATCCTTCGAGCAAACCGACATTCAGGGAGTTACACTCTATGACGCTCACTCCTGCTTTTATGAATCGTCTGATGTGCTTCTTGATTCCAGGTACGAACCGGAGCAGAGTGAAGGTTTTGGCGATGCTAGCACCGAATCGGAGAGCACCTATTTCGATGCCTCGTCCTCACTAAGTAGCGAGTCTGACTCATCAAAAGAAAGCACTCCACCTGAACATGAGCTAAACCCGGGTGACAAGGAAGGGGCCGAACTCATGCGAGCCGATGAAGTGGAAGGAGCAGCGCCTCTTCAGGTGGAACTTAAACAATTACCTCCGAATCTAAGGTACGCCTTCTTGGGTAGCAAATTAACTTTCCCGGTGATAGTAAACTCCCACCTCACGCCGGACCAACTTGAAAAACTCCTAGATGTTCTTAGGAGCCACAAAGATGTCCTGGGCTACACTATCTCCGATCTAAAAGGGATAAGCCCTAGGTTTTGCACGCATAGGATCCATTTGGAGGATACCGATGCCACCTCCATTGAGCCTCAAAGGCGGCTAAACCCGAACATGAAGGAGGTGGTTAAAAAAGAAATCCTAAAACTGCTAGAAGCCGGCATTATTTACCCTATCTCAGACAGTAGGTGGGTTAGCCCCGTTCACGTTGTTCCCAAGAAGGGGGGGATGACGGTCATAAAAAATGAAAAAGGTGAGCCCATATCTACACGTACCGTCACGGGATGGCGAATGTGCATCGACTATAGGAAACTCAACAAAGCTACCCGAAAGGATCATTACCCATTGCCCTTCATTGATCAAATGCTTGAACGCCTTGCAAAACATAAATACTTTTGCTACCTAGATGGGTATTCGGGATTCTTCCAAATCCCTTTGCACGAAGATGACCAAGAAAAGACAACTTTCACTTGCCCCTATGGCACCTATGCTTACCGTAGGATGCCGTTTGGTCTTTGTAATGCCCCCGCCACTTTTCAGAGGTGTATGAAATCCATATTTTCCGATTACACTGAAAATATTATGGAAGTTTTTATGGATGATTTCTCGGTCTACGGAAGCGAGTTTGACTCTTGCTTGGAAAATCTTACTAAAGTCCTGAAAAGGTGCCAACAAAACAATCTCACTCTCAATTGGGAGAAGTGTCACTTCATGGTCACGGAAGGTATAGTTCTCGGACATCTTGTTTCCTCGAGGGGAATTGAGGTAGATAAGGCGAAAATTGAGGTAATCGAAAAACTTCCTCCTCCTATTAATGTCAAGGGCATTAGAGGCTTTCTTGGTCATGCGGGGTTTTACCGCCGCTTCATCAAGGACTTTGCCTCGATTGCCCGACCACTCACCTCCTTGCTCGCTAAAGATATGCCTTTTGATTTTTCAGGAGAATGCTTGCAAGCCTTCAACACCTTGAAAGAAGCACTAGTTTCCGCACCCATCATACAACCGCCGGATTGGAGCCTTCCTTTTGAGCTAATGTGTGATGCTAGCGACCAAGCCATTGGAGCGGTATTAGGGCAAAGAAAAGATAAGAAGCTTCATGCGATATACTATGCAAGCAAGACATTGGATGACGCGCAGAAAAACTACACAACTACCGAGAAAGAGCTTCTAGCGGTCGTATATTCCATAGAGAAGTTTCGCTCCTACCTCCTCGGTTCCAATGTGATTGTCCACACCGACCATGCTGCATTGAAGTATCTTTTAAACAAGAAGGAGGCCAAACCTCGGTTGATTAGGTGGATACTCTTGTTGCAAGAATTCGACCTAGAGATAAGAGATAAGAAGGGTACGGACAACGTCGTGGCGGATCATTTATCTAGGCTCATTCGCGACAAGGATGATGAGAGCTTACCTATTGACGACACATTTGTTGATGAGAGGCTATATGCGGTAAGGACCGGTGAAGTACCTTGGTACGCGGACTTCGTCAACTACTTGGCTTACGGAATCAAACCGCATGGGATGTCCACGCAACAAAAGAGGAGATTTATGCATGAGGTCCGTAGCTATTTTTGGGAAGATCCTTACCTTTTCAAGATATGCAAAGATACTGTCATCCGTAGGTGTGTTTCTAAGGAGGAGGCGACATCGATCATTTTGCATTGCCACGGTCTACCGTGCGGAGGACATCATGCCGCCTTTAAAACAACCGCTAAGATCTTGCAGAGCGGGTTCTTCTGGCCGACAATGTTTAAAGACACCCATAACTTTGTAAAGGGGTGCGATAGATGCCAACGGACCGGGAATATCTCCAAGCGCAATGAAATGCCAATGAGGCCCATCCAAGAAATTGAGCTTTTTGATTGTTGGGGAGTAGACTTCATGGGACCATTTCCATCGAGCAATGGCAACAAATACATCCTATTGGTCATCGACTACGTCTCCAAATGGGTGGAAGCAATTGCCACCCCTACTAATGATGCAAGGGTCGTCTCCAAGTTCTTCAAGCAAAATATCTTCCCGCGCTTCGGAGTGCCTCGTACCTTGATAAGCGACGGGGGAAGCCACTTCATAGAGAACAAGTTTGAAGCCATGCTAAAGAAGTACGGAGTAAACCATAGAGTTGGCATGGCCTATCACCCCCAGACGAGTGGCCAAGTGGAAGTCTCAAATCGAGAGATCAAGCAAATCCTCGAGAAAACCGTGGATCGGTCTAGAAAGGATTGGTCAATGAAGCTAAACGATGCTCTATGGGCATATCGTACGGCCTTTCGCACTCCCATAGGCACCACACCGTTTTGACTAGTTTATGGGAAGGCTTGCCACTTGCCGGTAGAGTTGGAGCACCGCGCATATTGGGCCATCAAGACCTTTAACTACGACTACAAGAGTGCGGCGGTGAGGCGACTCTTGGACATCAACGAGCTTGATGAAATAAGGAGAGACGCCTATGAGAGCTCGAGAATCTACAAGGAAAGGACCAAGATTCTCCACGATGCCCGCATAACCGTCACGGACTTCAAAGTAGGAGACAAAGTCTTGCTCTACAATTCCCGGCTCCGACTATTTCCCGGTAAGTTGAGGTCACGTTGGTCCGGACCTTTCACCATCAAGCATATACAACCGGGAGGAGCTTTCGAGTTGGAGAGCAAGGACGGTTCCACGTTCAAAGTAAATGGTCAAAGGCTCAAGCACTATTCCGAAGGAATCCCGACGGGCGAAACCAATAGGGTATATTTGCTCAAGGAACGGTCGGATGATCTCATGGACCTCCTTGATGAGGTGATAGAGGAGGCCATTCCCCACTCAATTGGTGCTCTTTTTGATGAAGATTTTGAAGAAGGCCCGGATTTAGGCCAAGATGAAAAGAAAGATGATTCCCCCGACCTCTCCGGTGAAGAAGATGAAGGCGACGCTGATGTCGCAAGGATTCGAGAGCTCTGCAAGCTCTCGAAATTAAAGTCTCCAAAGAAAGCTCCGCCGGCACGGAGACCGGCATCACCGGTTAAGCCGTTGACCGGAGCAAACGCTAGCTTGGGGGAGCCTCCCCCCAACACTATTCGAGACGAGAGACCACCGCGGGAGAACGCGCCGCCGCCACATCCAAATCCAAGCGCGCTCCCCGGAAAATTCGATGGGTGCATCTCATATGCACCAAACATCCCGCATTGATTGAAAATTATAGGGGGTCGAGCTCACGACCTTAAACGAGCGCTTGTCGGGAGGCAACCCGACGGTTTTTGCTTTATTTTTACTTTTTCTTTATTTTCGTTTTAGAAATTTTTAGTGTTTCGAGTCGTTCGCCCAAAAAATTTTGTGATAACGGGTCCTATTTTTCTTGACAGGAGAGGAGATAGGTAGATCCATCATGAGGAGGATGAACGAGACGACGAGGAGCGCCCCAAGAAGGCGCTCGACGCTTAGGAGGAGGATGAAATCGACTGGAGGAAGAAAGACGGAGTTTAGAGCCCAAACGAAGACAAACAGCAGAAAACAAGGCTCACTCGGCCGAGCATACTAGTCACTCGGCCGAGTACAGAAGTTCGTCCGGCCGAGCCGCTCACGAACGAGGGAAGTCTGCTGTACCCAACTCTCTGTCTATTTTCCTCATTTCATTAGAACTGCCACTCGGCCGAGTATAGATTCCCACTCGGCCGAGTACAACGGATACCCTCCTAGGGCGAGTCATGCCGAGTAGCTTGAGTCACTCGACCGAATGGACTTACTCCACTCGGCCGATGCTGGCAAAGCCACTCGGCCGAAGCGATAGCGGGGAGGAAACTTTCAATGGTCTCGCTCGGCCGAGTGACCACGTCACTCGGCCGAGTCGTAAGTTTTATTATATAAGGGCCGAGGGGGGCTCATTTTTCGAAATCGCAAACACCCCCAAACTGCCCGACGCTTCAGTTCCCTCGCCCGAATCCCCTCGCTCGCGCCCATACTCGCCCGCTCGCGCCGCCGCTCGACCCGCCACCGCCGGCCGACCACCGCCGCGACTCGCCCGAGTCGCCGGCGGCGACAGCCGCTCCGGCCATCTCTGGTATCGTTTATTTTGCCTATTTTCGCCTCTTTTCGTGTATTTCTTGAGGATCCATGTGCTAAACGAACCCCTACCCCAAATCAATTCCTATATCTATCCATTATACCCCTATTGCTCCATACATTTTGATTATTACCCGTTGATATCGCTTTTTCATGCGCAGGTTGCTTTTTGGAGCTTAGGGGAGCTCAGGGGAGCTTCTACGGGCTGCTCAGGACTTCGTGGAGGCGCGGACTTCGCACGCTTCCACTGCTTAGCACTCGCGGCGTGTTTGGGTATACTCTTTCCATTCTTTTACACGCACCGCACTTTTTTCACTTTTTCGGCGCGCGCTCGGGGCCGATATGCCGCCCCGGACACGGCCGCGGTCGACGAGAGCTTCCGCCAAGCGGAAGCGGTCGGACGAGCCCGGCCCCTCCCACTTGGTGGAGGACTCTCCTCCGCCTTCCCCCACATACCCCGCACAGCCTGCAGGCCCCGCACACCCCGCACAGCCTGCAGCGCACCCACAGCCCGCACAGCCCGCACAGCCTGCAGGCCCCGCACACCCCGCACAGCCTGCAGCGCACCCACAGCCCACACAGCCCGCACAGCCACTCCCCGCCGCTGCACAGCCACCACCACCGGCTCCACTGGTCGGGCGCCGCTCGGGATCACGTTCCGAGACGACGCACACCGCGCCGTCTTCGACCGTATCTCCCAGCCGTCTTCGACCGTATCTCCCAGCGCTCGATCGTACCCTCCAGGTTTGCACACCTCGCTGACCTTGGACGCCTGGGGGTACTAGAGGGGATACTCACGTTGTACGACAACGTGGGTTGGCGCGACTTCCTTCAGGTGTCGGCGGACACGTTCACCCGCCCGACACTTGAGGTTTTGAGTTCGATCGCCCGGACCGATGAGGGATGCTCATTCAGGTTCATGGATCGAGAGTGCCAGGTCACTCTCGATATGATGAGAGCGTTCTTCTCATGGCCCGCAGTCCCCGGAGCCGATCGCGGTTACGGCCCTACCCACATCCCCCCACCTTCCTTCGACGCCGGTGCCTTCTGGGCCCGGATTACAGGCCACCACGCCGCCTTTGACCCTAGTAGGGCCAAGGCCTCGGCCATTGTCCACCCCTGCCTACGTATTGCCCAGCGCCTTATGGCGACCACCTTTTTGGCCAGATATGAGCCGGGCACGATGTCTACGCCAGAGCTTTACATGCTCTATGCGATGACACATCCCAGAGCTCTATCTAGGGATGGACACGAGCTTGTCCCCGCCGTCGTGATCGACATTGCGGCTTGGTTTTTAGACCGCATCATTGTATCAGTGGGCGCTCGCTCACCGATATGCTGCGGCGGCCTGATCACCCTGCTTACCATGAT
This sequence comes from Scilla litardierei, assembly GCA_030789695.1. Lineage (NCBI taxonomy): Eukaryota > Viridiplantae > Streptophyta > Magnoliopsida > Asparagales > Asparagaceae > Scilla > Scilla litardierei. The sequence goes on from CM061142.1 coordinate 112,149,590, forward strand.
GACAGGCGAGGACCTACCTGACGACCTGCGGCGAGTATCGGGCCCCACTTCTTTGTCGATTGATGTCATGGCCCGGATGAAGATGCTTCGTCCGCATGGTGAGCGTCACTGGGTCTGGTTGCACGGCCCCTACGGGGCCGATTACATGATTCTCCCGAGTCCTGCTCGGACCCAGATTGCACCAGCCCACGTTGACTGGCTCCCAGAGATGGATGTTCTCATCCCCGCCGCCTACGTGCTCGAGGCCGAGGAGGCCGAGCAGGCCTACACTGCCCACGCTGCCCAGGCTGCCCCCGCAGACCCTGCTGCACACCCTGCCGAGCCTGCCGCCGACCCTGTTGACCCAGTGGCCCCTCAGCCCATACCAGTCGTTTCCGCTGCTCCTGACACTTCTGTCCCCACCTCTGTCAGTGTCGAGAGTACTTTTGCTGAGCCCACTTCCACCACTGTCACCACTTCCGAGGCTGTCCCCACCACTCCCGCTGCCACCTCTGGCCCTCTGTCCGTGGAGCCTCTTTGCTCCGCACTCCCCGAGCATCCGCCGACCTTTGTCGAGAGTGGAGAGCCCTCGTTTGCCGCGGTCGTGGAGACCATGGCTAGCATGATCTCCGCTGGGATTGCGCCTTTTGGTCCACACAGTTCCGCCCCAGCGGTAGAGTCCTCTGTCTCCACAGCCGCCGTATTCTCCGAGAGCGTCGTGGCGCCTGTCCACACTTCTGTGCCACAGACCTCTCTGGCCACCTCGTTGCCACTTTTGCACGCTTCCTTTGCTGCCGCTGCCTCCGCTGCTCACCAGCCGGTGCCCCGGCCTCACACTGAGGCCAGGCCCACATTTGCTGGCGCGGCACCTTTTGTCCCCTTCCCTACTGAGCCCGTTACATACTCCACACGCGTACGCCAGCCTCGCCCTGCGCAGCCTAGACCGGTGCGTCCCTCTGCACCACCCCCGCCCGACACTGTACTGCTGAGCATTCGTGCTCTTGAGTTGGCGGTGAGCGGTCTTAGAGGTGACCTTAGGACCCTGTCCTCCACCGTCTCTACGATGGCTGGACGCTTTGACCTGATCCCTCAGATCCACTACTGCCTGACACAGATCTTAGAGCGTCTCCCGCGCGTACCCCCACCCACCCAGCAGGTTCCCATACACACTTCCACACACACTAGACCTGCTTCCACTTCCACGCCCACCTCAGCTCAGCAGCCTACACCACCACCACCACCACCTCCGCCTCGGGACGGAGACGGTGCAGCGCCACCTTCTTAGGCACCCCTGATGCCTTAGTCTATTCCTGCCGTTATGCTGCCCGTTTCTGCTGGGTCCCGTTGCATTTTTGTCTGCCCCCTCCCCTCACTTATTTTGGGATTCTCATTTTGCCGTATCTTTTTATATATCTTTTTTGGGAGAGGGAGAGTCTTTGGTGACACATTTATACTCGTATCACTCATATCTGTGCATGCATCATATCAGCATCATATTTTTCATTTCTTTATTTTTCCTCTTATTTTCCTTTTTTTATTTTTTTTCTTCCTTTTTATCATGCATGCATCCTCACTTGCCCCTCACATTACTTGTCTCTCTGTGTGCCACACTTTGCACATTGAGGACACTGTGCAGTTTAGCTTGGGGGAGTGAGTTCTCACGTTCTTTTTCGTTTTGCCACCTTTATTTTTAGTTCTTCACGCCACTTTCCGCTTTTGCACTTATTTGCACTTATTTTCATCATTTTTTCTCATTTTACCATGCATCACGTTTTTCTTATTTCTCTGCGTGCCGCATTGTAAATAGTTCTATTTTTCCTTTATCTTTATTTCTTTCTTTTTTCATCTCATGCTAGAGATGAATTTTCTGTGATGACGTCTACGTGGAGTTAGCTTATTCTATATGCATGCTATATTTGTCATGTCTTAGATTTTATTTCTGATATCATATGCTATGACTTGCTTTGCATCTAGAAATGGTAACCCACACTTTTTCGCCACATGAAAATGGATGAAATTTTATTATTAGCTGAGCCTGAATATTCATATGTATGCTATCACAGAAAACACACCAAGATTCACGCATTGAATGCCTATATCTGGAGTACTGATTTCTTTTCCTTTATCACTTCTATATGCATGAATTGTACACTTCACTTCAGGATGATTGAATGATGATTAGCTATGATATATCTGGATTAGTTAGCTTTTTTGTGATCAAAACTGAGTAGATTAGATTACCCTGCTGAAGTTGTCGTGCATGTCTTATAGAGTGAGCCGAGAGTTATATATATTTCTTTCTCCACAAATCTTGAACATCATTTCTCTACTTTTAAAAATCATTGGTGAATCTCCCCTTAGTGATTCTATTTTATGGCATTTCCCCTGCTATTAATTCCTAGCTCCAAATCCCTTCTTCTAAAAAAAATAATAAAAGAGAGAAAAACATTCTTGCATATCATTATCTCTCTCTGAGTTGGGATCATTGTGTATATATTGCTTATTGCAAAGAAAAAAAAAGAGAGGAAAAATCCTCAATAAAAGATCCCATCTCACTTTCTTTCTCTCTTCTTTCTTTTCGTTGCTTTTGGAGCTATATATATAAAAAAATAGGGATGTAAATATTTTTGTGCCACCACGCTTATAGATAAGCTTGGGGGAGGGGATCCATTGATGAGTGAGAGAGTGACTACTTGACATTGCACGACAACCTAGGCTAAGTAATATTCTATACTCGGTGAGATTGTTTCTAGCTTTACGAAATCCAGAAATCTAAGCCTAGCGTTCATTTCATGAAATCCATACTTTTCTATTCTCTCTATTCTATAGTGTGATACTCTTATACTCCAGATAGAAAGCGTTCAATTGAAAAGTGTGTGATCTGTGATTTGTATACCGCTTTAAATGATTCAGACGATGTTAATTTTAAAATCATTCCGTTTTTCATGATTATATCGTTGTTCGTGGGTTTTCTATTTCTATTTGCACTATTATACTATGATATCAAAATAAAATTCTTTGACAGGTATTTCTCATTCGGTGCATGCTATAAGAGTAAGTGAAACCCACGTCCTGAGAAAATGATCTAGCATCCCACCTCTTCGCTTCTTTCTTTCTTTCTTCCTTCCTTGTTTCCATTTCGTTTTCATTCTTCTTCGTTTTTATTTTTTTCGTTTTTCGCCGTTTTCGTTTTCCGAATCCACCGGGTTCGCCTTTTACTTATCTTCCTCGAGGACGAGTAAGAGGCAAGCTTGGGGGATTTTGATCACTCTTTATTTTACACCTTTTTTCCGTGTATTTGCATGCCATTTAGATCGCCCAAATCATGTTTTTCACGATATATCGACGATATTGCGATGCTTTTCACGATTTGTTGTTTTTGTCGTATTTCAGGTGATTTGGCGCGATTTGGAGTGATCTCGAGATGCGCTTACTCTAGACGGCCACCGACGACCTCCCCGAGGGGTATTTTGCTGTTGGAGAGGAGCGGAAGAAGAATGGACGTCGCAGGAGCGACGAGGAGGCCAAAACAATCAGATTGGGCATTTTTTGTGTCCCACTCGGCCGAGTGGAGGAGCCACTCGGCCGACCAGCGAGACACTGCTCGGCCGACCCATTCAGACACGATTTCCATGTGTACTCGGCCGAGCGACGGAGACCACATCGGCCGAGTGACGATCCCACGTCCGCCCGAGTGGCGCCCAGACGAAGCCCCTCCAAAATATCGAAGTTTCTGTTTTTCGACCACCTGAGCTTCAGAAGACCCACTCGGCCGAGTGGTAAACCACGTCCGCCCGAGTGCAGTGAAGCCATCGGCCGAGTGACGACAACTCACTCGGCCGAGCCGCTCCCGAAGTGAAGACCCCTGAAGGCCCCGACTTACTGGAAAAGTATAGGGTTTCTCACTCGGCCGAGCGACATTTGTCACTCGGCCGAGTGCGATGCGCTGCCTGTAGCGAAATTTGCGGAAAACAGGCTGTGCAGGGGCGTTTTGGTCAAGATTTTTGGACGATTTTTGGGGCTATTTAAGCCCTGTTTTTACCCTAGTTTAGGGAGCGATCTCTTAGATTTTTTGCAGCTTTTTAGATTACTTTTTAGCTTTATTATTGTGATTGGAGAAGAGGAAAAACTTGGATTTTTGTTGGATCAAATTGAAGAACTCCATTGGTTTGCATCTCTCTTCCCTAAAAATTCTATTTTTATTGTTTATCTCAATATTTGTGATGAATTCCATTGCTTATTTCATTGATCAAATTTGTGATATTGCTATGGTTTGTGAGTAGTCACCACGTCTTGGGGCGTGGGGATGAACCCTACGAGCCCTATTTCATAATTGTGATGAATTGGTAGAAATTGAGCTAGGATTGTTATTTGAGATTAGATTGGGATCGATTTACTACGGATGGCTAGGTATTCATATCAATTGGGATTTGCAAGAGATTGGATCCCAATTCAATAGGAAACCCTAGAAATCCGAATTGGGTTGGAGTCGGATTTTCGAAGTATCGGTTTGCAAGAGATTGGACCGATATTAGGATTTCCGGGTGCAATTCCATGCCAATACCCGTTTGCAAGAGATTGGGCGGGTAGGAACTATCCTAATCTAGATCGTGGACCGAGTTTGCAAGAGATTGGGCTCGGTGCGCGATTGGACGATGATGTTGATCCTAATGCTAGCTTCCCTAGGCTAGGGTTTGCAAGAGATTGGACCCGAACCTAGGAAAGCTATAGACCGGCAACAGCGCGAGAGCGTGAGCTTGGTTCTACATTCAGTTGCAACTAGTTCATCCGAATTCTCATTCTAGCAATTTTAATACCGACGAACCACTTTTATGAAATACGGTGAGCAGCGGGGATTCCCCATTCCCTAGACGTTCTTTATTTGATTTGATACTTCGCACATTTGTCTGACGATTGTGACAGGATCGCCCAAGGCAATTATCTCTCTTGAATAGCCAGGTTGATTAGGAACAAGCACGGTCATTCGTCCTCCCTGTGTTCGATACCCGCTCGCCGCTATACCGTGCGCTTGCGGTAAAACTACAACCGTCGCTCCGGGATGTGTATCCGGGGTGCGATCAACACCATCCTTGAATTCCATTCTAAATTCATAACAAGGTTATATGTGTTTTTCTATTTCATTATTTAACAGGTTTGAATCTCTGTTTAGAGATTGTACAAAGTTTGGGACACGGGGAGTGTCGCCATTTTTGTAAGTTGGTGCTTGCGGGGCAAGTAATTATAGTGGATTGAAAATCTCTACTGGGAGTAGAGGACTGGAGTAGGATCAAGAGGATCCGAACCAGGATAAATCTCTATGTTTGCGTTTGATTTACATTTTCTACATACTTTACTTTCTGCACATCTTAAGCAATTAGAAGTAACTATTTAATTGCAACATTTAATTTTTTAATATACACTATTCACCCTCCTCTAGTGTATTGATCCTTACAGGCTAGAATTACAGGTTGTGGACGACTTGCTGGTGAACGTCAGTGGCGTACACGTGCCTGTAGATTTTATAGTAATGGACATGCCAGAGGACAATCATATCCCGATTATCCTCGGGAGGCCCTTCATGGCGACAGCTGGTGTACTCATTGATGTGAAGAAGGGGAAGCTGTCCCTAAATGTAGGCGACCAGAAAGTCGAGTTTGATTTGGGACTGTCGATGAAGCACCTCTAGAGGAACAAAGGTGTAATCTACTGGATGTCGAGAAAGAAAGAATCGTTGAGGCTGGAGCTTGGGAGGTTCTCTTGAGGAACCCCCCCAGATAGCTTGGGGGGCCTTGATGAACACATTGGGGTGAAAGAAGAAGAAGAAGTAGCTGGAGAGGTGTGTATCTTATGGACGACGCCTCCCGGATTCAAGAAGGTTGCTCTGACAGAGAGCAAGAGAAAAGAGCCCTTGGGGCTCACTGCTGATGAAGTCCGGATCCTGTGAAGACTGGCGATTGACGCCAATGTGAGGGAAAAGGACCCGGACACCACCAGCGGGAGGATCGTTGAGAGCATCTACATGTCACCTCTATCACCGACAAAGGCCGCTGCTCCAAAAGCTGAAAGGATGCCGATCATTGGGCATCACCTGCACCAACCCCCTTGAAGATCACATACCGGGAGTCGAGCAAACGACTTTAAACAACAACGCTTCATGGGAGGCAACCCATGTTCTGAACCCTCGTCGTTATTTATAGGATTAGTTTTCTTATTTTTGGTGAATAAATTCTGCCATGGGGATTTTCTTCGGGAGACTTAGATGATTTTTGTGTTTTTGCAGGAAATTAGCCCCACCCGATCGGTTAAAGCATCAACCGATCGGGTGGGCTGTGTCTCAAGATGGGCAGTATCAGAACATTAACCAACCGATCGGATGGCAAATGAGGGTGATCGGGTGGCAGACCGGTTGACCATAGCAGAGCTCTCGGGAAATTTTGGAGTTAAATCAACCGATCGGTTGAGCTGGAGCAGTGATCGGGTGGCAGACCAGGTGGAGAGTACAGTGCTCTCGGGAAATTTGTGAAGCGGCCAACTGATCTGGTGAAATCTCACTCGATCGGTTTGCTTGTGGGTGCTTTCCAACAAAATTTTTCGAAAATTAACCCAACCGATCTCACCCGATCGGTTCGCCTAACCCTATAAATAACCATCCCTTCACCCGATTCATTTTCACCCGAACTCTTCCTCTCTTCTCCAAACGGTTCGTCTCCCATCTCTCTCAAACGACCATCTCTCTCATCTCCACCACTCTTAAACTCACTCCCACACTTCCCCACTTCTCTCTCACCATCAATCCCCTCCCATCTACCACATTCATCCCTAAATCTCGCCCTAACCCTAGCCCTAACATACCCATTTCGAAAATTCCTCTCTTTTTGGATCGAAGTGCTGCGGCTTCACAACTCGCTCCATTGCACTGCTTGGGATCTTTTGCGAGCAAGGAATCGCTTCGATACTATTTTTTACTTTGCCCAAGTATTTGCATTTTGCTACATTTGTCGTTTGATTGTGTGCATTCATATAGTCTTGCATTCACATTGCATCATCACACAATCATGGCCAATGACAAAGGTAAGGGGATCATGCAGGAAGAGGAGCCATCTCGCAAGAGACACAAGTCCACACGTCCACCGAGTGCACATGCTCCTCCTCCTCGTCCTACCCAACCTCCATCCCAACCCATCATTCCCGTGGCGGACCCACTGATGGGCCCGCATGGAATCCGTTTCATGAGTCTAGCCTATACATATTTTTACAATCGACTCAACCAACGATCACATTTATCCACTAAGTTTGCCCATGCTCAAACCCTGATCGATCTCGGAGTTTTCTTCGGTGTCGAGACTCTATTTGCAAACCTAGGATGGCTCAGCTTCTTAAACTCCCATGCACCATCATACCCCACCCTCACACTCGAATTCCTCTCGACTCTAAAAATTGAGGGGGGTCACTTATAGATTTTCGCCTACGAAATCGAAACTACCGCTCCCACGTGAACACAATCAACAACATTTTCGGTTTCCCCATTCTTGGTGCCGATATCCGTCCCTGTGAGTTTCATCGCGACTTCAATGTCGACTATTTTTGGGGCCGCCTCATGCTTCATGATCATTATCCTCGAGGCAAGGCCAATGCCTCCTCAATCATCCACCCTGTCTTTCGTCTAGCCCACCGCATCATATCTAGCACTTTCTTTCCCCGAGATGAGTCTGAGACCGTGACTATCACTGACCTTTTTATCCTTTGGGCTATGACTTTTGATTTCATTCGCGGTGCTGATGGGATCGCTTTTGAGGCCCCGTGCATACCTATTAATGGCGATGCATGGCTAATTCAAAAACTCCTTGATATTAACCGTGCCGACAAGGGCAAATATTGTTGCGGGGGCCTCATTACCCTCATTGCCTTACACCCCCCCGTTCGGCGTCGATATCCCCCGTGACTTGTCGCATGCCGCAGGATCCACATATCTAGATCTTGATGTCCTGCGGCATACCCACATGATCAAGCCTCGTGGTGTCGGTCGGTTTGTCTTTTACTACGGCCACCCCCTGCTCCTTATACCACTCTGCCTAATCCCGGCCGTATGACTATTCATCTTGAGGCAGACTGGTCGTTCCCTCCGGACCCAGAGTTTGTGGAGGGGGCTACATCTTCAGTTTCCACTCCATGACGCACCACGACCACAGTCCCCTGCCGTCCACTTAGGTGAGCAGGATATCCCTGCGTTCAGAGGAGATCCCGGGGCTGGCCCTAGTGTCACGTCCCCAGCTTCTGCTGCTGTTTCTTCTGAGGCACTCACTATGGCCCTCTTAGGCCTTGCCTCCGGTGCCGGCACGACCACTGCCGCCGGCACCTCTTCTGCTATTTGTCAGGCCACATCCGCTCGCCTCGCTCTTGAGGCTGAGGTGGCTGCTCTGCGCACTGGCGCATCTACCTCTACCTCCTCAGACCCATCCACTTCCTTCCTCTCTCACCCACGTTTCCTCACACTCGAGCGAAACGTGGCCATCATTCTCCGTATTCTTACCCACATTCACGGTCCACCTCCACATACTCCAGCACCATCACCACCTCTTTCACCTCCTCCATCACGATCTTCACCTCCTCCATCCCCCCTAGGCGATCATCCCCCCTCCCTCCACATCTTCTCCACCCACGATCACTACCGTAGATCCTACAGTCCCACCACCCTCCTCCATCACCACTGCATATTCGCGCCGTAAGACATTAGTTGTGCGCACGAAATCATTACCCACTCCCACCACCTTGGTCGTAGTATCCCTCCCACTTACCATTACCACCGTCACTCCACCCATCATTCACACCACCACCGCACCCATCCATCCACCCCTTTCTCCACTTCTCCGCACACCCATCACCTCTCCCGCCCACACCCCTCCATCCTCTTCCGATGAGGACGAGGACACTTCCTCTCCTGCATCTTGATTTCTTTCTTTTTCTCTTCCGATTTTACCCCTAGCCCATTATTTCCACATCTCATTGATCACACATTTTCGCTAGCATTGTCATGATCAGCTTGGGGGAAATCGATATTTGTGCATATTTTCGTGTGATGTCATTGTTGTGTGTTTGTTTATATGTGTCCTTTGGATGTGTTTTTAAATCTTTTATTTGCGTGTTTTATTTTCTTTATTTTTCTTTTTCGTTTTGTGGGTCTTTCATGTTTTTCATTTTTTGTGTCGGTGCGTACTTCCCTCCCATTTTCATTGCCCTACCGCATTTAATCTTATTGCATTGAGGACAAGGCAAGATTCAGCTTGGGGGATTCGCACTTTGTGCGTCAGTTGTGTCTTTTTATCGTTTTTGAGTCGTTTTCATCGTGTTTTTCTTTTTATTTTTTTCTTTTTGATCTCCCTCTCCTAGAGATGACCCCACATGATGAATTGCCACGGATCTACACACACACACACTTAGCTCATCTACGATAATCACTTTCACTAACCCTAGGAAGCCGAGTCCTATTGCATTTCATGCTTCGTGGGTTCACTTTGCTTTTATGTGAGTCGTGTGTCGTGACTAGCTAGTTGGTGTGCTTCTACTTTGTGATTTTGATTTATATACCTGTCCTTGGTTGACCCCTAGACTATCATGCTTCAATGTCGAATATGCGGTATTTTGCTTCTGCTATCTGCTTCTCTATGCATGATATATATATATATATATATATATATATATATATATATATATATATATATATATATATATATATATATATATATATATATATATATATGCATAGAGAAGCAGATAGAAGAAGCAAAATACCCTATGGTTTGGAGCTTGGTTTTAGTGTCTTCCTCATCGCAACATATTACTGTGAAGTGTACTAATGCAGGGGGCTACTCTTGTGCACTAACTGGGGTGTACGCCCGTAACACCATTATGGAGAGGAAAGAGCTTTGGAGAAATCTGGAGATGGAGGCTTCTCGGGTCTGCAATACACCTTGGTTGGTGGGTGGAGACTTCAACAGTGTCCTTTTCTCGAAGGATAAGGTGGGGGGCCGGAATCTTGAAGAGAAGATGGTTAAAGACTATTCGGAATGCATCGGTAAGTGTCTACTCCAGGAACTTAAAAGTATAGGAAGCATGATGAGCTGGTGTAACAACCGAGTTGGTGATGGACGGATTTCAGCCAAGCTTGACCGAGTCTTCTGTAATGCTAATTGGATCTCATTGCTGCCAAATACTTATGTTGATTATCTTGATCCACTGACGAGTGACCATTCTCCAATGGTAGTTAATATCCATGCTCAGGTACCTTCTGCACCTAAACCTTTCAAATTCTATAATTATTAGTGCAAATGCCCGGGATTCTTTGAAATTGTGGAAAGCTGTTGGAATATCTCGGTGGTGGGCAACCCTATGTACCGCATCTCCCATAAGCTGAAGATGCTCAGATCATTGTTGCGGAAATGGTCACAAAATCATAATGCGACCAACCTGGTGCTTTCTTGCCGGCAAAAATTGGAATCTATTAGGAGATCTCCGACATTACACTCTGATATCTCTCTTCAATCTGCTGAACATGTAACGGCCTGTATTTTCCAAAAATATTCAAATTAAGTATTTAAAGAAAATTCAATTTTTAATTGTATTTTATAATGGTTTGTTAGGAGTCTTAAACTGATTTCAAAAATCTCCTATAAAAATATTTTGGAGTACCAGACTAGTTATGGAGTATTTTAGTAAGATCGGATTTCAACAAATACCTCTAAAAGATCTGATAAAAATTCATTTTCGGATATTGCAGTTTTGGGTCAATGAATTTATTTTCTATTCAAACGTCTTCAAAATGTTTTCAAACTTCTGCAGTAGCATCCTATGATCATTTGGGGCTTCCCACATTAATTTCGTAATTTTCTGATATCATTTCAATAGAGAACCCGCAAACCCGCTTTCTAAACGTTTTGGCCAAAATCTAGTATTTCCGTAGCCCAAATCCTGTAACGGACTTCGTATTCACGATCCTCGTGACGATACGGTCCCGTGGGTATGTTTTTGTAATTTTTCGGATTCGTTTACAAAAAACGAGTTTGTATTCCTCCGCTTTGCTAATTACAATCGCTAATGACTTAATTAACCCCTAATGAACATCCTAGCTACCGTTTTTTTTGATTAAATCTGAAATGGATCAGATCTAACTCCCATCTACCCTCCCATCTACCCCCTCATCTACCCCCACTAATTACAAGTTTGCCATTCTAAATACCTATATAAACCCCCTCACTCTTTGTAATAACCCACACCATTTTACGTTCAAATTTTAACCCAGGCCGTTTTAATTTTTGCACTCGACCCGCTCTTCCCCCACTCTCCGATTCACTCTCCCTCTCTCTCTCCCCCAGAGGCCAACGTCGCCCTCCGACCGCCGCCCACCGCCTCGACCGCCGCTCCCCGACTCACCGCCGACCTCCGCCCCTCCCGTCGCCGACGAGCGCCTCGCCACCGCCCGAAAACGCCCCCAGCGCCGCCCCCTTTGATCGCCGACGCTGCTCCGAGCCTCCGCCGCCCTCCGGCCTCAACCACCGCCTGCGCCGCTTCCTCCCGCCGCCGTCATCCACCCCGCTCCGCCGCCGTCCCACTCGACGCCGCAGCCCCGCCATCGCCGACGCAAAAAAAACCCCCAACTCGCCGTCGACTGCGGAAGGTGAGGTTGATGGCAAACTTGTAAATACGAAAAACATTTCGTATTTTCATATTATTAAAGGGATTTTTATGGTTTTAAATCCATAACTTGAAATATAGGGCTCAGAAAATTGCGAGACTAGTCCCAGAAAATCAGAAACGTCGAAACGAATCCATTGGCGCTAGTTTCGTCGTGATCAGGCAAGTATATTTCTCACAGTGAATTTTTAAAGGCAAAACTTAAATAGGTTAAAATTCTTTTAAAATTCGTAGCTTGCAATTTTTACGTACACCAATGTACGATAAAAATATATGTCATAGTACTAGTAAATACGATCATTTTGACACCTTGTTTGAAGAATTCTGATGTACGGTTTGCTCTAAACAATTCCTTGAACATATGTTTTAAAAATCATTTCTTGATTTAAAATTGCTTTTTGGCTATTTAAAATTGTTTAAAAATTGTTTAAAAATCTTGAAAAATAACTACTAGTCTTAGAAAGTATTTTAAGCTAATTTAAACTCTTTTGCTTGGTTAAAATCATATCTTACTCGTTCTTTATTTATTTAAGTGATACTGATGTTTTCATTTAATCGAGTCGTGAAGTTGTGAACTTTCACGAGACTGTTGTACAGACTATTGGAATACCGAGATTGAATTGACTGAATGGAAGATGGAACTTCAACAATATTGAATGAAAGATGGAACTTTAATAATATAGAATGAAAGATGGAATTTCAATAATAGACAGATAGTACACATTCTTTTGACCGCCACTTGACTTGACCCGGGATTGGGGTAGTCTATGATCACAAGTGTTACAGAATGACTGGATGCGCCATACTAAATTACCTCCAACACATTACGGGGGTTAGAACCTTGACCGTTGCCATATCGGAACGGTGGGTAAGCCTCGGAGTTGCTCCCGTCGCAGGCTGCATGTTGGTTATCTCTAGTACTCTTGGACATGGACTTATCACTAGGATAGACTGGTTTTTGACTATTGTTCTAACATCTTTTTGCAGGTTGCTACGGTGTGTTTATTTAATGCTAAATTGTCACAGGTTGCAAATGGTATTGCAAATTGTTATTGAATGATTAAATTGCTACAGGTTGTAAACGATATTGCAAATGGCTATCGATGATTAAATTGCTGCAGATTGCAAATGTTTAACCTCTTTAACTGCTTTAACTATTTTAACTGCTTTAAACTGCTTTATCTCTTTTATTGCTTATTTTAAATTAAACTTATTGCTTGTCTTTAAAAGTCCAGCTTGGTTTAATTTTAAAACGTCTAACGTTTTGGTTTTGAGATTATCTTGCCGAGTAAACCTCGCTGACGGACATTTCATTTTGTTGTTTTACGAAATGTCCGTCAGGTATCGATAGTGAGTTCCTTGAAGACACTACTGCAGGAGTCGAGCCAGTGCTCGAAAACTACGTGGAGTATCTACCCACAGAAGACTAGACTTTTACCTTCGCGTCAGCACTTATATATATATATTTGATTAATGTAATTCGTGTACCTTGTTTGTATTGGCCATGCTAGGCCAAGCTATATCTTAATTATTGTACACTGGATATGTAATAATGTTGTTTGAGCTGCTTCTTAAACTTGCAAGCAAGAATCTGCAATTTTTATACAGACGCTTAGTGTGTTTAAGCCAAGGAGGAAGAAAAGAAAAAGATTTCAAAAAAGAAAAAAAAGTACTCCTCCTTGTTTTAAGCACATCGCGGACCCGCTCGCGTCCTCGCTCCCGGTAGAATGGGAAGCGGGGCGTGACAGGTTTTGTTTGCGGCCCATGCAGGTCTTGCTTATGCAAATACTTTAAGATCGGTTTAAATGACATTAATATCCAAGTATACTGCTAGAATAGATTTATTCTAACCTACCTTACATTGCGGTTTGTTTTAAAGTATATATGGCAGGTCGACCAGATACAGACGACGTCACCAACAACGACATCTTGGGTATCGTAAAGGAAATACCGGAAATTCAACCCTATATTCTCCACGAAGCTGCTGAGCCAGTAATCACTGGTATACCTGAACCTTTTCCCTCTACGTCGATTTGACGCCCATCGTCTTTATTATCATTGCTAGCATATGTTATCGTGCTATAGCATGTCCACATCTTGATTTGGAAATTTCCTATTACTTCTTACCACAAAATTCGCAACGAACTATTTCCATTGAACTTCATTACCTTTTTCGAATTCTTAACCATTGCTTAGGAACTCGTGTTCCATTCTTGGTTATACCCTCCATAGTAGCCACTTTTGCTAACCGTTATAGTTATTTTCATTGGATGAACCATCTACTCATTTCATCACCTTTCCTTCAGTTGTCAGTGGCACTCATATGAATGATGATCTTCCTTCAATGGACCATGATACCGGTCAATGTGCTTGGCTAAAGTCTGTTGGATCGACCTAGCTAGACTGGGCATAAGTGATCCTGGCTTAGTCACTTCCCTGGCCGTGTCCGCTGGACCGCAAGGGCGTGAATCATGATTATGTGACGTCATCGATCTTCATTATCACCTTCTCTTAGCTTGATGACCTTTCGATTGACCTTCTTAGAATCTTTCTTTAGTCCCCTTGAACTCTAGTTATGGAGGACAGCATTCGAATTTTGGATCATCAGAAGTTCGAGTTCAACCACTGAAGCAAATCGAAGGGCCACACTGCAAGCGACTGTCCTGAGAGGAAGTCTCAGCCTTCCAACTCTGCTCAACAACGTCAACCAACAACAAGTGTACCAGCAGACTCGACAACAGGTGCTACCCCAAAGACGCCAAGCTTGTACCATGACGGTAGAAGAAGCTGAGGCTACGGACCAAGTAAATCCCAGGTACGAGATATTCCACTAAGCTACTTACTCTATTATTTAGAGCTTGGACATGTTTCTTATCACTATAACTGTTAAACCTCTGACTCCACGTTGGATGGTCGAGACCGCTGGCAGTTCCCAGCGGATGCCTCCAATGTTCTATGTGATTTGTAGACGAGGTCTTTTTGCTAAATCCATGGTGATAGAGATGCCGACATTTGATGTTGTTCTTGGGATGAATTGGTTAAGGACATTTCATGCCACCTTTGACTGTCGTCAAAGGAGGGTAGAGTTCGAAATACCCGACCATCTTAAGTTCAAGTTCCTCCGTGGAAGCAGATCGAAGGATGCTCAGAAGTATTGGAGGATAGTGCTGGTGATTTGAGACGAGCCAACCTGACGTGCCAGCGTAGGTTGTTGGCGTCTTTTCATTTTGTGCTCGTATTTCTCCTCTAGCCCCTACTTCTATCTTGTACCCAATTTCTTTCCCCCAAGGGTTTGATTCATTTCCCACTGACCGCCTTTTCCCCTCTTTATTGCGTTCTGTCCGTTTCCTCTCCTCGAGCCCCGTTCCCGCCTAACACCGACGACTTCGGTGCCCCCCTTTTCTTTTTAACCCATCTCCTTCCTCCGCAAGCCACCCCGTGGCTTTCTCTTTTCACTCAGACATCGCCCCCTCCTCCTCCCGGCCTCTCCCCCAAGCAAGCTCGATCGGACCCCGCATCGCCACTCCGATCTCCGATCCGCCAGCTTCCGCTTCGCTTCATCCCGTAGGCCCTAGCTCCCCGCCATGGATCGACAGCCAGTCGCAGCGCTCGCCGCCGTGGATCGCCAGCCGCCGATGGCCCACCAACGACCTTGGGGTCTGTTGGGCTTAGCAGCGACCCTCGCCGCCACCCTCGCTACCGCCGCTTGGCTGAGATCTTGGGAAGCCGTGATCCTTGGGCTTCTCTTGAGCTCTCTGCCTTGGGTCTCACCCTCGTTGAGATCCCGTTTAGGCTTCCTCTTGCGTCTACTCCTTTTGGTGTGCGGGAAAGCATGTTTTTGGTTGTTCATTTGTTGGGTGATGTTGGGTGTTGCGAATGTCAAGTATTGGTCTACGGAAGGAATGATGGCAATGGTTACTGGTATGATATTGGCCTTGGGTGTTGAAGTTGGATGTAGGCCTTGTGCTTGGCTCTGGATGAGAGCATGGATCCTGCCTTATTGTGTGATAGTATGGAGATTGACGGAAGAAATGCTGGCAGTGAGTATTGACTTAGAGTGTTGGCCCTGTACTTACCTTTGGGCGGTGATTTGGACGTTAGCATGTGGTTGGGCATTATGGAAATTGATGGTGTTGGTACCCATGGATTAGTCGATACGTGCTATATTATGAGCGACATCTTTGATTAAGACCCAGTAGCACGAATAAACTATATATGTGGTTTAAATAGCTTGCTACTGGCTTATCACCTCAGGTTCCAAGTTCGAACAGATGTTGTCATCATAATAGCCCTCATTTTCATGTGATTATCTCATGCTAATTTTGGACTACTTGAGAAGGCATGGTAACTATTGTAGTGATACTGGTCGGGACTAGTTACGGAAACTATGATGATGTTAATACTTATTAGAAATATCTCTTGTTTTCTTGATGCCATTATATCACATTATATTTCATGTTATTAACAACTTATTTTCTAAATTGTAATCATTCGACTAGTTTTCCATTTTATCATTTATTTGCTTGAGCTTCTTTATAATATCAACTAATTGTTTCAAAAATATTTTTAAATTCCGAGGACGGAATTATTTTTAAGGAGGGTAGAATGTAACGGCCTGTATTTTCCAAAAATATTCAAATTAAGTATTTAAAGAAAATTCAATTTTTAATTGTATTTTATAATGGTTTGTTAGGAGTCTTAAACTGATTTCAAAAATCTCCTATAAAAATATTTTGGAGTACCAGACTAGTTATGGAGTATTTTAGTAAGATCGGATTTCAACAAATACCTCTAAAAGATCTGATAAAAATTCATTTTCGGATATTGCAGTTTTGGGTCAATGAATTTATTTTCTATTCAAACGTCTTCAAAATGTTTTCAAACTTCTGCAGTAGCATCCTATGATCATTTGGGGCTTCCCACATTAATTTCGTAATTTTCTGATATCATTTCAATAGAGAACCCGCAAACCCGCTTTCTAAACGTTTTGGCCAAAATCTAGTATTTCCGTAGCCCAAATCCTGTAACGGACTTCGTATTCACGATCCTCGTGACGATACGGTCCCGTGGGTGTGTTTTTGTAATTTTTCGGATTCGTTTACAAAAAACGAGTTTGTATTCCTCCGCTTTGCTAATTACAATCGCTAATGACTTAATTAACCCCTAATGAACATCCTAGCTACCGTTTTTTTTGATTAAATCTGAAATGGATCAGATCTAACTCCCATCTACCCTCCCATCTACCCCCTCATCTACCCCCACTAATTACAAGTTTGCCATTCTAAATACCTATATAAACCCCCTCACTCTTTGTAATAACCCACACCATTTTACGTTCAAATTTTAACCCAGGCCGTTTTAATTTTTGCACTCGACCCGCTCTTCCCCCACTCTCCGATTCACTCTCCCTCTCTCTCTCCCCCAGAGGCCAACGTCGCCCTCCGACCGCCGCCCACCGCCTCGACCGCCGCTCCCCGACTCACCGCCGACCTCCGCCCCTCCCGTCGCCGACGAGCGCCTCGCCACCGCCCGAAAACGCCCCCAGCGCCGCCCCCTTTGATCGCCGACGCTGCTCCGAGCCTCCGCCGCCCTCCGGCCTCAACCACCGCCTGCGCCGCTTCCTCCCGCCGCCGTCATCCACCCCGCTCCGCCGCCGTCCCACTCGACGCCGCAGCCCCGCCATCGCCGACGCAAAAAAAACCCCCAACTCGCCGTCGACTGCGGAAGGTGAGGTTGATGGCAAACTTGTAAATACGAAAAACATTTCGTATTTTCGTATTATTAAAGGGATTTTTATGGTTTTAAATCCATAACTTGAAATATAGGGCTCAGAAAATTGCGAGACTAGTCCCAGAAAATCAGAAACGTCGAAACGAATCCATTGGCGCTAGTTTCGTCGTGATCAGGCAAGTATATTTCTCACAGTGAATTTTTAAAGGCAAAACTTAAATAGGTTAAAATTCTTTTAAAATTCGTAGCTTGCAATTTTTACGTACACCAATGTACGATAAAAATATATGTCATAGTACTAGTAAATACGATCATTTTGACACCTTGTTTGAAGAATTCTGATGTACGGTTTGCTCTAAACAATTCCTTGAACATATGTTTTAAAAATCATTTCTTGATTTAAAATTGCTTTTTGGCTATTTAAAATTGTTTAAAAATTGTTTAAAAATCTTGAAAAATAACTACTAGTCTTAGAAAGTATTTTAAGCTAATTTAAACTCTTTTGCTTGGTTAAAATCATATCTTACTCGTTCTTTATTTATTTAAGTGATACTGATGTTTTCATTTAATCGAGTCGTGAAGTTGTGAACTTTCACGAGACTGTTGTACAGACTATTGGAATACCGAGATTGAATTGACTGAATGGAAGATGGAACTTCAACAATATTGAATGAAAGATGGAACTTTAATAATATAGAATGAAAGATGGAATTTCAATAATAGACAGATAGTACACATTCTTTTGACCGCCACTTGACTTGACCCGGGATTGGGGTAGTCTATGATCACAAGTGTTACAGAATGACTGGATGCGCCATACTAAATTACCTCCAACACATTACGGGGGTTAGAACCTTGACCGTTGCCATATCGGAACGGTGGGTAAGCCTCGGAGTTGCTCCCGTCGCAGGCTGCATGTTGGTTATCTCTAGTACTCTTGGACATGGACTTATAACTAGGATAGACTGGTTTTTGACTATTGTTCTAACATCTTTTTGCAGGTTGCTACGGTGTGTTTATTTAATGCTAAATTGTCACAGGTTGCAAATGGTATTGCAAATTGTTATTGAATGATTAAATTGCTACAGGTTGTAAACGATATTGCAAATGGCTATCGATGATTAAATTGCTGCAGATTGCAAATGTTTAACCTCTTTAACTGCTTTAACTATTTTAACTGCTTTAAACTGCTTTATCTCTTTTATTGCTTATTTTAAATTAAACTTATTGCTTGTCTTTAAAAGTCCAGCTTGGTTTAATTTTAAAACGTCTAACGTTTTGGTTTTGAGATTATCTTGCCGAGTAAACCTCGCTGACGGACATTTCATTTTGTTGTTTTACGAAATGTCCGTCAGGTATCGATAGTGAGTTCCTTGAAGACACTACTGCAGGAGTCGAGCCAGTGCTCGAAAACTACGTGGAGTATCTACCCACAGAAGACTAGACTTTTACCTTCGCGTCAGCACTTATATATATATATTTGATTAATGTAATTCGTGTACCTTGTTTGTATTGGCCATGCTAGGCCAAGCTATATCTTAATTATTGTACACTGGATATGTAATAATGTTGTTTGAGCTGCTTCTTAAACTTGCAAGCAAGAATCTGCAATTTTTATACAGACGCTTAGTGTGTTTAAGCCAAGGAGGAAGAAAAGAAAAAGATTTCAAAAAAGAAAAAAAAGTACTCCTCCTTGTTTTAAGCACATCGCGGACCCGCTCGCGTCCTCGCTCCCGGTAGAATGGGAAGCGGGGCGTGACAGAACACACATGTATTAAAGAGTTGGCCAATGCTATGGTGCTAGAGGAGGATATGTTTCGTCAAAAGAGTCGGCAGGAGTGGTTGTCATTGGGGGATAGAAATACAAAATTTTTTTACAACGCAACGAAAGCCAGGGAGAGTTACAACAACTTGAGCCATCTTATTAATGCCGCAGGCCTTCTGAATCGATCTTATGAGGATCTTAAGTCTGAAGCTGTTGAGTTCTTTAAAGGCCTTTACTCCCAAAATCATTATGCAACTTCTTTCCCTCCCCTCACTCCTAAGCGTATACTTTCAGATGAGGCTTCTTTATGGCTGATCAGGCGGATATCTAATGAGGAGATCAAAAGTGCAGCTTTTCAGATAGGATCAGATAAGGCTCCAGGTCCGATGGGTTTAATGGTTGCTTCTTTCAGTCCTGTTGGCACATTATTGGGGAGGATGTTTCCTATGCTGTGAAGTCCTTTTTCAGATCCGGAAAAATTTTGAAGCAAATAAATCATACCAATCTCACCCTTGTCCCTAAAAATTCCAACGCTACAGGGTTGAGCGATTATAGGCCCATAGCTTGCTGTAATTTTTTGTACAAAATTATCAGCAAATTAATCTGCAACAGGCTCAAGATTGTTATTCATGAACTGATATCACCAAACCAAGCTGCTTTTCTAAAAGGCCGTCTGCTATCTGATTCCGCCCTTATTGCCCATGAGCAGATCAGAGACTTCAGTAATCCCATGGGGGGAGAGCCTGTCTGAAGCTGGACCTGAGGAAGGCCTTTGATAGTGTGAACCGTGACTTTATCTACTACTTCTTGAAGCAATTGGGCTTCCCTGACATGTTTATTGAATGGATCAGAGAGTGTATTTCTACGGCCACTTTCTCCATCATGGTTAATGGCTCCCCTGTGGGATATTTCACTGGTACCAGAGGGATCAGGCAAGGAGATCCCCTATCTCCTTACTTGTTTGTTATTGTAATGGAAGCGTTTTCCTTATTGGTTGCAAAAGCTCTCAATAGAGGTACTATTCAGTCCATGAGACGTATGGGATCCATCTCCCACCTACTGTTTGCAGACGACCTCCTGCTATTTTGCCGTGCCAACAGGAAGTCTTTTTGGGGTATAAAAGATCTTTTGGTTGAATTTGACAGGTTCACTGGCCTTCAGGTAAATTGGGACAAAAGCTCTGTTCTTTTTAGTAAGGGCACTAAACATAAGAGTTACTTATCTGATCTTCTGGGAATCAAGCTGGCAACAACTATCACCACTTACTTGGGACTTCCCCTGTCGGCTAAATACCCAAAGACCCCCATGTACGGCAGGCTAGTGGACAGATGCAAGAAGCGACTAATGGGGTGGTCCTCTTCTAAGTTATCGATCTCAGGTCGGATCGAACTGGTGAAAACGGTTATTTATGGCATGGTCGCCTTTTGGATGCAAGCTTTCCATATCCCGCAAACTGTGCTTCAGACTATATCCTCCGCATGTAGGCGCTTCATTTTGGGATCCTCTCGTGCTTGGGCTTGGGATGATATCTGCACACCTAAGGCTGAGGGAGGAGTGGGCATCAGATTATTGGAGGACCTAAATGTTTCGGCCGGCATTAGACTAACTTGGAGATTCCTTACTTCTACTTCTCTTTGGGCGAATCTCATGAGAGGCAAGTATGCAATTGGAGGAGGGTTATATGCGGCTAAGGGATCGGTTCTTCATTCTGGTACCTGGAAGCGGATACTTGCTTGTAGAAGAGTGTCCCAAAAACTAATCCAAAGAAAGGTTAGAGACTGGTGCTCTACTTTATTCTGGCACGACAATTGGCTGAGTTGCGGCCCCCTAAACACACTCTTTACCGTACCTCCTAACTCTACATTGAAGAGAGTTAGCGATTATTGGGTTGGGGGCGACTGGGCAGCTACCCCAGAAATTGCGCAGGTATCGGCATTGCTCCATCAAGTCAAACTTCGGCCTGGTGCCGATTACTGGGCCTGGGCGCCTTCTAGTACCGGCCAAGTAGGGGCGAATCCAAAGCAGGAGGGGGACGGATTCAGTTTCTCTCAAGCCTGGGAGGGTGTTCGCAATAGAGGTACTCCATTCGAATATTATAAACTTATCTGGTTTGGCAATCATATTCCTAAGATGTCGATTACTTTACTTCGGGCGTTTAAAGGAAAATTACTCACCAGAGATGTCATAAGCAAATGGGGTCTTAACACGCCAATGAACTGCGTTTTATGTGATGGTGGCACCACAGAGAATGTTGAACATCTTTTCTTTGGCTGCAGCTATTCTAAATTTATTCTTCAGAGGACTCTTATGAAGCTGAATATAAAAGATCATATTGACCCTACCCTAGCTGAGGTAGGGAAGTATTATCTTTCCAATTTCAGGAGTAAAAATGTGCTCAGCTTGTTAGCTAAAACATGCCTTTCTGCCATGGTATGGCATATTTGGCGAGAGCGGAATAATAGAATATTTGAGAACAAAAAGAAAGCTAATACTGTTCTCTTTGAGGAGATTGCGGCGGATATTCGTGTGGCAATGAGAGACCAAGATCCGACTGATGCAGAGGGAGCTTATGCTTTAGCAAATTGGGAATTCAGAGACATGGGCTGATTGTACTTTTTTCTTCCCCAAATTTGTATTGTTTGCAGGGTTTGTAGGTTGAGGAATCAGTATTAGGAAGTGACGGCGCTTGTGCCCTCTCCTTCCTCTACTGAAACTTCAGCCTTTCAAACCCTTGTGGTGTACTTTGTGTGTACTTTGTGTACAGGTTCTAATAAAGCTAACTTTTCCATATATATATATATATATATATATATATATATATATATATATATATATATATAATATGCTTCAATTCGCATGTGTCGGGACTCTACCAATAGGACTAGGATAACCCATTTAGCTTATGCTCTGATTCGCGAGAAAAATTTCCTTTTGCCCAAGTGTTTAGAAATCGATTTATTTTTTGTTTTACTTGGTGCAAATCCCCTTGTTGTGTACCGTTCTCCCACTTGGGAGAGTACACAAGTATATAGCCAAAAATCCAAAAGAAAAAAAAGAGAGAAGAAACATCCAAAAGAAAAAAAGGGGAGAAAAAGAGATATGTATAGCCAAAAAAACAAAAAAGAATACAAATACCCAAAACCCAAAAAAATTTCCGTTCTGAATATCATTCCTATCCACCGAGAATAAAGAGAAGGCGAGAATTTGCACCGAGTGTTCTACTCCACACCTTCTCAACCTCCCTCATTTTCAAACACACTTGGCATAGGAATTTTCTAGCAATTATCTAGGCTATAGTGCGGTGATCTTCTAGTTCCTAGCAGTCGAGTCCCCGATACATGATACGCTTCGATTCTTATTCTATTCTCATGCATGCTTGAGCTATTATTCACCGCTTATTCGAATTGAATCGATATTTGGGTCATTCCTTGGGTATGTGTATATGGAGCTTTATTGCACAATTTAGATAGTGACACCGTCTGCTAGCTTACGATCACACTCACTCGCGCTTCACCGCGTGGGCCCACAACACTTATATGGACTCAAATTCCTGGGTTTAGTGAAGTGTTTATCACGTGCCTGCTTAATGTGGTGTGATTGATTTCGTTGGGTCTGACGGGCGATCTAGGATTTTATTTTCCTTATTTTTGTTTCTTCCTTTCTACTTTTCCCTCCGAGCTCCTACTCTCACTCGTCTTCCTCGAGGACGAGGAAGGGTTCAGCTTCGGGGATTTTGACGTGCGTTTATATTTTATATATTCACGCACGTCTTCTTCGTGATTTTCCGTTGTTTTCCGGTGTTCCGTATCCATTCTCTCGTGATTGTTAGTTTTCATTCATTTCTTTGTGTTTTTGTGCCAATGCAAGACACTGCCAGCATTGGGGGCATATAAAGCAGATATCATGAGCCCCCGGAGCAATGGGAGGTGTCACGCGCGATCCCGAGGGCCAAACATCGAAGAATTCCGTATATCAGCCCTCAACCGATCGGTTGGCTCTTGGACAGAGCCAACCGATCGGTAGGTGCACGCGTATCTGACTCGGACAGGAGCAGAAGTGAAGAGTATCTCACCCGATCGGTTCAGCGATCGGGTGAATCCGACAGAGCTCTCTATCTTTTTGGAGCTGAATTCCAACCGATCGGGTGACATCTCACCCGATCGGTTCATCTGTAGCCGAAATTTCCAAGCTAGCGACCCGACGACATCAACCGATTGGGTCAGCGACCGGTTGATGTATCCCAAGAGCTGAAGACAAAGCGACTGTCAGCTCACCTGATCGGTTGATGCTTCAACCGATCGGGTGGCCGTGTTTTCTATAAATAGCCCTAGGTTTTTCCCTGAAAAGGCAAGTTTATTTTTCTGTCTTTTTGGGATTTTTGACAGCTCGAAATTTATTCTGTCTTGTAAGTTTTCTGATTGTTTTGAAACTTTAATATTACGTTAATACTATTGTTAGCTCTATACTTCTATTGCTTGATTTTGATTTTGATGGCTAAATTTTGTCGTGTTGATATTTTTGCTATGGATCGTGAGTAGTTCCCCAATCTAGGATTTTGGTGGAAGCCCTTCGTGGGTTCTTCCTGGAACGACCATAGGATTAGGGTTTCGATAGGATTTAGGAATTTAGATGGTTACGCGGGGTGTTTCATTGTCATTGGCGGAAGAAAGACCGCCTCTGACCATCGGGCCAAGGGGAAATAAAACTGGCATTTGATCCCCTAACCACAGCTCACATCCCTAGCGTAGACATTGAATCCTAGCGCATGGGAATGTCAGGATGAAATGTTGGGAGTAATCGTTGAGAGCTTAGTGCTCCCGGAAACGGTCGGTGTTAATAGACATGGGAATGCCCATCGTCCGAACCCGGGGAGACCTAGCGTATCATCTTGGGCATCGACCGGAATATCAGGCCCATAGGACGCTAGGTATCACTCTTAGAGGCAACGTCTCACCACTAAACCCTAAAATCCAATCTTAATCCTATCCGTCAGTCGTAATAGAGAGGGCACACGATAGGGTGGAAACCAAAGTCCTGGATTCCCTTTTATATCTTACATTCTTCGTATTTCTATTTCGTCACAACCAACCGATTGATCGGGCTAGCTCACCCATCAGGTGATCCGGTTCCTTCTTAACAACAATCACAACACACGCCTCCCTGAGTTCGACCCCCATGCTACACTACAACACCGTACGCTTGCGGTTATAAATATTTAAATCTGGTATCCCCGATCCTACTGCATATATTTCTAAATCTTAGGGACGTCATCAAACACCTTGGTTGTGATGGAGGTGTTCATGGTCAAGTTTGAGTAGAACATGTTTATAAGTCTAGGAAAACATTTACACTTATTTCGATGTGACAATAAGTTGGTTAGGCCTTGATATTAAATGGTGTGATGAATGATATAATTCTCAAGGTCACTAATCTTGACAAACCTTTCATGAAGGATGGTTCTATATGACTTGATCTCAAGTGTAGACATGAGATCGGGGTTGACAAGGTATGGATGGATGAGTTCTTTCTCAGAGAGATGTGAAGATGAAGATTCTTCCATTCTCTTCTTCTTAATAGATGTTCCCCTAAACATGGTTCTAAAGTTTGTGATGTGAAGTATGGAACTACAAAGATGAAATTTGAGAAGGGATGAAGATATACCTAGAGATGAGATAAGTCTTCTTTGAATTTTCTCAACCAAACAACTTGAAATCCTTGAGAGATTCGGAACTTTTAAGTTTTGGAGAGGAGGAGGAGATGTTCCTAAGGCACGTCCTCCGCGTTTCAATGGCACGAACTTTGGCTATTGGAAATGCCAGATGGAGACATTCCTAAGGAGTGCTTCACTTTGGACAACTCTACACAAGGAATACGTTGAGCCCACCGAAGGGGATTTTGAAAAATGGTCGACTTCCGAGAAATCCGCCGAAGTCAACAACGCAAAAGCAATGAACGATCTTCATTGTGCATTGGACCCGAATGAGTTCAACAAGATATGCACATGTAAGAGTGCATATCAAATTTAGAACCATCTTGTCGTTACCCATGAGGGAACGCGCAAGGTAAAACTCTCTAAACTATATGTTGCCATGCAAAACTTCGATATGTTTCATATGCAGAAAAATGAAAGCATATCATCGATGTGCGAACGTTTTACCGACATCACCAATGAACTGGAAGCTCTTGGGCAAACATACACCGAACCAGAAAAGGTGAGAAAGATTATAATATGGATGACCTCCAAATGGGAAAGAAGAGCTATCGCCATCGAGGATGTCAACGACTTGAAGACTTACACAGTTGTGAATCTTATCGGGACTCTCATGTCTTATGAAGTAAGACGGGAGAACCGATTAAAGATTCGAGCTATGATGAACCCTTCAAAGGCCAAGAAGAAAGCTTTGGCATTCAACGCCAATTCCTCATCCTTCGATAGTGAAGAATCAGAAAATGAGATGGACTTGGGTGAAATGGCCCAAATGGTGAAGAAGTTTCAATGCTTCTTTCACAAAGGTAAATTTCCCTCCAAGAATAGATTTGAGTCTACTAATAATTCTTCCTCTCTTTGCTTTAAGTGTAATAAGCCATGTCACATCAAGAAGGATTGCCCCATGCTACGAAATAAAGAGAAGTGGAAGGCTCCGAAGTACCACAAGTTCGACAAGAATAAGAGAGATAAGAAGAAAGGACTCGTCGGTACATTCGATGATTCAAGTGAAGACTCATCAAGCGAATCCGATGATTAGAAGGTTGAAAGTGCCCACATGTGCTTCATGGCCCGAGATGATTCACTCTCCTATGAGAGTGATTCCGACATGGATGATACCGATGTAACTATGGATGAATTGCGTATTGCTAATGAAGAATTATTTGCTAGGTATCAATCTTTAATACTTAGATATACTAGTTTAAAGAAATTGAATGTTAGCAATCCATCCATTCCATGCATTATCAACAATGACACCATTGTTGATACTTTAACCCTTGAGAAATCAAATTTAGCTTCTCAAAATATCACTTTGAGAGATGAGATGAATGCCCTCAAATCTCAACTAGATCAAATACATCCTAAGGATAATAGTGATCTAGTTTCACGACACACACAATTGGGTTTAAAGAATGATTCTCTTAAAACCCAAGTGCACGAGCTCAAAGCACGGGTGTCCACCTTGGATACCAATATTTCTTCTCTTAAGGAGAAATATGAGCTCATGTCCTCCCGTATTGTGAGATTCAATAAGGGAAAAGGACAATTGGATGATTTGCTAGCAAACCAATTTCCGGCCACACATCGTGTTGGTCTTGGTTTTGTGGAAGCAAATGCATCCAATGCTCGCACCTCCAATAGTGGTGTCACTGTAGACTTTGTGAGGCCATCCTCCGGTGCATCCACAAGTGGTGTCAAAGACACTATAGGTAGCAAACCTACCAAGAAAGTCACCACTTCACCGTCTCTTCCTTTTGACAAAAAACCCACCAAGGGTGGAAACCAAAAGAGAAGCCATGCTTACATGTACACAAACCTTCATCCACGTATGAAATCTCCTACTTCACAAGTGGTTGATCATGACACTTTCTATGCTCCACACCCATGGACATGTATAAATCCACACATGAGAAATACTCATGTACGTGCTCCAATACACCCACATGCTCATACACATCATTCTTACATGTATGCATATCCTCCTCATGTCATGCATGACCCATATGTTTCATACAACATGCATGTTTCCAAGCATACATATAATCCTCGTATGTCCAATGCAAATCCACCACCTCACTTTCATGCTAGAAACCATATTCCTAAGAAGCACCACATAGAAATCTAACAAGTATGCATGCAACTAGGAAAAAGACTCCCAAAACATACACCGTTTGGGGTCCTCAGAACACTAGCTTAAATGATAGGAATGCATATGTTGATTCCTATTTTCATGACGTTAATAATAATGGTAATTATGTTGGGAAGCGGAAGTCCCTTGGACTTGGCTTCCAAAGGGCTAATCCCCTTGGACCCAATAAAAATTCGGTACCATAAGCTTATGGTATATTATGTAGGTACCCAAGAGAAAGAAAAAGAGAAATAAAGATCAAATTAGCTCTAAAAGGAAAGGATGGATTCTCGATAGTGGTTGCTCCAAACACATGACAGGAGATCCTTCATTACTCTCCGAAGTGATTAGCATCAAGAACGGTGCAACGGTCACTTTTGGAGGTAACCAAAAGGAAACCATCATTGGAGTAGGTATAGTCGGAAACCCCTCCAAACCTTTAATTACTAATGTATTTCTAGTTAGTGGTTTATATCACAACCTTATCTCCATTAGTAAACTTTGTGACAAAGGTTACAAGGTTAACTTTGGAGAGGGTATGTGTAAAATTGTTGATTCTAATTCACATGTTTTATTTACCGGTATTAGGCGTAAAAATATTTATTATTTGAGCATGCCTAAAACCGTAGAACATTGCTTAGTTGCTAACACAAATGAACAACTATTATGGCATCGCCGTTTTGGTCATGTTCATTTCAAGCACCTATATAAGTTAGCTAAGCATGATCTAGTCAAAGATTTTCCAAAAATTGCTTTTAGTAAGAAAAACTTTTGTGATTCATGTCAAAGAGTTAAGCTTAGTAAATCATCTTTTAAGCTTAAAGAAGGCATTACTTCTAAGAGGCCCCTAGAACTTCTTCATCTAGATTTGTTTGGGCCAACTAGAACCGCTTCTTTAGGCAATGCTCATTGTGGATTAGTTGTCGTTGACGACTTCTCTAGATTTACTTGGGTTTCATTCTTAACTAATAAGAATGAAGCTTTGAAGAGTTTACCATATTTGCAAAGAAGATTCAGAATCTCTTAGGATCCACCATTATTACTATCCGTAGTGATCATGGAGGAGAATTTGAGAATGAGTCTTTTACAAAGTTTTGTGATGACACCGGGATAACTCACAATTTTTCTTTTCCTCGGGCACCACCACAAAATGGTGTTGTAGAGAGAAAGAATAGGACTCTTATTGAGTGTGCTCGTACTATGCTCTATGATAGTCATCTTGGACTACAATTTTGGGCAAAGGCGGTGCACACGGCATGTTATGTGCTCAATAGGATCCTAGTGAGACCCCGAACGAACAAAACTTGTTTTGAGTTATTTTATGACAAAAAGCCTTAAGTTAAATATTTTCGAGTTTTTGGTTCAAAATGTTTTATCAAGAACACCTTTGGTAATTTAGATAAATTTGAGCCAATATCCGATGAAGGAATTTTTGTTGGATATTCCACACATAGCAAAGCCTACCGGATATACAACAAAACTTCTTCAACGATCGAGGAATCACTACACGTATCATTTTACGAAGATTTTGATTTTCCTCATGTTCATGATGATAGTGTAGATGCTATATGTGATTCTCTTAGTAGTGTCAAGATTAATGATTCAATTATTGAGACTAACACTACTAATGAGAATGTTGAAGATGTTCCAAGTGATGCAGGAATACCCAAAGCTTACCCAACCGTTCGCAACCATCCACATGACCAAATTATTGGAGATATTGGTGTGGGTGTTCGAACGAGGTCAAGAATTGAAGAATTCTCTCATTGCGCATTTGTCTCTACCATTGAGCCAAAGAACATCCAAGAATCATGCGAAGATAGCTCTTGGATAGTGGCAATGAAAGAAGAACTAATGCAATTCGAGAGAAATGAAGTTTGGGAGCTCGTTCCTCTTCCAAGTGGTCATCAAGTTATTGGGACCAAATGGATCTTCAAGAACAAGACCGATGAGAGCGAGGTCATTACAAGGAACAAAGCAAGGTTAGTAGCTCAAGGCTACCGGCAAGAGGAAGGTATCGATTTTGAAGAATCCTTTGCCCCTGTAGCTAGATTAGAAGCTATTAGATTACTTTTATCTTTTACATCTCATAAGAATTTCAAATTATTTCAAAAGGATGTTAAAAGTTCATTTTTAAATGGGATTGTCAATGAAGAAGTGTATGTTTCTCAACCTCCCGGTTTCATTCATGAAAAATTTCCAATCCATGTTTTCAAACTTAAGAAAGCATTGTATGGGTTGAGACAAGCTCCTAGAGCTTGGTATGATCGACTCAAGACGTTTCTTTTGGATTTAGGTTTTAAAATGGGAGAAGTTGATTCAACACTTTTCATTAAAGATTACGAAAATGACATCCTATTGATTCAAGTATATGTAAATGATATAATATTGTTGGGGTTTTGGCGGACCCTCAGAGCTCGGATCTGTGTCCGCCCTAAGTCGGACGGACCACAGGGGCTTAAAACGCAGCGGAAAAACAAAAAGAAAAAAAACTTTTAAGCTAGCTAAACTATTTAGCTAGGCTCTGAGGGAGCCAGAACCTAGCCCGATCTATGCCAACTTTGGGTGGATCTGACCACCCCAAGAGGGACCTATTCTAAAGCGACTAATTAAATCTACACTAAAAATTACTTAACCACATACCCGGAATCTTAGCCCTGGAGCAGGCAAGATGTACCGCACCGTCTTCTGAAGCTCCTCGTAGCCGAGCCGCCTTGACTCGATCCGCCTTAGCCGCCTCGCACCCTCGCACCGATCCGCCCGAACCGACTTTCACCTCCGAGCCGATCACACGCGGTAGAAAGTTTCACTTGAGTAGAACCCGCGTCTTAGACGTCTGGATCCAAATCCAAACCCCCTATGTAGTCTTGCTAGGACTACTCCGGAGAATAGGAAGAGAGAGAGAGAGGGAGAATAGTTTAGTCGCCGATCGAGCTTGCTCTAAAAGTCTGGAGCTACTCGATCGATGACTTGGTGTGTTTTTCAACGAAGAGAGTGCACCCCTATTTATATAGGGAATCGGCACTCACTCTTTCGTTGCGAGCAATGTGGGACTTTTGCAAATGAGAGAAAAAAATCAATTAAGCCAATTTGGCTTAATTTGTAGTTTAAGTGAGCTTTTCATAAAAGCAAACTTTAACTAATCAATTCTCTTTGCACATTAAACTTTAGACACCAAACAGGCTATCAATCCGAAGGGCTTCGAATGGTGAACGCGTAGGAACTGACGGCGACGAATTTCGACTTCGTTTGACCCATCAAACAATTGCTTAAAGTTGGGCAAATTATCGAAATTCGTAGCCGTCATTTTGGCATTTCAAAAAACCCTAAACGACTTAAGTTGCGGGAGCACCCGCTAAGCTTAGCGGGCGCGCCCGCCCAAGGAGACAAGGGATGGCCGCACGCCCGATACTGCAGCGGGCGCCCGCCCGCTGTTGCAGCGGGCCTGCGCCCGCTGCAGCCAACGGGCTGCGCCCGTTTGCCTTTGTCTATGGGCTTGTTAGCCCAGTGGGTCTAACCCACTTCGCCTTGGACTGTTTTTACGTTTCTGGGCTCATTTGAGCTCCGATTTGGACGCAGTTTGAACCTATGTTTAGACCGGGACGATCCCGTCAGCCAGGTAACCCTTTCCAATATATTTGTTCATACTAAATTTGTCGTAACCAATTTACGACACGTTTAATCTTTGGTTTGCATCAAATGCAACATTGTCCCTATTGCTATTTACGACTAACTTTCACAACTAGACTTGTGAATATTAACTATTCAATATCATCAAATGATTCTCTCTCAATTAATCTTCCTATTACTAAGACACGAACACTACTTGGTGTGAGACCCTACAGCCTGACCTTACTACAGGTTGGGGTTTGAAACCCCTAGACGACGGTCACTACGAGCAGTAGCTGTCGTCCCTGTTTCAGAATCATCATAACGTGATCGACCCTTTGACAAAAGAATCATTGGGTTTACATTGGCGGTGTCAGTGATGAACTCCGTTCGCTATAGTCCCTTCGTCAAGACTGTGTTCCTGTTGGCCTAGGGTATGGTTTACTGTCAACCATATTAGACAACATTGGTCAGTATACGGCGGTCTTTGTTGTATACACGTTGTACTTCTTAAAACGTACCCCGGCCGAGGATTAACACAAAGATCGTACTGAGCCTGTAACACTAACTTCCCTTTAACGGAAGTGACGAATCCCATCTTAGTCATCTACTCACCTCGAGAGCTTCAGGTGCAACTCAACTTAAGATCTTTCAGCAGGCATAGCCTCGAAGCTAGATCATAGGTCTAAGCTACACCGTTCACTCACAGGTTTGTACAAATGACTTCAGGTCTTAAGGACCAGCTTACCTATCATCACCCTAGAGTTATTAAAGACTGTTTAGTTAAAGTCAACCATTTAATTACTCTAATTTGGTCGTTCAGTGAACTCATTCTCCAATGAGCACCTGTGTCTCGTCTCCGACTTCACCAAGTCGAATGACTATGAGATCATCATTACCCTAAGGTAAGACTAAGACACAGTGGTCTATCCGATGTGTCGATATCCAGTTCTCAACACATCTATGACCACGAACTGTTTAAGACTTACGTTTATATTCGGTCGCTTACTTACTTATAATCGAGATCTCATCTAGATACGTAAGGACCTAACTATAAGTCTATGGATTTTATCTAAGTATATTAATACGAAAGATTTATACTTAGAATAATAGGTACCATTTATAGTATGAACAAGACGTATACTTTTGGATAAATTGCCTTATGGGCATATATTCTCCTACACCTCCCACTTGCACTTAGGCTATTTATCTCGGTATCTCATACCGCTATAGCATATCAGTCACATTGACATTTATATGACAAACCTAAGAGTGGTTTTACTAACGAGTATCTACAACGAATTTTAATGGATTAATTAATACATCTCTTGATCACACATGGTTGATCCTTTGGAAAAAATTATCTGGATCAATTTTTCCTATCTTTGTATAGCTAACAGTTAGCTTATACAATCTAGATGTAGGGTCTAACATTTCTATAAGTCAGTCTCAGCTCATTCCACTTATCTTGTGTCAATATGTCGAGTACATACGTGACACCCTAAGTCTCTATATATACGATTAAATCAAAATAATTTTGATTCAATTTTTTATACAGATGATTCATATAAGGTGGAAATCCTTTTTACTTAGTCCAAAGACCGGAACTAAGTAAACGAGCTGGCTCCCACTGACTTTAAGAATTACCTGGTTAAATACTTCAATATTATATCTATTGAAGTATTGACGGGGGAAGGTGACGTGGGTTGGGTTGTACTGGTTGGAGAAAGTGGGGAGGTGGGTTGTTGATGACGTGGGGGTAAAGGAGAGACAGTTGCACAATTCGTGCACAGATGGGATCTCGGAATATACGATTCCCCTCCCCCGAGATCAAAATGAGCAGTTCACTTAAGATTATATTTATAAATATTGGGATTTATTCGGGATTCTGTAAAACTCTTAAGTTTAATATATATATATATATATATATAAAAGATATGATTGGATTTGGTTATGAATTTAGATAAGTTCAGTTAAGACAATTAAGTATTATGATTTGGAGAAAATGATTTTTAACTAAGGTATTAGAAATTGGTTAGGATAGTTAAAATGTAGGAAAGATACCATTGTTAAGATATTGATTTAGATATACTTTGGTAAAATTAGTAGAGTTAACTTATTGGATATTTACGTTTTCGATTTTGATTAGGAAGAATCGATTCAACTTAGATTGCTGTAGATCATCCATTAGCTTTTGGGTTATGGAATCGATTCGGGGGTGATAATTTTGTTGTTGTTGGGATATTGGTATTACTTAATATTTAGTAGGATACAATGTGATTCAAAAGATCGATTGTGATTATTAGATCTGGTCTTGATTTGATCAAGTTAAGGGTTGAGGAAACATCCGATTAGGATTAAGATCAAGATATTTGGATAACCTATTTGGTTAGGGTCTTTAGATCGTGTCGTTAGGAAATTGATTTTAATTAAGATACTAAATCTTAATCAAGATTTTCGGGTGTAAGTTTGATTTGTTTTAGAATCTAATTCAGTAAGGGTCTCCATTAGGAAATCAATTTGATTAAACTTGGGGTTAAGATCCGATTTCGAAATCTAACTAAGTACGATATTTGATTAGGGGAAATTGAGATATGAGTTTTATTAAGTTATAGAGGGTGGGGATTCGATTTGGATGCTATGATTGGTTAAGATGGAAATAGATTTAATTAACAATCCTTTTGGAAAATAAATTGATTCCAATTTGATTTGACAAGATCTGATACGTATAGTTAAGAATCGTTTTGATTATGAAATCGATTTGATTAAGATATCTCGATTGGAAGGATCGGTCTAGTAACGATAGATGGGTTTATAATGATCTCGCCCCTGTAATCCAACATCAACAAAAGTAAAATCATATAATAATCCTATAACAAATTACTATACCAATTAATTACACATGGAATACGTATATAGGAAAACATGCCGTTACATGGAGTGTACATAAAGCTTTTCATTTGTCGCACAACCTGCACACTTGATCGTAGTGTAGTTAGTACGCTAAGCTTCATTTGGTGTGCTCATCATCAAAATCACTTGGGATGGAATTCAATTTCCATCACTCGCCCTCTTTTTGATGATGACACCCAAATGAAAAATGAAGTAAGTTGATATACTAAATTAATATGAAAGTGAACTTACTCCCCCTGCTTTGATGCGGTTCTCCCCCTGCATCGAAGCCGTTAGAAAAACAATACATTCATATACATTCATTTTTGCATTTCATATATTTTCTTCCCCTTGTCATCAACAAAAAAAATTAATGACAAGTATAATAACATATGAATCATAACATGATTTTTGAAGGGGAATTCAATTACTATTCCTGCAAAAGAAATGTTAGCATAAGATCAACCAATATTTTGCATAATAGATAAGTTCATAGATATGAAGAGGTAGCAAGCATCACACGACAATAGAGTTATTACAGACCATAAGTTTGAAATCATTGTTTTAAGAACCATTGTTTTTAAAAAAAACTCAAGGATGAACGTCGTTCTTATTCAATTCCTTGATCTCATCAAGGATCATGAAAAGTGTTTCCTCCGTCATTTTGTAGCTTTTGACCACGAATTCTTTGAGGTTGTCCACCTTTTTATTGAGGTCATCGAAGCCTTTCTCTTGTAATATCTTTAACTTCCCAATTTTCTTCAAGAGCATCTTTTGAAGTTCAATGATGTATGCAGGTGTCTCTTCTTCTTCTTCCTCGCTTCATTTTTCTTCTTCTCCTCTTCTTCCTCATCAGAATATGAAACAACAATTTTCTTACCTCTGCTGGAGGATGACGATCCTCCTTCAGCAGCAAGTTTCTCTTCGGGAATGTTCTCTTCAAGGTCATGATGTAGGTGCATTCTTCCAAGAGCATGGACATCAAATATGCGTGCCGGTTCTAGAATTATGGTTTCATTATCCAAAGGCACATTATAGCTAATAAACATGATAGTGAGATAGTGTCCATGTGCTAGAGTGGATGAGGGTCAATCTGAAGAGGCTGAAGCTAGAATAGAGTCCATAATGACTTTGGCCCAACTGACACGGATGTTCCCTAACATAGCATAGATACACTTGGCCCGCTTCTCAGACAATATAGAGTGACTGCCAGATTTTTGGGTAATATTATAAGATAGTATATTCGCGAGAATTCTACCCGGATAGCGAAGATCGCTACAAGGGAGTTTAGTTTGAAAATACTTTCCTGGCAAATACATTCTCTCCAAGATATTACTATCATTCATCTCTATTTTACCAAGTAACATGCCAGTGTATGGGATGCCTAGGGCTTCTCCAAGGGATTTGGCGGTAATGGCAAGTTTTTTGTCAAGTACTTTGGAGACAAATCGGCTTTTGGCAAGATCGTAATCCATATTAGCATAAAATAGGTGCACAAGCCTGGGATAGCAGAGATAAGTGTTTTCAGAAGAAAATAGGTTAGCTAAGTTCTGAAATTCTAGTATGCTATCAATCCCATAGTTTACTACATCGTCAAGTTTGACAAATCTTTCATGGCGGATGGGTTTCTTGGAGATTTTGACAAAATGCTCATAGGTGGTGCTCCTAAACAGATAAGGCAGGTTTGTTTCTTTCTCAGATATAGATTCAGTTGAAACTTTCCTCTTCTTAGGAAGTATTCCCTTGAGAGGCATCTTAATAATGTAAAAAAACAAGAGTTTACAATACTAGATATGCAAGGAAATCATGAAGTAAAGATCATGAGAAATTTTTATCTTGACTAAACTTGAGAAAGAGATGAAATCAAGAGTTGAGAGAGCTCCAAATAACCCAAGCATCAAGAGAAATTTTCAAGAGAAGAGGGGAATGGGGTAGTCGACTACCCTAGGGTTTCTCCTTGGGTTTTTAACAAGAGGGTGAAAGATGGTGAAGAATGAGGGCCAATGGATCAAGAAATGAATGGTTGGGATAGAGTTTAGCTTATTGGGTATAAGTTGCCTTTAGGATATCAACCCATTAACTCCATAGAACCCAATAGGAGTTAGTCAAAAAACCAAACCAAGAATTCCGAACACACGCTGGTAGTCGACTCCCTCATGTAGGTAGTCGACTCCCAACTGGGTTGAGTCATTTCTCATCCCGAGGGGTTTTGATCCAAGACTAAGTGCATTTTCTGAACAAGTGATGTTTAAAAAATATAACGCAAACATTTATAATCATATAAAGAGATAAAAAAATATTAACTCATAAACTTAAGCATATATATAAAGAGCTTCACTTGAGCTTCTTGTTCTATTTGAGCTTTGAGCTTCATCATTGATCTTAGCAACGTTCGTCCTTGTCTTTGAGCGTAGATTGCGCTTCTTGGAGTGTACATAAAGTTTTTCATTTGTCGCATAACCTGCACAGTTGATCGTAGTATAGTTAGTACAATAAGCTTCATTTGGTGTGCTCATTATCAAAATCACTTGGGGTGGAATTCAATTTCCATCAGTTCTTAGTAGACGAAGTTCTTAGGAAAGTAACCACATCCAAAACTATAAAGAAAATCTAGGATAAAATCAAAGCTCAGTATGCAAAGAAAAGTCTGACATCAATTGTAATTGATGAAAAACTTATTTACATTGAGGATGAAGCCAAACAATCAAGTGAAGGATCACATCGACGTGTTCACGAATATATGTTTAGACCAAGCAGATATGGGAGTGAATCTGGACGAAGAGGTATTAACCGTAGTTTTTAATGCTCATTATCAGATGAATACTCTTTGCTAGTCAGATTTGTGATGTAAAGAAAAGTGAGTTTATCTTTGAAAGAAGTAGAAGCAGCTCTGTATTCAGAGCGCTTCATGAAGAAAGTCCACACAATGATTCTAGCAGTCAAGGTGAAGGTTTGTTCACAAGAGACCGTCAATAAAAAAAGGCTAGACAATGTGCTAGAAGAGGATGCTCAAGACCAATATCATGAGAACGTAGGGAAACAAGTGTTTTTTGTTGGCCTAGTTAGCCCACTAACTAGGTCACACTTTTAATTTTGATGATGACAAACAAGTCATGTAGTACTAATGTAAAGAAAAATAATGTGTGGATTATTATACAAAAGAAATTCAAAAAGAGTTCTATTTCATCAATAATTATCCATGTATCATGAAGATGAAGACTTGGCTAGTCAAATATTGAAGATTTGATTGGATTCAAAAGGAGTTTTATCTAATGAGGGGTCCTATCTTCATTAGGATTTGCATAAGTCTAAGATTGGATTTGCCTAAGTCAAAGATTGAAGATTGGATTGAATTCAAAAAAGGTTTTATCTAATGAGGAGTCATATCTTCAATATGATTTGCATAAGTCAAAGATTGAAGATTTGGAGATTGAATTGAAGGATAAGGTTTCTAATTGAAGAGAAACTCATATCGCTGTAAAAGTAGAAGACCCCTCCCTTGGAGAAGCATATCAATGCATCCCATTGAGCCAAAATATTTAGATATTAGCCATCCTCCTCCCAAGGCCAAATTTCTATCTTCCAAGTTTCATAGAGATCATCAAATTCACAGGAGGAAGTAAAAGCTCGACGGACGACGCTGAAAAGTGCATAACTTTCTCCACAGAGCTCGGATTGACGAACCGTTTGTTCCTAGACAGTAACACCTGATACTCTACACAACAGTGATAGGCATCTTATGCTTAGTCTATATGAACAGATCCAGATTTGGTTGTTTATGCAGAACAGTTCCTACAGATTCCAGAATTGCGCAACGAACTTCAGAGGAGCATAACTATTGATCCAGATGTCGGATTGACGAGGCGTTTACGACCATGTGACCACGATTTCACGGAAAACATCAAGGTTATATCTCTCTGGTTTTTATGCAATATTAAATCAGTTTGAATCTGTTTTTTTGAGATTGTGTTGTAAATAGCTTTACTCAAAAGCTATCTTCGTGCTTAAACTTTTGAACATTATCTTGTACGGTGTGATCACTATCCGAAAGTGTGATCAGAGTTGTTTTCTCTTTTGGTTATAAAAGAGGGTGAAATCCATATAGGTTTTGGGGCCGAAGTAGAGGCGGGGAGCCTAAACGGGGAGCCACTCCGTTAAACACACTTGTGCTTGCATCTCTGATCTGTGATTGTGTGGTTTGCATTATTCCGATGTGCTTAAATTTTTAATTTGTACCATACACCTTATTCACCCCCTCTAGGGTGTTTTTCATTTCCTATGCAAAGAGACCAGGTACTAAAAGAGGGATTGTCCAAAGCTTATGACGGATGGTAAAGGAAAAGGCATAGCAACAGGGTCAGCTTCAATTGGAGTGGCCATGCAGACTATTGGAAAAATGATAGTGATGACGGGGAGATGGCGATGGCTAGTACACATGATGAAAACAATATTTCATGGCTTATTTATTCAGGATGTACATTCCACATGACGCTGCATCGTAACTGTTGGGGTGGAAATCAAAAACGCCTTGGGATCAATGTGGAAACCAACCCTAATAAACTGATCAGGAATATAGAGCTAGAAAAAATCTAATCCCAATGACCTAACAAAATTTCCAATTGACCTTGCAAAAGAAATTAGCAAACGAATCATAGCAACAAACAAATCAATCGCGGACATAAGAGAATTTACCCTAGTTCGGTTGTAAACAACCTACGTCCAGCAATTCAATCCGAGATGATTTCACTAGTAGAGAGATCCAAACAATTAGGGTTACAAAATGCACCCTCACGCGTGAGTAATAATTTGTCAACGGAACAAGCCCTCACGAATCCACTCAAGAGGAAGAAATCAGTGGAAGAAGAAGAGAAGGAAAAACCACACCTTTCTCTCAAGAACACAAACCCTAAAAACTCTGTCCAATCTCCAATGGGATAGCAAGAGGCTCTCCAAAACTCAATAGAGGCTTTGGAGGCTTGACATAATCTAAAAAAATAGTTAGGTATAAATACAAACCCAAAACAAAGCCAGAAAAAACAATCCAGCCGTCGGTTCTCGCGCATGGGCCCGTGCCAACTCGGCCCGGGTCGGCTGTCAGCTCAGCCTGCTTGGTCGAGCTGACATGCCCTAGAAACATCACTGAGGGAGGTAAGTCGACTAAGTCAAGTAGCTTTTGCTGCTCGACCGAGTAGCCTCCTGCTCGACCGAGTAGCCTCCTACTCGACCGAGTATGAGTCACCCGAGTCGGAGGGAAAACATCCCCAAGCTCTCTGCCTGCTCGGTATGTCAGAGTCTTCAGGCTGCTCAGTCGAGTAACTTCCTGCTTGACCGAGAAGCCTCCTACTCGACCGAGTAGGAGTCAGTTGAGTGGGAGGGAAAACTTCCCAAAGCTCTCTGCCTGCTCGGTCTGTCAGAGACATCATGCTGCTCGGTAGCCTCCTATTCGACCGAGTAGCCTGGGAAAAACAGCACGATGTTTTGAATCATAAAAAACAACTCTCTACCTTGATTCAAATCTCATCACCAATGACTCCTGTACCTCCATGCTGCGTGCCATGTCTCTCTCTCTCTCTCTCTCTAGAATCATCATCGTTTCGGAAAACGCGCTCTCTGGCGCCGCCTAAGCCAACAAAGAAATCAGATCCATGCAATTATGGAGCTTGACGGCGGGAACTGGCTTGGAAAACATGTCTGCGGGGTTCAAATCAGTTGGGATCTTCTCAAGCTCTATCTCCTTCTTCTCCAACTCAAGGAAGGAATCACGCACCTCAATATGCTTTCTTCCTCGAAATGTATGCCTGGTGCTTTGCCAGATGAATATCACTCTGGTTGTCACAATGCACATGTGACGAACTCTACAGCACCTCCAAATCTCTCAGCAGACTCCATAAATACTTGGCCGCTTTCACAGTTTCCACCGCTGCAATCAACTCGGCCTCTGTAGTCGATAGGGCAACCACAGACTGTAAGACCCCTCCCTTGGACAAGCATATCAATGCATCCCATTGAGCCAAAATATTTAGATATTAGCCATCCTCCTCCCAAGGTCGAATTTCTCTCTTCCAAGTATCATAGAGATCATCAAATTTGCAGGAGGAAGAAGAAGCTCGACGGACGACGCTAAAAAGTGCATAACTTTCTCCACAGAGCTCGGATTGACGAACCGTTTGTACTGGACACAACAGTGATATTCATCCTCTGCTTAGTCTATATGAAGAGATCCAAATTTAGTTGTTTATGCAGAACAGTTCCTACAGATTTCAGAATTGCGCATCGAACTTCAGAGGAGCATAACTATTGATCTAGAGGTCGGATTGACGAGCCGTTTATGACCATGCGACCATGATCTTACGGACTACACAAGGTTATATCTCTCTGGTTTTTATTGCAATATTAAATCAGTTTGAATCTGTTTTTATGAGATTGTGTTGTGAATAGCTTTACTCAAAAGCTATCTTCGTGCTTAAAATTTTGAACATTATCTTGTACGGTGTGATCACTATCTGGAAGTGTGATCAGAGTTGTTTTCTCTTTTGGTTATAAAAGAGGGTGAAATCCATATAGGTTTTGGGGTCAAAGTAGAGGCGGGGAGCCTAAACGGGGAGCCACTCCGTTAAACACACCTGTGCTTGCATCTCTGATCTGTGATTGTGTGGTTTGCATTATTCCGATGTGCTTAAAATTTTAATTTGTACCATACACCTTATCCACCCCCTCTAGGGTGGTTTTCATTTTCTATGCAAAGAGACCAAGCACTAAAAGAGGGATTGTCCAAAGCTTACGGCGGATGGTAAAGGAAAATGCATAGCAACAGGGTCAGCTTCAATTGGAGTGGCTATGAAGACTATTGGAAAAATGATAGTGATGACAGGGAGATGGTGATGGCTAGTTCACACGATGAAAACAATATTTCATGGCTTAATGATTCAGGATGT
Source organism: Scilla litardierei (assembly GCA_030789695.1). Classification (NCBI taxonomy): domain Eukaryota; kingdom Viridiplantae; phylum Streptophyta; class Magnoliopsida; order Asparagales; family Asparagaceae; genus Scilla; species Scilla litardierei. The sequence goes on from CM061142.1 coordinate 112,190,023, forward strand.
ACATTCTATGTGACGCTGCATCGTAACTGTTGGGGTGGAAATCAATAATGCCTTGAGATCAATGTGGAAACCAATCCTAATAAACTGATTAGGAATATAGAGCTAGCAAAAATCTAATCCCAATGACCCAACAAAATTCCCAATTGACCTTGCAATAGAAAGTAGTAAACGAATCACAACAACAAACAAATCAATCGCAGACACAAGAGAATTTACCCTGGTTTGGTTTTAAACAACCTATGTCCAGCAAACAAATCAATCGCAGACACAACCTACGTCTAGCAATCCAATCCAAGATGATTCCACTAGTAGAGAGATCAAAACAATTAGGGTTACAAAACGCTCCCTCACGCGTGAGTAATAACTTGTCAATGGAACAAGCCCTCACGAATCCACTCAAGAGGAAGAAATCAATGGAAGAAGAAGAGAAGGAAAAACCAAACCTTTCTCTTAAGAACACAAACCCTAAAAACTCTCTCCAATCTCCAATGGGATAGGAAGAGGCTCTCCAAAACTCAATGAAGGATTTGGAGGCTTAACCTAATCTAAAACAATAGTTAGGTATAAATAAAAACCCAAAACTAAGCCAGAAAAAACAATCCAGCCGTCGGTTCTCGCGCATGAGCCGTGCCAACTCGGCCCGAGTCGGCTGTCAGCTCGGCCTGCTCGGTCGAGCTGACATGCCCTAGAAACATCGCTGATAGAGGCGAGTCAAATCGGTCAAGTAGCCTTAGCTGCTCAACCGAGTAGCCTCCTACTCGATCGAGTAGGAGTCACCCGAGTCGGAGGGAAAACATTCCCAACCTTTCTGCCTGCTCGGTCTGTCAGAGTCTTCATGCTGATCGGTCGAGTAACTTCCTGCTCGACCGAGTAGCCTCCTACTCATCCGAGTAGGAGTCACCCGAGTCGGAGGAAAAACTTCCCAAAGCTCTCTGCCTGCTCGGTCTATCAGAGACTTCATGCTGTTCGATCGAGTAGCTGGCAGCTCGACCGAGTAGCCTCCTACTCGACCGAGTAGCCTGGGAAAAACAACACGATGGATTTGAATCACAAAAAACAACACTCTACCTTGATTCAAATCTCATCACCAATGACTCATGCACCTCCATGCTGCATGCCATGTCTCTCTCTCTATCTCTCTCTCTCTCTCTCTCTCTCTAGAATCATCATCGTTTTGAAAAAAACGTGCTCTCTGGTGCCGCTTAAGCCAACAAAGAAATCAGCTCCATGCAAATCTGGAGCTTGACGGCGGGAACTAGATTTTTAAACATGTCTGCGGGGTTCAAATCAGTTGGGATCTTCTGAAGCTCTATCTCCTTCTTCTCCAACTCAAGGAAGGAATCACACACCTCAATATGCTTCGTCCTCGAACTGTATGCCTAGTGCTTTGCCAGATGAATGACACTCAGGATGTCACAATGCACATGTAACAAACTCTACGGCACCCCCAAATCTCTCAGCAGACTCCTCAAATACTTTGCCTCTTTCACAGTTTCCACCACTGCAATCAACTCGGCCTCTGTGATGATAGCGCAACCACAGACTGTAAGACCGACCTCCACGATACCGCGGCCGTGCCCAAGCTGAACACATACCCCATGGTAGATCGTCGCCTGTCTCTATCACCTGCGTAGTCGCTATCGCAGTAACCTGTCAGCACCTTTCCGTCTCCTCTTCCATAGAGGATCCCGACACTTGCTGTGCCTCGCAGATATCTCAGAATCCACTTGATGGCCTGCCAATGCTCCTTGCCAGGATTAGCCATATACCTGCTAACCACTCTGACAACCTGTGCAATGTCTGGATGCGTGCAAACCATCACATACATCAAAATTCCCACTGCACTTGCATATGGCACCTGAGACATGTAAGTCTTCTCCTCATCGGTGCTTGGCGACTGACTCGCTGACAGCAGAAAATGAGCTCCCAAAGGTGTTGTCACGGGCTTCGCACTATTCATCCCAAACCGGGCTAGTACGTTCTGAATATACCCCTTCTGTAACAATCTAAGCTCATGCTTCTTTCGATCTCAAACAATTTCCATTCCGAGAATCTTCTTTGCAGGCCCCAAATCCTTCATGTTGAATTCTTGCCTTAGCTTCTCCTTCAGCTTCTTCACCTCCGATATGCTATTAGAAGCAATTAGCATGTCGTCCACATAGAGTAACAAGTAAATCTTCTAGCCATTCTCAAGTGTACGAACGTACACACATTGATCCTTGATGCTCCTCTCGAAGCCTACTCCCATCATGAAGCTATCGAATCATTTGTACCACTGCCTAGGTGACTGCTTCAACCCGTACAATGATTTCTTCAACCTGCACACCAAAGTCTGTTTTCCTTCAACTCTGAACCCTTTAGACTGCTGCATATAGATTTTCTCATCAAGGTCTCCATGCAGAAAGGCAGTCTTCACATCGAGTTGCTCCAACTCCATGTCCATGCTCGCAACAAGCGCCAATAACACACGAATGGACGTGTGTCGCACAGCCGGTGAGAGTATCTCGTTGTAGTCTTCACCCTTCCGTTGTGCAAATCCCTTGACAACAAACCTTGCCTTGTACCTGACATTGTCTCCATCTTGAGTTGAACCTTCTTTGACTTTGTATATCCACCGACAACCAATGGCACGCTTCTCGCTAAGTAACGGCACCAAATCCCAAGTGTCGTTTCGGTGAAGAGACTCCATCTCTTCCTCTATAGCTCACTGCCATTGTGCTGCATCTTCAGAGACTACGGCTCCACCATATGTCGCTGGCTCCTCATGCTCTAGGTTGAGTGCATAAGACGCCATATCATCGAAAGAATAACCTGCATAATCCCATGCTCCAAATCTTTTCGATGCTTTCTTCACCCTCTTCGATCTCCGCGTTCCATCATCACCTACATAGGTATCAACGTGTACCTGAGATGTACCGGGTGTCTGCACATGGACCTCATCATCTCCCTCAACTGGAGCATCGACCATCAACTCTTTGCCTGGTCGCTGAGTGGGCTGGACTGGAAGATTAACCCTCTCCGGTGAAATCTCCTCTGCGGACGTGTCATCTTTTGAGTGATAACGCTCCGCCCTGAGCAGTGCATCCTCATCAAAGTAACATGTCGGCTCACTATCGCTTTTTGACCCTCTGGATCCCACAAACGATATCTCTTGACGCCGTGGCCATATCCAAGAAAGATACACTTCTTTGCTCTTGGATCCAACTTGTCACCCCTCTCGTGCACGTATGCCAGGCAACCCACAATACGCAAGTACGAGTAATCTCCAGCTTCACCACTCCACATCTCCTCATGGATCTTGTATCTAATCTCTACTTAAGGAACTCTGTTCACAATGTGCACAGCAGTTGAGAGCATCTCTCCCCAGAATTCCTTCCCCAAACTAGCTGAGGGCCTCAAACACCACACTCTCTCCAACAATGTCCGATTCGTCCGCTCCACCACACCATTTGACTGCGGATCACCGAGTGTGCTAAAGTGTCTGTGGATCCCATAGAGTTTACAGAAATTTCTAAACTCCCTCGAGGTAAACTCACCTCCATTGTCAGATCTAAGCACCTTCACGTGCCTTTCAGTTTGCTTCTCCACCATGGTCTTCCACTCTGGAAACATATTAAAATTCTGGTCCTTTGAATTCATTAAGTACATCCAGACTTTACGAGAGCAGTCATCAATAAACAAGACAAAATACTTAGCTCCCCCTCTTGACGGTTCTGGGCACGGTCCCCACACATTTGTGTGTACATAGTCAAGTGGTCCTTTGCTAGTATGCTTCCCCGTGTTAAACTGTAGCTTTGTCTTCTTACCGTACACACAAGATTCGAAGAATTCTACATTCTCATTCGAGGCTTCAATTAGTTTTCTTCTTCGGAGTACATCAATCGTTTTGTCACACAGATGACCCAAATGATAATGCCATAACTTGGCCGAATCTCTGGAAACTGTGCTCGTAGTGCTTACGTCTGCTTCAACTGTGGTGCTTGAAGGGCATATAAGTTTCCCACTTTTCTTCCCTTCATCACAACCAAGGCTCCTTTCGAAACTCTAAGTTGGTCTTTTTTGAACACCGACGTACATCCGGCATTGTCCAACACGCCTATGGAGATTAGGCTCTTTTGCAATTCTGGGACATGCCTCACATCGACAAGTGTACGCATTATGCGGTCATGCATCTTTGTCCGAACCGTTCCAACACCTACAGTTCTACACACTGCATTGTTCCCCATGAGGATTGAGCCTCCATCTTGCTTGGAACGGTATGTCGCGAACCAACTCCTATGAGGAGTCATATGATATGAGCATCCATTGTCCATGAGCCATGCCGGCATCACATGCAATCCCTGCAGCAAAAATCTTGGTATATCTACCTTCACCATGGACCTGCTCACCATCAATCCCTAAAGATGTTGAACCAGAGTCCTTCTCGATTTCCTTTCCTTTCTTCTTATTCCTTGTAGGACAATGGTTCGAATAATGACCCTTCTTATGGCAATTGTAGCATGTGATGTTCGCAAACATATCCTGCGAGTGTCTTGACTTGGAGCGGTCATTATTCTTCCTGAAGCCTCCTCTCCTTTCCTGTCAACCCCTCACATGCAATGCCTCCTCGCGGTTACTCACATGATCTCTACCTTTAACCTTGCCACATAGTTGCTCTGTATGAAGCGTCGCCTTCACCTCTTCCACGGTGAGAGTAGTCCGGTGGTAAATCATCGACCGCACAAACTGATTATACTCTTCAGGCAAAGAGCACAACAAGATAACCGCTTGCTGCTTATCTTCAATCTTCACCTCCATACCCTGCAACTTTAGCACAATCCTGTTCAACTCATCCATGTGATCCTTCACCGCTGAACCAGACTTCATCTTGAGAGTGTACAGCTGCTGAAGAAAATATAGGCGACTCGTGATTTCTTCATATATAGTCCCTCAAGCTTCTTCCACATATCAGATGCCGTAGCCTCATCCAGGACTTCCCTCAGAACATTATCTGATAACGACAACTGAATCGTGTTGTACGCCTTCCTCTCCATCTCCGTCCTAGCGGATGCAGTCACCTCCTTATCAATATTCGAGACATTGAATACAATCCGATAACACCCTGTCTGCATAAGAACATTCTTCACCTTCGTCTGCCAAATCCGAAAATCATTCCGGCCGGTGAACTTCTCAATATTCGAAGTTGCCAAAGACACCATCTTTCCTTCGCCACTAACTTCCTTTGCAATAAAACCACAAGCTCTGATATCACTTGTTGGGGGTGGAAATCGAAAACGCCTTGGGATCAATGTGGAAACCAGCCCTAATAAACTGATCAGGAATATAGAGCTAGCAAAAATCTAATCCCAATGACCCAACAAAATTTCCAATTGACCTTGCAATAGAAAGTAGCAAACGAATCACAGCAACAAACAAATCAAGCGCAGACACAAGAGAATTTACCCTGGTTCAGTTGTAAACAACCTACGTCCAGTAATCCAATCCGAGACGATTCCACTATTAGAGAGATCTAAACAATTAGGGTTACAAAACGCTCCCTCACGCGTGAGTAATAACTTGTCAACGGAACAAGCCCTCACGAATCCACTCAAGAGGAAGAAATCGCTGGAAGAAGAAGAGAAGGAAAAACCAAACCTTTCTCTCAAGAACACAAACCCTAATTACTCTCTCCAATCTCCAATGGTGTAGCAAGAGGCTCTCCAAAACTCAATGGAGGCTTTGGAGGCTTGACCTATTCTAAAACAATAGTTAGGTATAAATACAAACCCAAAACAAAGCCAGGAAAAACAATCCAGCTGTTGGTTCTCGTGCATGGGCCCGCGCCAACTCGGTCCGAGTCGGCTGTTAGATCGGCCTGCTCGGTTGAGCTGACATGCCCTAGAAACATCGCTGATGGAGGCGAGTCGTCTAGGTCGAGGAGCCTTAGCTGCTCGACCGAGTATCCTCCTACTCGACTGAGTAAGAGTCACCCGAGTCGGAGGGAAAACATCTCCAAGCTCTCTGCCTGCTCGGTCTGTCAGAGTCTTCATGCTTCTCGGTCGAGTAACTTCCTGCTCGACCGAGTAGCCTCCTACTCGACTGAGTATGAGTCACCCGAGTCGGAGGAAAAACTTCCCAAAGCTCTCTGCCTGCTGACGTCCCCTAGTTTTGAAGCATAAGAGTGTGCAATATGATTGGGGATACCAGATTTAAATATTTATACCACAAGCGCACGGTATTGTAGTGTGGCTTGGGGGTCAAACACAGGGAGGCGTGTTTGTGCTTGTGCCTAAGAAGAACTGCTTCACCCTACGGGTGAGCTAGCTCGAATGATCGATGGTTGTCACAGAAAATAGATGCGAGGGATAAACAATATAAAAGGAAACCTAGGACTTCGGTTTCCATCCTATCATGTGTTCTCGCTATTACGACCTATGGATAGGAATACGATCGGATTTAGGGTTTAGTGGTGAGACTTTGCCTCTAAGAGTGATACCAGCGTCCCATGGGGTCGATATTCCGGTCGATGCCCAGGATGATACGCCGGACTACCTGGGTTCGATCGGTGGGTATTCCCATGTCCATTAACATCGACCGACTCCAGGAGCACTAAGCTCGCAACGATAACTCCCAACATCTCATCCTGCCGTTCCCACGCGCTAGGATTCAATGTCTACGCTAAGGGCGTGAGCTGTGGCTAGGGAGTTAACCGCCAAGTTTATTCCTCCTTGACCCGACGATCAAAGGCGTTCTTTTTCCCGCCGATGATAATGAAATACCCCGCGTAACCATCTAAATTCCTAATCCCTATCGAAATCCTAGTCCTATGGATACATTAGGGAGAACCCACGAAGGGGTTTCCACCAAAGTCCCAGATTTGGGAACTACTCACAAATCATTGCTAAAAAGAAATCTAAATGGAAATCAACCGTAGAAATCATGATCAGGAAATTGAAATAAAGTAGTAGCAATGCTATTAAGAATATATTAAAGTTTGAAAGCAATCAGAAGACTTACAAGAACAGATAAAATTCCAACCGTCACCGTAGAAGAAAAAGACAGAAAAATAACAACTCTCGTTTTTTGAAACCGAGGGCAACTATATATACAGATCGACGTCACCCGATCGGTTGAAGCATCAACCGATCGGGTGAGCTGCCACACGATTTGGCCATCAGCTTCGAGAACTTCAACCGGGCGCTGAGGAGAATGGGTGGAGCGAGCGGGTCGTCGATTTGAAGAGATTCAGCATCAGGTCAACCGATCGGTTGACTATTCAACCGATCGGTTGGAATTGTCGACAAAAAATACAGAGAAGTCGGTCGATTTGGCACGGTCAGCGAACCGTCGGTTGAGCTCTCCGGTTCGTCGCTTGGGAAATCAGCTACAGATGAACCGATCGGGTGAGATGTCACCCGATCGGTTGGAATTCAACTCCAAATGGCCGAGAACTCTACTGTGTTCAACCGGTCGGCAAACCGATCGGTTGGGCTGCAGTTCACTTTAGCTTCCGTCCGGGTCGGACACGCGTGCACCACCCGATTGGTTGGCTGTGTCCAACCGATCGGTTGAGGGCTGAAAAATGGCGATCTTCATCGTTTGACCCCCTGGATCACGCGTGACTCCTCTCGTTGCTCCAGAGATTCATGATATCTTCGTTATATGTCCCATACACTGGCGATCTCCTGCAAATACACAAAAACACTAAAAAGTGAAAGAAAACTAAAAATCCCAAGAGAATGGGCACGGGACAACGGAAAACAACGGAAAAACACAAAGAAGATGTGCGTGGATATATAAAACATAAACACACGTCAAAATCCCCCAAGCTGAACCCTTCCTCGTCCTCAAGGAAGACTAGTGAGAGTAGGAGCTCAGAGGGAGAAAATAGAGAGAGAGAGAGAGAGAGAGAGAGAGAGAGAGAGAGAGAAGAGAGAGAGAGAGAGAGAGAGAGAGAGAGAGAGAGAGAGAGAGAGAGAGAGAGAGAGAGAGAGAGAGAGAGAGAGAAGTCAAAATCCTAAATCGCCCGTCAGGGCCAACAAAATCAAACACCCATGCCAAGAAAGCATACGACATAACACAACACTAAACCAATAAATATGAGTCCAAACAAGTGTCGTGGGCCCACGCGGTGAAGCGCGAGTGAGTGCGGTCGTGTGCTAACAGACGGTGTCGATATCTACATTGTGCAGTAAAGCTCCATATACACATATCTAAGGAAAGACCCAAATATGGATTCGATTTGAAATAAGCGGTGAATATATAGCTCAAGCATGCATGAGAAGAGCGTAAGAATGGAAACGTATCATGCGTCGGGGACTCCACAGCTAGGGACTAGGAAATCACCACATATCGCCTAAATAATAGCTAGAAAGTTCCTATTCCAAGTGTTTTCGAAAACGATGGAGGTTGAGAAGATGTGGAGTAGAACACTCGGTGCAAATTCTTGCCTTCCCTTTATTCTCGGTAGGTGGGAAAATATTCACACATGAAATTTTTTTTTGGGTTTTGGGTATATGTATTTTTTTGGATTTTTGGCTATACATATATATTTTTTCTTTTCTCTTCTCTTTTTTTTGGGTTTTTCTTTTCTTTCTTTTTTTGGATTTTTGGATTTTTGGGTATATACATGTGTACTCTCCCAAGTGGGAGAACGGTACACGACGAGGGGATTTGCACCAAGTAAAATAAAAAGAAATCGGAATCTAAACACTTGGGCAAGGGTGATTTTCTTCGCTAATCAGAGCATAGGCTAAATGGGCTATCCTAGTCCTAACTGTGGAATCCCGACACATGCGAATTGAAGTATATGATATAAATATATTCATGCATATAGAAGCAGATAGGAGAAGCAAATACCGCATATTCAAATCGAAGCATGATAATCTAGGGGTCATCCCAGGACAGGTATATAAATCAAAATCACAAAGTAGAAGCATACCACCTAGCTGGTCACGACACACGGCTCACATAAAAGCTTAGTGGACCCACAAAGCATGAAATGCAATGGGACTCGGTTTCCTAGGGTTAGTGAATGTGATCGTCATAGCTATGCTAGGTGTATGTGTTATTCTATGGCAATTCATCATAAGGGGTCATCTCTAGGAGAGAGAGAGAGAGAACAAAAGATGAGAAGAAAAAGGAAAAATACGTTATAAAACGACTCAAAACGAAGAAAAAGACACAAATGATGCACGAAGTGCGACTCCCCCAAGCTGAAACTTGCATTGCCCTCAATACAATAAAAGTAAATACGGGGGCAATGAAAATGGGGGGGGGGAATACGCACCGACACAGAGAGAATAAAAAACGAGAAAACTACACATACGAAGCTAAAAAATAAAGGAGAAAAAAGAAATACAGAAAATAAAAGATAGAAAATCACACCACACGACATATATAAACAAGCACACCACAACGAAAAACACGACTTGGCACACAAAATTCGAATTCCCCCAAGCTGGACATGACAATGCTAGTAATATGATATGATAATGATGATGCATAAATATGCTAGGAGGAAATCGAAGAAGAAAAAGTAATCAAAAAGCAGGATAGGGAATGTCCTCGTCCTCCTCGGCAGAAGATGGAGGGGTGTAGAGGGGAGAGGTGGGGGTGTGCGGAGAAGTGGGGAGAGGGGTGGAGGAGGTGTGTGGATGGTTGCGGAGGTGTGAATAATGGGTGGTGTGGTGGTGATGATGGTGAGTGGTAGGGATATGGCGACCAATGCGGTGGTAGATAGGGTAGATACGGTGACAGGAGAGGATGGTGGGGGAAGTGATCGCGAACGCACCTGCAATTTCTTGCGGCGCACGTATGGGGTGACGGAAGTGGAGGGTGGTGGATCTGTGGGATCGACGACAGTGGTCGTGAGTGGAGGTGAAGTGGCAGGAATGGAAACAGTGGTGGCGGGAGGGGATGGTCGCCTAGGGGGTGATGGATGTGGTGATGAATGTGATGGGCGAGGTGATGAATGTGACGGTGGAGGTGAAGATCATGGCGAGGTGGGAGGAGTGGGTGGAGGAGGACCGAAAATGTGAGTGAGGTGGCGGAGTATGGTGGACACGTTCCTCTCTAGTGCAAGGAAACATGGGTGCGAGAAGATAGAAGAGGATGGGTCTGAGGGGGTAGAGGACGAAGTGCGAGCGCACAGTGAAGCTAGCTCAGCCTCGAGAGCGAGGTGAGCAGAGGCGGCTCGGCAAACGGAAGAAGTAGAGGCTGGACGGGAAGTGGAAGTGGTGCCTGTGGCAGTGGTCATGCCGGCACCAGAGGCTATGCCTAAGAAGGCCTCAGTAAGAGCCTCAAAAGTGATAGGGCCAGAAGCCGGGTGGCACGACTAGGGCCAGCCCCTGGGTCTCCTCGGGACGCAGGGATATCCTGCTCGCCTAAGTGGGTGACAGTGGAAAGTGGTCTGGGTGCGCCCGGGATAAGGAACGGAAGACGTAACCCCCCTAGAAACTCTGGGTCGGGAGGGAATGTCCAATCTGCCACAAGAACGATAGTCATACGAGCAGGGTTCGGTAGAATGGTGTAAGGAGCAGGGGGGTGTCCGTAGTAAAAGGTGAAACAACCGTCGGAGCGGGGCTTGATCATGAGCATGTGCCGCAGGACGTAGGTCTTGCGGCAGAAGGCAAATCTCTGGGGATGACGATATTGTACTGGGGATATGAAGCTATGATAGTAATGAGGCCCCCGCAACAGTACTTGCTTTTGCCTGTGCGACTAATCTCAAGTAACTTGTGAATAAGACAAGCACCGGCATGAATAGAAATGCAAGGGGCCTCGAAGGAGATCCCGTCGTCACCGTGAATAAAATCAAATGTCATGGCCCACAAAATAAAAAGGTCAGGGATAGTCATGGTCCCGGACTCATCCCTGGGGAAGAATGTGTAAGATATGATTCGGTGGGCCAGACGAAATACGGGGTGAATGATGGAGGAGGCCTTGGCCTTACCTCGAGGATAATGATCGTGGAGGGTGATGCGAAACCAAAATTGATCGACGTCGAAGTCCGGGTGATAACCGTAGGGATGGGTAGCGTCGCCCCCTAGAATGGGGAATCCAAAAATTTTATTAATAGTATACAGGTGGGTGTGGATAGTTTTGTTTCGGACCCGGAAAACGACGATCGATCCCGACTCACAACGGAGAGAAGATAAGAACTCTAGTGTGAGGGCGGGGTAGGACACCGCGTGGGCGTTCAAGAAAGCTAACCATCCTAAGTTAGTGAATATGGTCTTGACTTCGGAGAAAACTCCGAGATCGATAAGCATTTGGGTGTGTGTGTAAACTTGGTGGAAAGGTGTGAACGTGTGTCGAGTCTATTATAAAAATCTTTCTGTTCAAGACTCAGAAATCGATAACCACGCGGTCCCAACATTGGGTCCACAGGAGGGATAATAGGTTGGGGTGGGGGTTGTGTGGGCAGTGTAGGAGGAGGACATGAAATAGGTGGACGTGTGGACTTCCGTCTCTTACGAGACGGCTCCTCCTCATGCATGATATCTTTACCCTTATCTTTTTCCCTAGCCATGATAGTGTATGATGCAAGTGAATGCAAGATACGACGAATGCACACAATCAATGGCAATTGAGCAAAAATATAGTAATAGGGAAATATTAAAAATGGAGCTAAGGAGCGAAGTTACACAGAAGCAAAGTTAATCCTTGCTCGCAAATCACCCAACGCAGCGCAATTGATGGGAGTGTGAATCTGCGGCACGCCTCTTCAACAAATTTTGAAATTTTCGAAAAAGGGGGAGAAAGGCTAGGGTTAGGGCAAAGATTAGGGTTAAATGAGAGAGAATGAGAGTGGGAGTGATGGAGAGAGGGAAGGAGGGAGTGGGAAGATCGGTTGAGGGGCGTGGATGTCGTTTGGGGGAAGAATGTGGCCGGTTGAGGAGTGGGGGAGTCGAAACGACGGAGGAATTTGAAATCGGGTGAGGAGAAATGAATCGGGTGAAGCGGGGGGGGGGGGGGGGGGGTATTTATAAGGTTTGGACGAACCGATCGGGTGAGATCTCACCCGTTCGGTTGGGTAAATTTTCGAAAAATTTGTTGAAAAGTGGCTACAGGCGACCCAATCGGTTGAGATTTCAACCGATCGGTTGGCCGCTTCACAATTTTCCCGAGAGTTCTGTGCACTTCACCCGGACGACGACACGACCGCTGTTTCATATCAACCGATCGGTTGATTAATCCCCAAATTTCCCGAGAGCTTTGCTCTTCTCACACAATCTACCACCCGGTCTCAGCTTGTTCCACCCGAGCGGTTCACTGATGAACAGATATAGGCTACTTTTTGATACGTCCCACCCGATCAGTTGAGGCATCAACCGATCGGTTGGGTGCTTGTTTCCTGCACAATTTCGAAAATAGCTTAAGTCTTTTGACGAAAGCTCCCGTCACTGAATTCATTCACCAAAATAAGAAAAATAAACCTAAAAATAATCCGAAAAATAAAGACGAGGGTTTAGAACATGGGTTGCCTCCCATGAAGCGCTGTTGTTTAACGTCGTTTGCTAGACGCCCGGTAGATGATTTTGAAGGAGGACGGAGGTGATGCCCATTGTTTGGCATTCCTTTAGATGTTGGAGCGGTGGCCTTTGGTGTCGTCGTCGGTGATAAGTAGACTTGCTCGACGATCCTCCCTCTATTGATGTCTGGGGGCTTCTCCCTCATATTGGCATCGACCGTCACTTTTCTTAAGATCCGGATCTCATCAATGGTGAGCCCCATGGGCTCTTTCCCTTGTCTCCTCGTCGGAGCAACTTTTTGGAATCCGGAAGGGATCTATGTGAGACACCCGCTTCCTGAGAAACTTCTTATTTCTTCAGGGCGACATGCTCTTCTAGGTCCCACAAGCTGTCGGGGGGTTCCTTGAGAGAATTTCCCAGGCCCCAGCTTCTACGGCTCTTTCCTCCTCAACTTCCAGCATATTTCAACCAGGTTCATCCGGAGGGTGCTTCATAGGCAACCCCAAGTCAAACTCGACCTTCTGGTCGCCAACATTAAGGGATAACTTCCCTTTCTTCACATCTATCAGCACACTAGCAGTGGCCATGAAGGGACGTCCAAGGATGATGGGTGTATGAGTGTCTTCGGGCATGTCCATCACCACGAAGTCTACCGGCACATGCACTCTGCTGACATTAACTGACAGGTCATCTACAATTCCCGCCGGATATTTGACCAATCTATCAGCTAGTTGAGGGGTCATACCTGTGGGCTCCAGGTCTCCCATCCATATCCTCCTGTATAGTGACAGAGGCATCAGACTGACGCTCGCTCCCAAATCCATGAGCGCCCGATGGATCTTCACTTCCCCAATCGAACAAGGAATGGAGAAGCTTTCCAGGTCTTTAAGCTTGGATGGATTCGCTCGCTGAATGAGAGCGCTACATTCCGCCATGAGAACGACCTTTTCCTTTCTGGAACCTCTCGTCACCAAATCCTTTAAAAATTTCACATAGGAGGGAATTGTCTCTATGGCTTCTAGGAAAGGGATCTGCAAGCTCAAATCCTTGACCATAGCGAAGAACTTGCCGTATTTTTCATCAATCTTTGCCTTGGCAAGTCGTTGTGGAAAAGACACAACTGGCTTAAATACTCTCAGGTTCCCCTCCTCGTCCTTCTTCTTCTCTTCTTCAGAGACTCCCTCTGGAGTCCTATTCTTTGGTGACGAAGCTCCGTCGTCATTAGCTTTTTCAATTGGTCACCCACCGACCAACAGAGCTTCAGGTTCCTTAACGAGCACTATTGTAGGAATTTGTGTCCCGCTTCTCAAAACGATGGCGGACACATTCGCATGATCATGCGTTAGTGCCAATGTCTGATAATTGCCCCCTTGGATTTACCTCTGGTTGAGCCGACAATTGGTTTTGTGCCCTTTGAAGGTTCACCACCTGCAACCCCAGCTGGGTCACTTGGTCGGTGAGGGCCCTCTGCCCCATCTCCAGCTACAACTTGATCTTCTCCTGATTCGTAATATACTGGGTCAAGAGGGTCTCGACCAGGGAGATAACTCGCTGCTGGCCATATGGCTACTGCTGCTGCATGTGCTGCTGGTTCCTGGGGAGTACTGCTGATATACTTGATGTGGCGGCTGCTGTTGCTGATACTTCTACTGCTGTTGCCGAGGCGACTGATATACTTGTTGCTGCGGCTGCTGGGGCTGCTGATACGGTGCCCTATAGCTCAAATTGGGGTGGTTCCGGTTATTGGAAGAATAAACTGGATTCGAGCTAGTCTTGGGTGGATTGGGTGCATTACCCGTCGGGTTGAAGAAAAGTGCGCTAGCTTGATCCACCGGTGGTGAAATGTCACCACCCTCGAAGTCTCCCAGGACTTCCGCTTCCACCACTGCTACTTGTTGGGTGCTAGCACCACCAGCTCCTATCATAAGCGCTGAGATCTGGGTCGATAGAAAATCGAATTTGCTAGAAAACTTATCAACGTCCTCAACTCTATGAATGCCTCTAGATATGGGTGTTGCATGCTCATCGCACCACCGCTCATTGTTTGATGCTATGTTTTCTAAAATGTTGTCGGCATCTTCTTCACTTCTTGACATAAAGGACCCCCCAGCCGCAGCGTCCATCGAAGATTTTAGGTCATCCCTCAACCCATTATAGAACAGATTTATAATCTGCCACTTTGGAAGTTCTTGATGAGGGCATCTCCACTGCATCTCTTTGTATCTCGTCCAAGCTTCGTGCAGGGACTCGTGGCTGGCCTGGGAGAAGGAGGAGATCTCACTCCTCAGAGTCATCGTCTTTCCCGGGGGAAAGAACTTAGTCAAGAAAGCGTTCGAGTGCTTCTCCCAAGAATTGAAGGTGTTCGGGTCCTTTCCCCTAAGCCATTGCTTGGCTTTATCCCGCAGAGAGAAGGGAAATAGCTTCAGATGGATTGCTTCAGTTGTGACACCATTAATCCTGAATGTGTCATACTTCTCGAGGAAGGAGTCCAGATGTTCAATAAGGCTCTCCATGGGTGCCCCAGAGAATTGATCCTGCTAGATCCACGTCACTAGCGACGGCTTAAGCTCGAAACTTTGGGTTACAATAGCCGGAGGTTGAATGGAGGAGGTGGACCCGATGGAAGGCATCGAGTATTCCAACAGAGATTTCTGGGGAGGAGTGTTCTCTCCCATGGCTTCAGCTTCTACCCTTCTTCTTCTTTCTGCGTTTAGACGCCTCACGGTGGGGTTAATCTCTGGGTCAAGTGGAATCAAGTCGTCAAGACTCCTTATATTCCTGCGCATGTAAAACAAGAAATACCCGTGAAGCAAGTATGGGATAGAAACAGATAAAAACAAAAAAACAAAGAATAGAAAAAATAAAAAGTAAAAAAGTAGAATGCGAAAATTTTCGCGGGGCGAGGATATGAACTAGACTCAAGGGTTCAAATTGGTCCTAAAATTAACAAGCACGTTGCCTCCCCGGCAACGGCGCCATAAAGCTTGACGTCCCCTAGTTTTGAAGCATAAGAGTGTGCAATAGGATTGGAGATACCAGATTTAAATATTTATATCGCAAGCGTACGGTGTTATAGTGTGGCTTGGGGGTCGAACACAGGGAGGCGTGGTTGTGCTTGTGCTTAAGAGGAACCGGTTCACCCTACGGGTGAGCTAGCCCGAACGATCGATGGTTGCGAGGGATAAACAATATAAAAGGAAACCTAGGACTTCGGTTTCCATCCTATCATGTGTTCTCGCTATTACGACCTACGGATATGAATACAATCGGATTTAGGGTTTAGTGGTGAGACGTTGCCTCTAAGAGTGATACCAGCGTCCCATGGGCCCGATATTCCGGTCGATGCCCATGATGATACGTCGGACTACTCAGGTTCGGTCGGTAGGCATTCCCATGTCCATTAACACCAATCGAATCCGGGAGCACTAAGCTCGCAACGATAACTCCCAACATCTCATCCTGCCGTTCCCACGTGCTAGGATTCAATGTCTACGCTAAGGGCATGAGCTGTGGCTAGGGAGTCAACCGTCAAGTTTATTCCCCCTTGGCCAGACGGTCAAAGGCGGTCTTTTTCTCACCGATGATAATGAAACACCCCATGTAACCATCTAAATTCCTAATCCCTATCGAAATCCTAGTCCTATGGACGCATTAGGGAGAATCCACGAAGGGGTTTCCACCAAAGTCCCAGATTTGGGAACTACTCACAAATCATTGCTAAAAAGCAATCTAAATTGAAATCAACCGTAGAAATCATGATCAGGCAATTGAAATGAAGTAGTAGCAATGCTATTAAGACTATATTAAAGTTTGAAAGCAATCAGAAGACTTACAAGAACAGATAAAATTCCAGTTGTCACCGTACTAGAAAAAGACAGAAAAAATAACAACTCTCGTTTTCAGAAACCTAGGGCAATTATATATACAGATCGACGTCACCCGATCGGTTGAAACATCAACCGATCGGGTGAGCTGCTACACGTTTTGGCCGTCGGCTTCGAGAACTTCAACCGGGCACTGAAGAGAACGGGTGGAGCGAGCTAGTTGTCGATTTGAAGAGACTCAGCATCAGGTCAACCGATCGGTTGACTATTCAACCGATCGGTTGTAATTGTCGACAAAAAAACAGAGAAGTTGGTCGATTTGGCACGGTCAGTGAACCGTCGGTTGAGCTCTCCGGGTCGTTGCTTGGGAAATCAGCTACAGATGAACCGATCGGGTGAGATGTCACCCGATCGGTTGGAATTCAGCTCCAAATGGCCGAGAACTCTGCTGTGTTCAACCGGTCGGTTGGGATGCACTTCGCTTCAACTTCCGTCCAGGTCGGACATGCGTGCACCACTCGATCGGTTAGCTGCGTACAACCGATCAGTTGAAGGCTGAAAAATGGCGATCTTCGTCGTTTGACCCCCTGGATCGCGCGTGACTCCTCCCGTTGCTCCGGGGACTCATGATATCTTCGTTATTTGCCATCTACACTAGCAATCTCATGCAAATACACAAAAACACCAAAAAGTGAAAGAAAACTAAAAATCCCAAGAAAATGGGCACGGGACAACGGAAAACAACGGAAAAACACAAAGAAGACATGCGTGGATATATAAAATATAAACACACGTCACCTGCTCGGTCTGTCAGAGACTTCATGCTGCTCGGTCGAGTAGCTGGCTGCTCAACCGAGTAGCCTCCTACTCGACTGAGTAGCCTGGGAAAAACAACACAATGGATTTGAATCAAAAACAACAACACTAACTGGTTTGATATCTATAGTCCAAGGGAAGGCGACAGTGTTCCAATGGGGAACAACGTGGCCTACAAAGTATTTAGAGTGGGAAATGTCAGAATCAAAATGTTTGATGGTATAGGCAGAACCCTTACAGAAGTCAAACATGTTCCAAAGCTTAGAAATAGCCATATTTCTATGGGAGCCTTAGGAGAAATCGGTTGTAAATGGACATGACAAGGTGATATCCTGAAGGTGTCCAAGGGTTCATTGATTGTGATGAAGGGTAAGAGGCTGAACAACTTGTATGTGCTACAAGGTCACAAAGTAGTCAATGAATTTGGAGTTTCTCAAGGCACGAGTGGAGAAGAGACTGCCAGACTATGGCATCTTCGCCTACGCCATCCAAGTAAAAAGAATTGGACTTACTTCGTAAGAGGAATCTAATTAATTTCAAGAAAGAGAGCCTTAAATTTTGTGAAAATTGTGTGGAAGGAAAATTGAAGAAGATCAGTTTGGAACAGCACAACATTGTAGTAAGGAGCCGCTCGAGTACATGCACACAGACTTTTGGGGGCCCATGCCAGTAGCTTTGAGAGGGGGAGTGAGATATTTTGTTTTCTTTATGGATGACTTCTCTAGAAAGACTTGGATCTACTTAATGAAATCCAAAGATCAAGTCTTTGAGAAGTTCAAGGCCATGAAGGCCTCAGTGGAGAAGCAGTCAGGGTAGGTAGTGAAGATTCTTAGATCTGACAAAGGCAGTAAATATACCTTGAGGGAGTTCACAGAGTACCGTAGAACAAATGGTATTATGGGACACTTCACTACTCTAGGTAATCCTCAATCAATTGGAGTAGCTGAAAGGATGAATCATATGTTGATGGAGAAGTGACCCTGCCTAAGGTTGATTGTAGCTTTTCCAAAGGATTAATGGGGAGAAGCTGTCACTACAACCCTTCATCTTATTAACTGGTCACTATCGTTAATAATAAACTTCTTAATGTGGAGAAGCTATCACTACAACCTTGCATCTTATTAACTGGTTACTATTGTGGTGATAAACTTTAAAATCCCAGATGAAGTTGAAAACACCCTAGAGGGGGGATGAATAGGATGTATGGCACAAATTAAAATATAAGGCGACGAAATAAATCAGAGTGCACACAAATCACAGATATCTAACAGAGTGGCTCCCCACCTAGGCTAACTGCCTCTGCTTTGACCTCAACCAAGAGGATTTACCCCTTTTATTACCAAAAGGAAAACTTCATCACACTCACATGTGGTGATCAAACCGTACAAGAACACAAGGAATTGTATGCCCAATGATAGCCTCTGAATGAATCTATTTAAAATAAAACTCATGCTAAAAATAATGAACAATAATTTAATACAGAATTAGAGCACGACGTTTTGATCGTCCTCGTGAAAACGGTTCGTCAATCCGAGCTCAGTGGAGAAAGTTACACACTTTTCAGCGTCGTCTGTAGAACTCCTTCTTCCTCTAACTTGATGATCTCTT
The DNA here is from genome assembly GCA_030789695.1 of Scilla litardierei. Classification (NCBI taxonomy): domain Eukaryota; kingdom Viridiplantae; phylum Streptophyta; class Magnoliopsida; order Asparagales; family Asparagaceae; genus Scilla; species Scilla litardierei. The sequence continues at coordinate 112,208,726 of CM061142.1, forward strand.
TGAATCTTGGATGGAGAAGGAGGAAATTTGTCATGGGAGCAGGATAATTGATCTTTGAAGATTTTGGCTACATGGATGCTTCTCCAAAGGAGGCGTCTCTTGCTTTTATAAAAGATTAGAATCCCAATTCAATCAGAATCCTTAATCTTTAATTCAATCTCCAAATCTTCAATTTAACTCCATTGATTTGAATAAATCTCTTTTAATTTGAAACTCCCAAAGAATAGGTCTTCAACATCAATAGAAACTCCTATCAATCATTGGAATTCAACTCCAAGAGTTTGACTGGTTTTTAGACTGGTAAAAACCAGTCAAGCCTAGGCAGTTCAGGATTTCAGCATATATGGCAGGACCGTGTGGCAATCTACATGACCGTGTCATGTGAACAATAACTTCTTCATGACTTTCACAATTGTGGCAAGTCCATGTGGAAATCTACACAACCATATTGGCACTGTATAGAAAGTAACCATTCTTTCGTAATTGAAGAACAGTCATGTGGCACTCAGCAAGGCCGTGTCAGCTCTTGTAGTAAATTTATGAAGTTACAGTTTCACTTGCACAGCCATGGTAGCTCCACACAGTTGTGTCACTTTGGCCCTTCTTTGACACTTGCCTAGCTGACACGCCTGGCCATGCCGGTTGACAAGCACGGTCGTGCAAGCCTTGTTTTGCACATATAATCTCTGTTTGACATCCTTTTGACCTAGAACTCACTAGATATGCTTATTAGATCCATATGACTTGTTTGGCAGCATGAAAATTAAGTTTTGACCTTAGTTAGTCTACTAGGCCAACAGAAGTGTGGACGGGGAGAGTTAGAGATTATTCTTACTTGAGAGTCTTTAGGTGCCTAGCATACACGCTACAAAAGAAACATAAACTAGACTCAAGGGCCAGAATATTAGTTTTACTTGGATATCCAGAGGGAGTAAAATGGTTTAGATTGTTTGATTTGGAATCCAACAAGAAGTTTGTCAGTTGACACGTCGCATTTGATGAATTTCCAAAGGTCAGGCCGGAGGTGATTCAATCAAATAGTGACTCGATATTTGACAAAGTTGATTCATACATTGACCTACACACCCGCACCATATAGAACAAGATGCAGAGACGGTTTAGGATCCAGAGACTACAGTCCCAGATCACGTTTAGGCTCCAAATCAAGAGAACGAGGTTACACCACAAGGAGAAAATTTGGAGTTGCGTAGATCTACTAGAGTCTGGAGGCTACCACAAAGATTAGGTGAGTGAACTTATTTAGCATCCACTTTTGCATTTGATGACATGCAAGTGTATGCCTTGAATATTGAATATGAAGAACCTACTACTTTTAAGCAGGCCCAACAGTCTAAGGAAGGTGTGAATTGGCAGTTGGCCATAGTGGAGGAGATTGAATCTCTCCACAAGAATAGCACTTGGAAGCTAGCTCAATTACACAAAGATCGTAAATCGATAGGCTGTAAGTGGGTGTATAAAGTAAAGAAGAGTTCTACGAAAGATGGTGGACAAGTTAGATATAAGGCACGTCTTGTAGCCAAGGGTTTTACATAGAAGAAAGGGGAAGACTGGAATGAAATCTTCTCTCTCGCAGTGCGACACATATATTTTCGTGTGTTATTGGTGATGGATTGGAGTTAGAGCAGCTAGATGTTAAGACAACTTTTCTACATGGAGAGCTAGATGAAGAAATTTATATGATCCAACCAGACGAATTCGAGGTAGAGGGAAAGGAGCAGATGGTGGGCAAGCTCAAGAAATCATTGTACGGACTGAAACAGAGTCCAAGACAGTGGTACAAACGGTTTGATAGTTTCAGGCTGTGTGTTGGTTTTGAGCAAAATTAAAGTGGCCAATGTGCGTATGTTTGGACACTCGATGATGGGTCATTTATTTACTTACTATTGTACGTGGACGACATGCTGATTATGTCACGTAATAGGGAAGATGTAATGGCCCAGTTGCCTTGTACGGTAGGGTATATGTTTTTGTGGGACATGTAGTATATTATGGCATTGAGGTTGTTATTATTTGTGTTGCAAGGTAAAACTCGCGTACAATGAATTTGTATTAAGTGAAACCAAGTACATGGTGGTTATGATTAGGAGGTGATTAGGGTAGGCTATTTGACAGGTGATGAGTATAGTGACGAGGCTGAGCGCACTACGAAGGCTGACCACGAAAACGATTTCACTGGGGGGTTAGCTCGGCGACCGCACTGCCTGAGGTGGGAACAGAGCGCGATCCGAGACAACGGGCTGGCCTGCATAAGGAGAAGCTCGTCAGAAAGGCTGGGTTGGGGTCCAACCCTTAGCCTCTCCGATGCCTAATTAGTAATAGGACTTAAAGCGGGGGCTAGGCACGCAGGTCAGACTAAGAGTGAGTCGACCGTGCGTGGCGAGCTATCGGATGTGGAAGAACAAAGATATGGAAGACCTTTGCCCTTGTGTGTGATTAATAAGATTGAGATTTAATTTGCCACCCCCTTCCCCGATGGAGGGAAAGGGGTATTTATACCTGAGAGAGGCGGTTAGGTGAGGCTGACCTAGCGTGCTGAATCGACGTGTTGAGCTGGCCTACCTGTCGGCGGAATATTTGGACGAGGATGTCAGGGTCTGGGGTGTCAACCATGCTTCTGTCAGATGGCGCAGCAGCCACGGGGCACTTTGTCAGGTTGTCGAGCGACGGAAGTGTCAGTGGTGTCCGTGTACTAGGTTATTTGTCGTGTCCGACGTGGCGAAGTGTCGACGGAGAGCGTCCGAGGGGCGAGGCCGCCGATGGGTCCTTAGGTCGCCCCTGACCGAAATCGAGCAGGCCGGTCATACACCTTGCACGCTGTTCTCAGTGAGCTCTGAGGGAGACAGACGTGCAACTGGCGGGGAGCTTGGTGGAGCGCGCCCCTCGCACCAGGCATGGCGGGGTGTGCCCCTCCACTGGTCTAGGCGGAGTGCGCTCTTCCCCGGATCGTATTGGGCCTTAAGGTCGCCGATCACCTAGCGGACCGAGGGGGAATGAGTGTGCGGCCTATAATGACAGGGCGAGGAGCGTCCTGCCGCTGGTCCAAGTAGGCTTCACGAAGGAGGGGCGAGCTGGCAAGGTATCCGACGGGCTTCGACGGAAGGTCGGACTATCACGATCTTTATGTCGTAACAATTAGTGTTATTATTATTAGTTTTAGTATTCTTATTGTTGGATGTTGTTATTATTGTTGATGTTGTTATTATTATTGGTTAGGCCCTTAGCTAATTTTTAGTAGCTAAAGTGGGTTGGGCGTTGTAGTTGGGCTTGAATTGTGGGCATAGATTATTATTAGAAGCGAGATGAGAGGATGAGGATTGGAATGGCAAACTTGTAATTAAATGAGCCCCTAGAAATATCTCCTATAATTTGTTTTTTTGGTACAAAAATATCTCCTATAATTAATCCTCTCTTTTCTACACTCTTCTCTTTTATTCATTTCTTTTCTACACTCTTCCCTTTTCTACACTCTTCTCTTTCTGCACTCTTCTTCAATTCATTCCTCACTTGTGTTGACATTCACTCTCTCTCTCCCTTACTCTCCGCCCCATGACCGAAATTTTTAGAGGAAGAAAAAAATAGAGGAGGAAAGGAAGAAAAAAAGAAAAAGTAAGAAATGAAGAAGGAAGAAGGAAGAAAAGAGGAGAAAGGAGGGAGAACTCAAGAAGAGGAAGGAGCAAGAGGAATTAGGGTTTGGAGTTTGGGATTCATGGTGGAGTTTCATGGATTTGGAAGAGGGTTTTGATATCTCAAGCAAGGTAGGAATCCATCTCCCTATAGTTTGCTATTGGATTTCATGTTCATAGTTGTTACTGGAAATTCTGTGTTGTTTAAATGAAACTTTACTGACGAACTGCTCTTAATTGGCAACATGGAATTGTTTGAAAAAAATGTATGTTATGTATATTGATGTCCTTAACAACTTTCATGTTCACAACTTTTTCCAATTCAAAATGGAAGTTAGGTTAAAAATTCGATTTTTACAGCATATCTGAATTTCTAGCAAACTGGACACAGTTTAGAAAACCGTAGTTTATTACCTGCACACTCTATGGAATTTGATGTTCTTTGTCTTGTTGGAAAGTTAACAAGTTTTCCTCCAACTTCATCTCAATGCTTAATTTTCGAAATTCTGACTGTAATAGGCCCAAAATCAGCAATCAAGACAGATTCTGAAATCTGTCTGGAAAATAGATTTGACAGACTTCACGAAATAATTCATCATAAATCACCTGCTTAATATATTTGCCTGAAATTTTATCTGTGAATCCAAAACTATACCTACAACTTTCATTTACATTGTAGTATTATGTTCCATACAAAAATATGGAGAAAAATGTCATTCAACCTGACTGTTGTGCAATTTTCAGCAAGCTGGACTGTTTTGGATGAAATGTTGAAGTTATAAACTCATATGTATTGGAAAGAGAACCATGGGTGAAATGAATTTAATTTCATGCTTTGAAATTAATCAATCCCCTTTCAAGTTATATCATGCTATTAGTGGCCTTACGTTGTGTTGGTGGAAATACTTGTATATAGTCAAGTATGAAATTAATCATTCCACTAAAAAGTTGCTATCTTGTTATTGGTCTTGGTTCAATTGAACTATGGATTATGTTGATTATGCCCTCCAAGTATTTTGGAAAGGGCTATTGCATATTTGGGCTATGTTGGAATGTTCTGGATGGAAGATTATATGTGTTGGCATTATATGTGTTGGAAATGAGAACTATGTGGCAAATGTTGTGGTTGGAAAAGTTATATGTGTTGGAATGAGAGGAGGCGAAAATGGTGGTTGTTATATGATTCCTTTTGTTACATGTTAATCTTTTTAATTGAAATGTTAATAAATGATTAAGTCCTCTTAAAGGAGGGTGACACGGGGATTGGGGGACACTAAGTTGTGGGAAAAAGATGAGGGGCTGGACAGTTGTGGTGGTTAGTGGCCCTCCTGTTCTTACCTGAGTGGCGGGGAGTGGCGGAAATGAGGAGAAATGGAGAAAATGTGAAGGGAAAATAAGGAAAAAATAGGGCTCCTTTAGTAAGAGCTTGTCTCGGGGAGTTTGCCTGTTCCACCCCAACTGGGGGTGAGGTCCAATCCCAAGAGGGTCTACCTGCTACTTAGGGTCCAAATCACTACTCGATAACTTCATTACTTCTGTAGCATTATCAAATGTTGCTTACTAGTGTGTTCTTTTCTTGTAGCCCTTCCATGTTGTATACCCTTGTTATATGCATCACCTATTGTAGTCCTTGTCGCTTGAGTTTATTTTACTTATGTTTTTTCACCTTTTGTTGTTGTACCTTCGTTTATGGTATGCAATTATTGCTTTATGTCATACATGTGTTCCCTTTAGCTTAGTCCATACTTCAGTTGCACCTTTCTAGTAATGCATGTAAAATAGTTGCATTTTCAAAATAGCATACTAGAGGGAGTTGGCATTCATACTGGGTCACGCGTTGACGTGCCCCCGTTGACTTTTTCAGGTGTGGTTCCTGGGGATGGCAGTTAGAGCTGGAGGTTGAGTTTGGAGTTCTGGTGTTGGGAGTTGGAGCTTAGGTTGGATGGTGAGGGGTGAGGAGAGAGCTATGTGTACTTTGGGTTTTCTTTTGGGATGAGAGGTGCGTGTACTATATGAATTGATGCAATGGGATGTTTGAGATGTATGTGAAATCGTTCAGTGTTTGGCTTTCAGTATTTCTCTGTGACTATGTGTCGTTTTTTGGTTATTTATTGGCTGTTTGTTGAATATTGCATGTACTATTCCCAGCAATGTGCAGTGGTCCTGCAGATACATATTTAGTTCTCGTCGCGTCCCCTGCCTCCCTACGTATCCCAGGGAGGGGTCGTGACAGAAGAGATCAACCAGTTGAAGAAGACACTTGCCAAATAATTTGAGATGAAGGATCTAGGACCATCGAGGAGGATCCTAAGAATGGAGATTGTTCGAGACAGAAAGGAGAAGAAATTGAACTTGAGCCTGTTGATTGTTGCAACACTCCTAAGTGAGTTTTGATGATTAAGCAAACAATTAATGTTAATAACTGTGTTTTAATTGGATTTGTGAGTGTAGGTCAAATAAAGTCAACAAATGGTCAAACTTGAAAATAGGAAGAAGATTAAAGTCAAAAGTTGATGAGGAAGAGTCAATAAACTTGGAAATCATATTGGAGATCAATTTCCAGAGCCAAGGACTCATGAGAAGTGCAAACTCTCAAAGACAAGGAATCAAGTTCATAAATATGCATCAAGTTCACCAAGATTAGTGAGTGATGTATCACGTTGTTGATTCTTGTCTTAGATTGTTCAAGTTAGTTAATGAAGGTTGCACACACAATCTAAACAATGTTGTAAACTTCACAAATATTTTAGAAAAGATTTAAAATTATTTAGAATTAATTTCATGAAGTTTTCATTGCTTTAAAACCCCATATCAGAAATGGAGTCGACTAATTTTTAATTTTAGTCGACTAATTTGAATGGGAGATGAGTTCTTCACTCTGGACCCCAAAGTAGTCAACTGTACTAAAATTAGTCAACCACCATTGTCAAAATAGTCTACTACTTTTACTATAGGAGCCGACTACTTCTGTGTAAAAACACAGCTCCGAGTTTTTCGAAAAGATGTCAAGTTTACTGTTTAATGGTAGTTTTGTCCAATATTTTCAACGGGTTTTCAAGAGTATTTAAAGGGTTTAACTAGAGAATTTTGCCACCACGTATTGCATATTTTCTAATATTTTCAAGCTCTAATTTCATCTTTAAGATCTCAAAACTTTCAGCCGTAAACTTCTGATTTAAAAGTTATAATGATTTTAAGCATTTGGACTTTTCTGATTTCTGAATCTCACTAAGTTTTATGTGATTCTCTGATATTCAAATATGATTTGTCTTTGATCTCTTTTAATTTTAGTCTTTCACTTTCTTGAGATCAAAAGAGTTTATTCTTAGCCACTTGAACACACAAGAGCTTCATCCATTGGCTATATGATTTTGTAACAAGAAATACACCTTCAAGAAAGGTTTGTACCCTGTAATGGCCCAGAGTGCCATATACGTAGGGCATATACTTTGTGTGTGAAAATAGAGTGTATATCTGTGTACTATGTATCGTGTATGCTTGTATACAAGTGAGTACATATTTGCGTGTGCTTTATGTGGTTGATTGTGCATGTAATGTGTGCAGTGAACTATGAAGTGGTATAGTAACATTGTCTGATTGTGTGGAGTAGTACTAGTAATTAGACTTACTATTAGTGTAACTACTTGAAGCTAATGGCGTATGCTTATTGGTTTCTTGCATGGTTGCTCATGGATGCTTGTTGAATGCTTATGTATTAGTAATATAGTGTGTTTAGTCATGTGGGTGTAGTGTACATGCATGAATGGTGAGGTGATGCATGTGTATGTGATGCGTGAATGTGGTTGTATGATGGTATGTGTATGTGTGTGAGTGGGTGTGTAGGATTGGTGTAGAAGGCCTAGTGTGAATAGAGGTTAAGGTTAGTGGCATTCTTGTAATTAATAGGGAGTGTGTGTGCATAATAGGAGAGTGAGAGAAGTAATGGCTTACTTGTAATTAAGTTTGGGTGGGTGTGTATAGTGGGAGAGATATTTGTGGAGGATGGCAAACTTGTAAATATTGCTTCTTGACTCTTCTACTTAATTCTTGGCTCTTCTACTCTCTTCTCCCAAATTCCTTTCGTTTCTAAACTCTTCTACAAATATCTCTCTCCCTCTCATTCTCAAGCTTGACCGAAATTTTAAAGGGAGAGAAAGGAAGAAAGAGAAAGGAGAAGAAGAAGAAGAAGAGAAGAGAAGGAAGGATGAGAAGGGTTTGAAGGAGGAGGAGACATTTGGATTTGGGCTATCCCATTGTCTCTCATCACCCCTATGGTAGGATTCCATCTCCAACTAGTGTTAGTGTATGTTAAGCATGAGAAATTAAGTTAATCTTAGTTTAATGGCATTAGTTTTCATTTTTGATGTTGCTGAAATTCTGGACAGATTTACCTGCTCATTGAGTTGCTTATTTCTCCTAATCTAGAACTGAGGTTGCTCTGGAATATTTATGGCATAAGTATTGGACTTTTATCTACAATTTTCATGTCGAAAACTTTTGTTAATTTAGACTGCAATTGGGGTAAAAATTCTGTCTTTGCAGTACGTCTGAATTTTACCCAGTCTAGACACAGTTTGGCAAAACATAGATCAGTCCCTGCACACTCCATAAAAATTGGTGATCTTGGTTTCATTGGAAAGATAACAACTTTTCCTACAACTTTCTCCGAGGTCATGTTTTCGAGATTCTAATTGTAACACGTCCAAAATTAGCAATCTTTACAGCCCTTAGAATCTGTCTGAGTTTTGAGTGGTTGTGCGCGGTGAGCAATTCTGAGTTTTTGGTGGTTGTGTGCGGTGAGCAATTATGAGTTTTGGGTTGTGCGCGGTGAGCAATTCTGAGTTTTGGGTGGTTGTGTGCGGTGAGGAATTCTAAGTTTTGGGTGGTTATGTGCGGCGAGCAATTCTGAGCGGGTTTGATAGGTCTCACCAAATAATTCACCTTAAATCACACAGTGGAAATTTCCTCTTGAAATTTTGTCAGTAAATCCACAACCCATATATCTATAGATCTTAAGAGAAAAAAATTGATGGTTAATACAAATATTTGGAGCATCATGCCTCTGTTTGGGACTGTCCTGTTATTTTCAGCAATTGGGTTGAATGAATGAGTTTGTTTGGTCTCCAAGTAAAGTGTTTGATGTTGTTTGGTTGGTATATGGAAGATGGGAATGTAGAAGTGGAGTACGTGCCTTTTTTTGTGAATCATGGATTTTAGCTTCTATGTTTTGTAACATGCTTTTGGACATGGATGCTTAGACATGGTGGGAAGGATATGGTGGTCATGGCATGCTTTTTGTGGAGTGGTGATGTGGTATGGTTGTTTTGGTATGGTGGGCATGGCACGATGTGCATGACACCTTGATATGATGTTGGAAATATGATGTTGGAAACGTGAAATATCTTTATGTTATGTTCTTGAAAAAGTGTAAGTGAGGAAGTGTTTCAGTCCTCCTAAAGGAGGGTGACACGGGTTGGGGGAATTCCGAAGTATCGGGTAGACCTATGTGATGGACTGGTTGTGGTTTCTTTGTGGTTTTGTGTGGTGGATACACTTGCACTCTTGAAGGGCTAGTGCGGCGGGGAGTGTAGAGTGGTACCTGAGGCTCCTGATGGGCTAGCGCGGCGGGGAGTCCTCTTTGCTCTCCCACACAGTTGGGAGAGGTCCAGTCCCATACGTCGTATTCGATATTATGATTCCAAAAGCTCACATTGAATGACATTGATTGACTGACTTTCTTTTACGCCTTAGTTGTACCCTTTATTATTTACTGTTAATATCGTCACCCCTCCCCTTATACCCTCTATAATGGTTCTGATCTCTTTTCCTACGTGCAGCACTGTTGTTTGCTTTCTTTTGTTATGCATGCCATGTATAGCTGTAGTACTTTCACTTGTTGCATCGTGCACTCAGTAGTGGCATTACTATACGTGGCATTTGGGTTGGAGTATGGTATTCCTACTGGGTCATGCTTTGACGTGCCCCACCGTTGACTTTTTAGGTGTTGGTGTTGGTGTTGGTTGGTGACTATGAGGTGGAGCAATGGAGTTCTTTGGTTGAGTTGAGTGTTAGGTTGGGGTGGCGAGGGGAGAGGAGAGGGTGTTTGTACTTTTGGGGTTTTGTTTGGGTAGTGACGAGATGATGATGATGGATGTACAGATGGATGATGTACAAAAATCAGACTTTTCTTTGGGATTAGTTGTTGTACAGTTTTCCTCTAGGTTTGTTTCTGTGTTTATGTTATTGGTTGCTTGGTTATGCCTTGAGAACATTACAGGTACTATCCCAGCAGTGCGCAATGGACCTGCTTGAGTTTTTTTGAATTTCCCTTCGTAACACTCGCTGCTCTGGGATCACCTGGGACGGATTCGTACTTCCCGGGTATCTTGGGGAGCGGGGTGTTACATATCCCCACAAGTGTGGTGGTGGGTTTAAGTTTGTATAGTTTTGGTTTGCTGTTGTAGAATTCTCCTAGTAGGAGAATCTGTGTTGAGTTTGGAAATTGTTGGAAGAACTAGGTGGTGTTTGTAATTTTATTAGGAAGACCTTGTAAGTGAAACTAGTTAAGTGTATTTGGAAGCCCTCTTGGTGAAGCATTGCTCTCTTAAATGAACGTGTTGGTTAGTGGAAATCCTGACAGGTGGTTGGGGACTAGAGTAGCCCTAAGGAGAGGCTGAACTAGGATAATCTCTGGTGTTTGCATTGTGCTTGTCTCTTATCTTTTTTTGCTTGCATTGTGTTCTATATTCCGCTGTTATTAATTCTTCATTTCATAGCAAGCAACTAGATTGTGTTTATTAAGTACTTGTGTTGGTAACTTTAACAAGTCACATAAGCTAAACTTGAGGGATTTGTTTTAATTTGTGCTTGTATTTACAAAACACTAATCACCCCTAGTGTTGAGTTTACTATCTACAGGATCCAACACGTGGTATCAGAGCTTTGGCTTGGAGATATCATCAACAAAAATGGCACACGGTCAAAGTTTTGCTTCCCCACCCATATTTGATGGAACACAATTTTCAATTTGGAGAAGGAAAATGGAGATTCATTTGGATGCTGAAGACATTGATTATGAGACATTCATCCATGACTCATACACCATTCTAAAAATTCCGAGAATTACATGGACCAAGGAACAAAAGGAAACATACTACATGAATATCAAGCTAATGTGTATTATTTGCTCTTTTTTTAACTAATGAAAATTTTAGTAAAATTTTAGGACTTAGCACTACTCAAGAGATTTTGATATTATTGGAGGACAATTATGGAGATCAACCCTTGAGGAGATCACAAACCAATGGATGTGAAGAAGGGAGCTTCACGAATGAAATTTTCTTGATGGCTCATCAAGATGAAAACTACAAAGTAACTGATACCGATTCCGATAATGATTTAGAAAATGAATATAAGAAGTTATATTATGAATTTGAGAAAATGAACAAGAGATATAGAAAGTTGGACAAAAGTTTTAAGTTGTTGAATGATGATTATAATAAGCTTAAGATTAAGCACAATATTTTGTTGCTTGACCATGATGAATTGAAGAATGGTAGTAGTAGTAGTAGTAACAATTCTTCATCCCATGATCTTGCTAGTTTAAGGCGTAAACATGATGTACTATTGTGTGATTATAATTCTTTGAATAATGAACATGCTATGTATGTATCTTGCAATAATAATAAATTAGATGTGATTGCAAATGATTTGTGCACGAGCAAACTTAAGCATGAGGAACTTGTTCTTAAGCTTGATGTGTTTAAGAAGAATTCAAATGCTCAAGTTACTCCTCCCAAAAGAATGTTTGACACTGCACATCATTATGTAGGAAATGCTAGGCATCCTTTCATGATGTTAATTATGTTAGAAAACTCCATGCACACAAACCCAATGCACACCATGCCTTCATGTATGGAAAATATGCTAAATCGTATGTTCATAATGAATCACAATGCTTACCATGCACCACCCAAACCCCCTATACATACTACACATGCACATATGAATCACAATGCTTACTATGCACCACCTAAACCCCTTATACATTACACTAGGAAGCATGTTGATTTGGGTGCCCAAGCATTTGAGCTTGAATGATAGATATGCTTACATTTACAATGTAGTTAGAAACAATTTGAATGGATTTTCATTCATGCATAGGAAATCAAATTCAAATCGAATTTGGATTCCTAATGGTTAGTTATGTTTGAACCCATGATTTTGGGGTATCCATATGCTTACATGATTATCTCGTTGATACCCTAGTGTAAAATGATAAAATGGATGTTAGATTAAATTTTGATTATGATTAATTGAGTGAAATTGATTCTACATGTCATTTATACCATGATTATCATTCTGTTGCAATAGTAGCTGACTACTTTTATAATTTAGTCGACTAATTCTGTGAATCTCATAACACTTCATTATTTCATACAAATTGATTACTCTATGATACTCCTTTTATATTGGTTATCACATTTGAACATTCATATCTATAATCTCATATTATCAATAAGATTGGATAGAATTTTTTGTTGTATCTTGGTGATGATTGAATTTATGAGATATTGCTTCACTTTTATTTAAGGTTCATCCATTTTGCATAGACAATCATTTATTGATTTTAGAGAGTTTCTTCACCAGTGAAGAACTTGTTGGGCTAATTTTATGGACCCAACTTAATTATGTGTAACAAATGCTTAAGGATTTTCATTTTAGGTTGTTTGGTTAGTAGATAGTGGATGCTCCAAGCATATGACCTGAAACCCAAGATTGCTTATCTTAATCCAAATGAAGGATGGTGGTACCGTCACATTTGGAGACAGTAAAAAGGGAAAATTTGTTGGCATCGGAAACAAAAGTGAAAAATCTTAACTTTTAATAGAAGATGTTAATTTAGTTTATGGTCTTAAGCATAATTTACTTAGTATTAGTTAAGTATGTGATAAAGGATATAAAGTTGTTTTTACTATTGACTCATGCTTAGTATATGATGATGACATGCAACATGTTTTAATTAGAGGTAGATGTAGATAGGATATATACACTTTATGCTTATGCAATCATGATTCAAAAGTAAGTCTTGTTGCATCATCTAATGACCCTCTTCTTTGGTATAGAAGATTTGGTCACATAAACATTACGAGTATAAATAAGATATGTAGGAATGATTTAGTACACGGTTTACCAAAAATGCATTTTCAATTAGAAAAGATTTATGAATCTTGTCAACATGGTAAGTTCCATAAAAGCACCTTTAAGAGTATATAAGAACTTAACTCTGGGAGACCATTAGAACTTCTTCATATGGATTTCATTGGTCCTTCAAGAGTTTCCACTCTTAGTGGTAGCAAATATGCATTTGTTATCGTTGATGATTATTCACGTTTTACGTGGGTTTTGTTTTTAGAAAAAAACGATGCATTTAATGGTTTCAAAATATTTTTCAAACGTGTTCAAAATTCTTTTCCAATAAAAAATGTTTATATTAGATCGGATCACTGTGGTGAATTTGAAAATGAACACTTTTAAAATTTTTGTGAAAAAACACGGAGTTACACACACATTTGCATTTCTTAGAGCTCCTTAACAAAAAGAGGTAGTTGAAAGGAAAAATAGAACACTCCAAGAGTGTACACGTACAATGTTGCGTGAAAGCAATCTTCCTAAGGTATTTTTAGGAGGAAGCTATATCCACCGCGTGCTATGACAAAATGAATTTTGATTAGAACACCTTTTCAAAAGATACCATATGAATTGATGTACCAAAAAGTTCCCATAATATCTTATTTTCGTGTATTTGGTTGTAAATGATATATCCTTAATACCAAAGGTAATCTAGATAAATTTGACTCCAAAGCAGATGAAGGCATATTTATCGGATATTCTTTGCATTCTAAAGCATATAGAGTTTAAAATAAAAGAACTCTTAGTGTTGATGAGACACAACATTTTACTTTTGAGGAATCATTTGGTAGTATCTCTCATACTACTCATGATGATGATGATGTTGTTACACAACCACAAATTGATGATCACCCTTCTAGTTCATTGCGTAGAGCATATTCACAAGCTACACATCACCCACATGCACAAGTGATTGGTAGTATTAGTGATGGTATTAGAACTAGATTTCTAATCCAATATCTGCTTAATGTTTCTTTTGTATCTAACATTAAACTAAAGAAAGTTGAAGATGCTTTTGTAGATGAAGCTTGGATAGATGCAATGCAAGAGGAGTTGGTCCAACTGAAAGAAATCAAGTTTGGTAATTAGTTCCTAGACCCAATGACCACCATGTCATTGGCATCAAGTGGGTGTACTAGAACAAGGTAGATGAAGATGGCAATGTGGTAAGAAATAAAGCAAGACTTATAGCGCAAGGATATTAACAAGAAGGTATTGATTTTGACAAAACCTTTGCACCCGTAGCTAGACTCGAATCTATTAGAATGTTACTTGCATATGCATGCCATATAAATTTTACTTTATATCAAATGGATGTAAATAGTGCCTTCCTTAATGGATATATAAAGGAAGAGGTATATGTTGAACAACCACATGGATTTGTTCATGAAAATTATGATGACCATGTTTATAAACTTAGAAAATCTTTGTATAGCTTGAAAACAAGAGCTTGGTATGAAAGATTAAGAAAATTCTTAACGATTCCGGCTATAATGTAGGAAAAGTTGATACTACAATGTTTATTAAGAAAATTGAGAATGATATTATTTTGATTCAAATTTATATTGATGATATTATTTTTTGGTTCTACTAACGAAATTTTATGTTAAGAATTTGCTAAGATTATGCAGGATGAATTTGAAATGAGCAATATAGGTGAGCTCAATTTCTTTTTAGTTTTGCAAATAAAGCAAGGGAAGGAATGGACTTTCATTCACCAATCAAAGTATGCCAAGGATTTACCAAAGAGATTTGGAATGGAGAGTGCTTCATTAAAAGACACTCCAATGGCTAGCTCAATCTTATTTGACAAAATGGAAGTTGTAAGAGAGTAGATCAAAAATTATATATATGTATAATTGGATCTCTTCTTTATCTAACTGTAAGTAGACCAGATATTATGTTTAGTGTATGTTTATGTGCAAGATTCCAAGCAGACCCTAGGAAATCTCATCTTAAGACAGAAAAACACATTCTAAGGTATTTTAAAACCACCTCGGATTTTGGCCTATTTTATCCAAAAGCTATCGTACTTGATTTAATTTCTTATAGTGAGTCAGATTATGCTGGTTACAAAACCACGAGAAAAAGCACTAGTGGAACTTGTCATTTTCTTGGACATTACATAGTTTCGTGGTTTAGCAAGAAGCAGAATTCATTTTCACTTTTCACTACTGAGACAGAATATATTGCTACCGGGCTTGCTTGTGCTTAATTTCTGTGATGAAACAAGCCCTAGCTGATTATGGTATTCAGTGTCCTAATAGTGTGATTTATTGTAATAATAAGAGTGCAATCAATCTTACTAAGAATTCTGTGTTGCACCCTAGAACCAAGCACATTGACATTAGACATAGATTATTGCACTAGGAAGGATATTGAACTTAAGTATATTCCTACCGATCATCAAATAATTGACATTCTCACTAAGGCTCTCAATAGTGATTCTTTCTTTAAGTTGAGAAGAGACCTTGGTATCATTAGTGAGAATCAGCTAAATTATTGTGTTCATATCATTCTTCATATATTATGTTATTTATATTCTTTTATTGTTGGTTTTTGATAACTCTCGCTTTCTAAGCTTTTTGATCATGTCAAAAGGGGGGAGAAATATGTAAGTGTGACTCAATGTCATTTTATAGCAAAGGAAAATGAATGCGAGGTAATACACACACACACACACACACACACACACATAAACTATAGATGGCCATTCCTGTTCCAGCGGCATTAAACTGGATATCCGGAAGGCTTTTGATAGTGTTAACAGACATTTTATTTTATACATGCTCCAACAAATGGGGTTTAAGAGCAGATTTATCAATTGGATTTCGGAGTGCATATCTACACCATCCTTTTCAGTTCTTATTGATGGATCTCATGCGGGCTATTTCTTGTTTAATATGGGATTGCGCCAAGGAGATCCTCTCTCTCCTTATCTATTTGTCCTTGTCATGGAAGGATTCTCCCTACTTATGGCGAGAGCAGAAGCTCTTCGTTCGATCCAGCCTATGAGGAGATCAGGGGTTATTTCTCATCTGTTGTTTGCTGATGATCTTCTAGTGTTCTACCGTGCTAGGCCTTCATCCATTAAGGGGCTTAATAATCTCCTCACCACCTTTAATCTTTACTCTGGGCTTCAGGTCAACCTAGACAAGAGTTCGTGTCTCTTCAGTAAAGGTACGCGCAATCCTCGTGGCTTCACTGGTGCCCTTGGACACAAATTGGTTTCTTCACTCTCTACTTATTTAGGCTTGCCACTCTCTACTAAGTACCCTAAGGCAGCTATGTTCAACCGTTTGATAGATAAGTGTAAAAAGAGGCTCATTGGTTGGTCTTCCTCCTTACTATCGATATATGGAAGAATTGAACTAGTACGCTCTGTGATCTATGGTATGGTTGGATTCTGGATGCAAGCATACCGCCTTCCAACCTCTGTTAACTGGACTATTAATTCGGCTTGTAGGAGATTTATTTGGGGGAAGCTACGAACTTGGAGTTGGGCAGACCTTTGTACCCCTAAGAAGGAAGGCGGCATTTGGCTTAGATTGCTTAAGGATTTAAACGTTGCGGCTGGTGTACGTTTAACTTGGAGATATCTTTCTGGTAATGGTTTATGGGCGATATTCATGAAGAGTAATAAGGGCCCTGGCGACATCGGCTTCTATTCTGCAAAAGTCCATCCGACTCAATCTGGTATGTTGAAATTCCTCCTTCGGCATCGCCCCTTCTCTCAATGACTTATCAAACGTACGGTCAGAGGCGGTAAATCTACATCGTTTTGGTACGACAACTGGCACCCCCTCTGGACCCTTACATCATCACGTTTCCCCACCCCCTGGATCAGAGTTGGCTCTCGTGAGTGACTATTGGGATAATGGGAAGTGGATGTTATCTTCAGATATGGCCGACATTAATAATTTGCTCCAGGGGGTCAAACTGGATGTAGGAACTGACGCATGGTCTTGGATCCCAGGGCCTAAATTCTCATTTCATGAATCTTGGGAGTGGGTACGGGCACACAGGAATGTTTTCCCTTATTATAATATTATATGGCACTGTAAACATGTTCCGACATTTGCAGTGATAGTTCGGGCATTTCGTAATAAGCTGCCAACCAAAGACAGGTTATCACTGTGGTCCGGGGCTTCTGACTTGAGTTGTGTACTCTGTAAGTCTCCAGTAAATGAATCCTCCCAGCACCTATTTTTCGAGTGTGACTTTGCTCGATATATTCTAGCCAGAAGCCTCCTTAAACTTGGGTACTCGGGAGTAGTACCAACATCCATTGAGGGAGTGGGTGACTTGTTTATAAGCCTCTACAAAAAGAATGATTGCGTTGGGATTCTTGCTAAAATAGTGTTGGCGGCAATTGTATGGCATATTTGGAAGCAACGGAATTCACGAATATTTGATGGCAAGGAGGTGGATAAAGTGGCACTATTTGATATTATTGCAGCTGAAGTCCGAATCGTTCTTCACGATATTGAGAGAGACCCCTCGTTGAATCCATTCTCTAATTGGGGTTTCTTGGACAATGGTTAAAAAAAATTTTAATTCCATGTAATTTGGCTATAGAATTGCTGGCGCTTTATAGTAGGGATGTAGGTTGTAGTGGGTGACGACGCTTGTGCCCTCTCCCCCCTCCTCCGACCACCTCCACTAGAGTAGCCCAGTGTGTTTATATGTATGTATTCTATTCTAATATCAATAAAGTCTACCACTTACTTGTCATATATATATATATATATATATATATATATATATATATATATATATATATATATATATTCTATAAAAGAGGACCTTTTTTGAATTTTGTCCCAGTCATAAGTCCAGTCACATTTTGTTTGTCCCAGTCATCAAGAAGACACGTAAGCATGTGGTTCCCGCAGGCAACATCATGGGAGAAAAATTCAAATTATTTCATATCGCGTTCTCCAAAAGACGTGAAAAATTGGGGGGAACTCAAAATGGGGGGACGCACAGCTCCAGCGTCTTCTTCCTAAAATCCCCAGCCCTTTAGGCGTCTTCATCCTCAAACCCCAGATCACGCACAAACTAAATATCTCCTGCCTCTTCACGCACAACCTCAGATTGGTACGGCCCTCGAACCCTCAAACCCTCGTCAACCCTCCTCAACCCAGGATCACGCAAACCCTCTAACCCTAAGTTGAATGGATCACGCAAACCCTCTGGTACGACCCTCCTCTTTCCTTTGTTTTGCTTGAATCTGAATGAATCTGTGTTTTATTTGTTGTAATCACCATCTGGTACGGCTCTATTTCCAATGTTAGGCCGGTTGTCCTCTTCCGAGTCCATGTTGCATGCCGGCTGTCATCTTGACCGGGCGCCCGTGAGAGATGCGGCGGCGCGGTGTCGTTTACCGCAAGTTTCACGGTTAGTGTAGGGTGCGGGAATATCGAACTCAGGGAGGCGAGGTTGTGCTTGGGTCAGGTAGTACCTAAATCACCCCGAGGGGCGAGCTAGCCCGAATCGGTGGATGGTTGTCACGAAAGGAAATAAAAGCGTAAGAACGAAAAGAAAGTAAACCCGGGACTTTGGTTTCCAACCCGACGAGAGACTCTCGCTGACGCGGCCTACGGGTATGGATAGCGATCGGGGTTAGGGTCTAATGGTGGGACGTTTCCTCTGAAAGTGGTACCGGCGTCCCATGGGCCCGATATTCTGGTCGGTGCCCAGGACGATACACCGGACTTCCCGGATTCGATCAGTGGGCACTCCCGTGTCCATAAACACTGATCGATCCCGGGAGCACTAAGCCCGCAACGATAACTCCCAACGTCTCATCCTGCCGCTCCCGCGTGCTAGGATTCGACGTCTATGCTAAAGGTGTGAGCTATGGCTAGGGAGTCAACCACCAAGTTTATTCCCCCTTGGCCCGACGGTCAAAGGCGGTCTTTTTCCCGCCGATGACAATGAAACACCCCGCGTAACCGTTAGATTCCTACTCCCTATCGATTTCCTAACCCTACGGATGCATCGGGGAGAGCCCCCGAAGGGGTTTCCACCAAAATCCCAGATTTGGGAACTACTCACAAAAATTCATGAAAAAGCAATCTAAATGAAATTTAACCGTTAGAATCGTAATCGGACAATTGCAATGCGGAAGTAATAGAGTCATAAAGATAATACTAAAATTTGAGAAAGATCTAAAAACTTACAAAAGAGTAACAATTACAGCCGTCACAAGGAAATAAAACAGTAGAAAAACATCAACTCTCGTTTCTGGAACCCTAGGGGCTCTATATATAGGCCGTCGCATCAACCGATCGGTTGACAAGTCAACCGATCGGTTGATCCGTTACAAATAAATATCAGAAAACGGCGAGTTTTCACCCGATCTCATGAACCGGTCGGGTGAGTTCTTGAGTGACCGGTTGGATCTTGAAGCAGTCGGGTGAATCGGTCGGTTGAACGTCCGTGTCTTCAGCTCATCTTCTTCAGCTACAGATGAACCGATCGGGTGAGAGTCACCCGATCGGTTGTCGCTTTGCTTCGAGAAAACAGAGAATAGCCCCCGCTGAACCGGTCTGCGAACCGGTCGGGTGACTTCTTTGTGAGCTGCGGCAGAGACCGGTTGGTGCACGCGTGCATCACCCGATCGGTTGGAGATGACCAACCGATCGGGTGAGGGGATGAAAGATGAATACTTCGCCGTTTGACCCCCTGGATCACGCGTGACTTCTCCTGTTGCTCCGGGGACTTGGGATATCATCGTTAAACGTCCCCTACGTGGTCAATCTCCTGCAATCATGGACAAACAAAGAAAAGTGAAAGAAAACGGGAAAATATACGAAAACGAATAAGAGACGGCGGAAAAACATGGAGAAACACAAAAGAAAACGTGCGTGAATATATGAAATATAAACACACGTCAAAATCCCCCAAGCTGAACTCTTCCTCGTCCTCGAGGAAGACGAGTGAGAGTAGGAGCTCTGAAGGGAAAAATAGAGAGGAAGAAAGAAAAAGAAAACTCTAAGCCCTAGATCGTCCATCAGAGCCATCAAAATCAAAAACGACACACCAAGCAAGCAAACGCCAAATCACACCACTAAACCTAGGAAAGTGAGTCCAAATAAGTGTCGTGGGTCCACGCAGTGAAGCGCGAGTGAGCGTGATCGTGTGCTAGCAAACGGTGAAGCTTTCTACGATGTGCAATGGGGCTCGATATACACAAATCCAAGAAATGACCCAAAATATTGATCCGAATTGAATTAAGCGGCGGATTTAAGCTCAAGCATGCATGAGAAGAGTGGGAATAGAAGCGTATCATGCATCGGGGACTCCACAACTAGGGTTAAGGAAATCACGCCACTAAAGCTTAGATACTAGCTAAATAGCTCCTAAGCCAAGCGTTTTCGATAACGACGGGGGTTGGGATGATGTGGAGAAGAACACTCGGTGCAAATTCTCGCCTTCCCTTTATTCTCGGCAAGTAGGAAAATATTCACACGGGAATTTTTTTGGGTTTTGGGTATTTGCATATTTTTTTTTGGCTTTTTGGCTATACAATCTTTTTCTTTTCTTTTCTTTTTGGGTTTTTCATTTCTTTTCTCCCATTTTTGGATTTTTGGGTTTTTGGCTATACACTTGTGTACTCTCCCTAGTGGGAGAACGGTACACGACGAGGGGATTTGCACCAAGTAAAACAAAAAAGAAGTCGAAATCTAAACACTCGGGCAAAGGCGACTATTCTTGCTAAATAGAGCTCAGGCTAAATGGGTTATCCTAGTCCTTAGTTGTGGAATCCCGACGCATGCGAAATGAAGTATACGATATATATAGCATGCATATAGAAGCAGACATTAGAAGCAAATACCGCATATTCAATATCGAAGCATGATAATCTAGGGGTCATTCCTGGACAGGTATATAAAGTAAAATCACAAAGCAGAAGCACACCAAATGCTAGTCACGACACACGACTCACAAAAAGCTAAGTGGACCCACGATGCGTGAAATGCAAGAGGACTCGAAATCCTAGGGTTAGTGAGTGCGATTGTCGGTGCAGTGCTAGGTGTGTGTGCGACTTTGTGGCGATTCATCAAAGGATTCATCTCCAGGAGAAAGAGCTAGAAAAGAAGAAAAGAGAAAAAAGAAAAACACGGAGAAAAACGACTCAAATAAAGGAAAAGAAAGACTCAAATGACGCACACAGTGCGACTCCCCCAAGCTGAAGTTTGCATTGCCCTCAATGCAATATGAGTGAGTACGGGAGGGCAATGAAAATGGGTGGGGGGATACGCACAGATACGAAAAGAAATGAAAACGAGGAAAACACATAGATGAAACTGAAAAAGAAAGAAAGATCAAAGTCAAAATCAAACAATACGAAAATAAAAATAAAATAAAATAAAATCACACGACACGACACTCAAAAAGTGAAAAGCAAGCACACACACAAAAATGAGAAAAACAAACAAAACACGACAGCACACCAAAACAGACGTCCCCCAAGCTAGACCAGAAAGTGCTAGAGAAATGATGTGATCGATGAAATCCAGATATATGCAAGGGGGAGTCAAAAACAAAAGAGGGGAAATTAGAAAGCAGCAGAAGGTGAGTCCTCGTCCTCCTCGGAAGAGGGTGTGGATGGGTGGTCGGGGGAGGCAGGGGGTGTGCTGAGAAGTGGGGAATGAGGTGAAGGTATAGGGGCAGTGGTGGTGTGAACAATGGGAGGAGTGTCGGTGGTGGTGGGTGGTGGTGGTAGGAAGGCGATCAAGGCTGTGGTGAGAGGAATAGAAATGGAGGAAGTAGATGTGGTGGTGACGGTAGTGGGAGGTGGTGGGAGGGATCTGGAGCGTACCGGTAATTTCCTCCGGCGCACGTATGGAGTGAAGGAGGAGGATGGAGGTAGCGTGAGTGCAGTGGAAGTGGTCGGGAGGGGTGAAGTGGATGCCGGGATGGGATGTGAAGATGGAGGAGAAGAATGTGGTGAGGGTGGTGATGGATGTGGGGAAGTGTGGGTGGGTGGAGGAGAAGATCGCCGGGGTGGTGAAGGTGGAGGTGGTCCGTGGATATGAGTAAGAAGGCGGAGAATGGCGGCCACGTTCCTCTCAAGTGCGAGGAAACGTGGGTGAGTAAGAAAGGAGGATGGCGATACGTCCGAGGAAACAGAGGACATGGCGAGCTCACGAAGGGCAGCGACCTCCCTCTCAAGCCCTAGACGGGCAGATACCTGACGGCGACCAAAAGATGTGGATTGACGCGAGGCAGAGGTGGTGCCGCCAGATAAGGTCGAAGAGGTGCCAGCGGCAGTGGTCATGCCGGCACAGGAGACAAGGCCAGAAATGGCCGTAAAGAGGTGCTCAGACGTGATCGGTCCCTGAGCAGAAACAGGACGACTCGGGCCAGCCCCTAAATCTCCCACAGACGCAGGGATATCCTGCTCGCCTAAGTGGGCGGCAGGGGACGGTGATCTGCGGGCGCCTGCGGGAAGGAAAGGAAGATTCAACCCCGCTAAGAAGTTGGGATCAGGAGGAAAAGTCCAATCTCCCACGAGAGCAAGGGTCATGCGAGCGGGGTTGGGCAGGATGGTGTAAGGGGCTGGGGGTGGCCATAATGAAATATGAAGCGGCCATCCGAGCAGGGCTTGATCATGTGGATGTGCCGCAGGACGTCAATATCAAGATGTGAGGGTCCTGTGGCAGCTGGAAGATTATTGGGGATGGTGATATTGAATTGGGCGTGAGAGCATATGATCGTGATGATGCCCCCACAACAGAACTTCCCCTTCCCGGCCCGGCTGATCTCGAGTAGCTTGTAAACAAGCCAATCGCTGCCATGGATGGGGACGGTAGGGGCCCTGAAGCTGACTCCATCATCATCCCGGACATAAGGAAAAGTCATGGCCCAAAGGATAAAAAGGTCAGGGATAGTCACAGTACCAGACTCGTCCCTAGGAAAGAATGCAGATGAAATGATCCTGTGGGCTAAATGAAACACGGGATGAATGATGGAGGAGGCCTTGGCCCTTCCTCGGGGGTAATCACGGATCAAAGTGAGGCGGAACCAGAATTGATCGACATCAAACTCGGGCGTGTACCCGTAGTGTCGGATGGAATCGTCCCCGAGATTGGGGAAACCAAATATATCGTTGATCGTGTTCAGATTCGTGGTGACACTACGGTTACGCACCCTGAATTTAATGATCGACCCGGACTCCCAAGTAAGTGTGGAGAGGAATTCGAGTGTGAGTGCCGGGTAGGATACTGCATGAGCATTAAGAAAGGCCAACCATCCTAAGTTAGCGAAAAGAGATTCGACCTCGGTGAAGACACCGAGATCGACAAGTGTACGTGCGTGCGGGAACTTAGTGGATAGATGCCCTCGAGCATCAAGCCTTCGGTAAAAATCTTTGTGCTCCTGGTTCCGAAAAATATACCCGTGCGGGCCCAACATTGGGTCCACAGGGGGGACAACAGGCGGAGGAGGGCCAAGTGTAAGTGCTCGTGTACGGGAAGGGGGGCGTGTTTGTTTTCGTCTCTTTCGGGACGGCTCCTCTTCCCGCATGATACCCTTCCCCTTTTCCTTATCTTTAGCCATGTGTGTGTGCGTGAGCAAGAATTAGTGCAAAAATCGTGGATGCACACTAACACAAGCAAACGAGCAAGCACAATTAATAGGGCAAATATATAAATTCGAGTTTCGGAACGAGTGTACCCAAACGGAATGGCGGAGCTTGCTCGTAGATATCCCACACTGTTCAACGAGAGTGGCGTGGAGCCGCGGCGAACTCCTTCGGCAATAATTTTCGAAATGGGGGTGGTTTGGGGGAAAATTAGGTCAAAATCTCGGAATGGGAGGAGAGAGAGGGTGTAGATGATGGAGGGGTTGATGAAGGAGGTGGAGAGTGGGAGTAATGGAGGAGTAGAGGGCGTGGGGGAGTGAAGATCGGTTGTTGGCGAAGAGGGGAAGGCGAAATGACGGCGGATTTTGGGGGTTTTTGTGATCGGGCGAGATGGAAACGAGCGGGTGTCGGGGGGGTTTATATAGGGTTTTAAGTCGAACCGATCGGGTGACTTGTCACCCGATCGGTTGACGGTTAGGTCGAAAATTTTGCCGAAGAAATGCTACAGGCGAACCGATGGGTTGACTTTTCAACCGACCGGTTGGCCGCTCCACACAATTTTCCCGAGAACTTAGGGCTGCTTACCCGGTCGTGTCAACCGATCGTGCATGAACTCAACCGATCGGTTGATATTCCCCAAAAATTTCCGAAAGTTCTCCCCAGCTCACCCGGTCATCCACCCGGTCTCTTCATTACTCAACCGATCGGTTCATTCGGGAACAGATCTCGGCATGTATCTGATACATCCCAACCGATCGGGTGAGTTGTCACCCGATCGGTTGGGGCTTGTTTCCTGCAAAAACCAAGAAATTTGCTTAAGTCCCCGAACGGATGTTCTTGCGGCTGATTTTATTTATAAAAATAGATAAAATAAAGTGAAAAATAACGCTAAAAAGTGGGAAAAAGTTTAGAACATGGGTTGCCTCCCATGAAGCGCACTTGTTTAACGTCGTTGGCTCGACGCCCGCAAGAGATGCTCATGGTGGCTGATACGGGTGATGCCCAAATTTCGGCATCTCTTTCTCGTTGGAGCTGGAGGCACTTGGATTAGTCAGCGGCTGAAAAAATACTTGCTCGACTACCCTCCCTTTGTTCTTGAGATCCGGGGGCTTTTCCTTGGTGTTGGCGCTTCCCGCCATCTTCTTCAAGATCCGGACCTCGTCTTTAGTGAGGTCCGTGTGCTCTTTCCCGGTTCTCCTCGCAGGAGGAGTCTTGGGGAACCCGGGAGGGGTCGTTCTCACTGCACTCGGTATTCCAGCAGCTTCTTTGTTCTCGGGGCCGTCTCCATCTTCAGAATTCCCCAAGTCATCGGGGGGGTTTCTCAGGAGAATCTCCCAGGAGCTCTCCTCTACAGCTTTTTCTTCTTCTATCTCAAGAAAATTGCACCGGAGGTCATCAGGAGGATCGGGGTGCTTCATGGATAGTCCCAGGTCAAACTCAACTTTCTCTCCGCTGACGTTCAAGGAGAGTTTTCTGTTCTTCACAACTATAAGAACGCCAGCAGTGGCCATGAAAGGCCGTCCCAGGATAATGGGGGTGTGTGCATCTTCGGGCATGTCCATCACTACAAAGTCCACAGGCACATGCACCCCTCTCACATTTACGGGGAGGTCATCAACAATTCCCACCGGATATTTGACCGACCGGTCAGCTAGTTGTAGGGTCATCCCGGTGGGCTCCAAATCACCCATTCCTATTCTTCTGTACATCGACAAGGGCATCAAGCTAACACTCGCTCCTAGATCGACGAGTGCACGATGAATCTTCACAGCCCCGATCGTGCAAGGAATAGAGAAGCTCCCCGGGTCCTTGAGCTTCGGCGGGTTTGCCCTCTGAATAAGAGCGCTACATTCTGCTGTCAGCACAACTTTCTCTTTTCTTGACCCCTTGGTCACCAAATCTTTTAAGAATTTTGCATAGGAGGGGATTGTTTCGATTGCCTCCAAGAAGGGGATTTGCAGGCTTAGGTCCTTGACCATGGCGAAGAACTTCCCATATTTCTCATCAATTTTTGCCTGAGCCAACCGTTGTGGAAATGGCACAACGGGTTTATACACTCTCGGGCTCTCTTCCTCCTTCTTCTTCTCTTCTTCAGACACTCCCTCCGGAGTCATGGGATTTGATGACGAAGCACCGGTGTCATTTGATTTTTCAGTCGGTCTCTCAATGACCAATGGTGCTTCCGGGTTGCTAGGGGGCACTCTAGTAGGAATTTGTGTCCCGCTTCTCAGAACGATAGCGGACACATTCGCGTGCTCGTGCACGAGTGCCAATGTTTGTGTTGCTCCCCTCGGGTTCACCTCCGGTTGTGGCGGCAATTGGTTTTGTGACCTTTCAAGGTTCGCCACCTGTAACCCCAGCTGGGTTACTTGGTCCGTGAGGGTCCGCTGACCCATTTCCAGCTTTTGGTTGATCCTCTCCTGGTTGGTAATATATTGAGTCAAGAGAGACTCAACCGGAGAGACGGCCCTCTGTTGGCCATATTGCTGCTGCTGGAACGGCTGCTGATTCCTGGGGGCGTAAGTTTGTTGCTGAGGTTGCTGCTAAAATGGTTGCTGCTGAACCTGATTCTGCAGTGGTCTAGCCGGCTGATAAATTTGTTGCTGCGGCTGCTGAGGCGGCGAGGGCTGAAATGGTGGCCGGTAACTGAAATTTGGGTGGTTCCGATTGTTGGGAGAGTAGGCCGGGTTGGAATTTGTCCTTGGTGGATATGGCGCATTCCCTGTGGGGTTGTAAAATAGTGCGCTCGCCTGATCCAACGGTGGTGAGATGTCACCACCGTCGAATTCCCCAAGGAATTCGGACTCTACCACAGAAACTTGCTGTGTAACGGCCCCACCGGCTCCTACCATCAGTGCGGAGATCTGGGTCGAAAGCAAGTCAAACTTGCTTGAAAGTTTGTCGACGTCC
Organism: Scilla litardierei; assembly: GCA_030789695.1. NCBI lineage: Eukaryota > Viridiplantae > Streptophyta > Magnoliopsida > Asparagales > Asparagaceae > Scilla > Scilla litardierei. The sequence goes on from CM061142.1 coordinate 112,235,066, forward strand.
TCGACTCTGTGTATACCCCCAGTTCTTGGTGTGGCTCTCTCGTCACACCACCGCTCATTGTTGGATGCCATGTTTTCCAGAATATTCCCGGCATCTTCCTCGCTTCTAGACATGAAGGAACCCCCAGCCGCGGCGTCCATAGAAGATTTAAGGTCATCCCTCAACCCATTGTAGAACATATTGATAATCTGCCACTTCGGAAGCTCATGGTGAGGGAATCTTCTTTGCATCTCTTTATATCTCGTCCAAGCCTCATGCAAGGACTCGTGGCTGGCCTGGGAGAAGGAGGAGATCTCACTCCTCAATTTCATGGTCTTCCCCGGAGGAAAGAACTTCGTCAGGAAAGCATTGGAGAGCTTCTCCCAGGTATTGAAAGTGTTGGGGTCCTTCCCCCTTAACCATTGCTTGGCTTTGTCCCGCAAAGAGAAGGGGAACAGCTTCAGACGGATAGCCTCTGTAGTGACACCATTAATCCGGAAGGTGTCACACTTCTCCAAGAAGGAGTCCAGGTGCTCTATCGGGCTCTCCATGGGCGCACCCGCAAACTGGTCCTGCTGGATCCATGTCACTAGAGACGGCTTCAGCTCAAAGCTTTGGGCCGTAATAGCTGGAGATCGGATGGCGGAGGTTGACTCGATGGAGGGCATCGAGTACTCCAGCAGAGACTTGTGAGGTGGGGTGTTCTCCTCCATGGATTCGGGATCTTCTCTTCTTCGCTTCTCGGCGGCCAAACGCCTAAGGGTGGCGTTAATCTCTGGATCGAGGGGAATCAAGTCATCAAGACTCCTTGAACTCCTGCGCATGAAAAACAACAAACACCCGTGAAGCGACAAGTGGGAAAGAAACAGATAAAATAAGAAATAAAAATAAGAAAAATAAAAAAGAAAAAGGAGAATGCGAAAATTATCGCAAGGTAGGGATATGAGCTAGACACGAGTGTTCATGAGATCCTAGAATAACAAGCACGTTGCCTCCCCGGCAACGGCGCCATAAACTTGACCGGGCGCCCGCGAGAGATGCGGCGGCGCGGTGTCGTTTACCGCAAGTTTCATGGTTAGTGTAGGGTGCGGGAATATCGAACTCAGGGAGGCGAGGTTGTGCTTGGGTCAGGTAGGACCTAAATCATCCCGAGGGGCGAGCTAGCCCGAATCGGTGGATGGTTGTCACGAAAGGAAATAAAAGCGTAAGAACAAAAAGAAAGTAAACCCGGGAATTTGGTTTCCAACCCGACGAGAGACTCTCGCCGACGCGGCCTACGTGTATGGATAGCGATCGGGGTTAGGGTCTAATGGTGGGACGTTGCCTCTGAAAGTGGTACCGTCGTCCCATGGGCCCGATATTCCGGTCGGTGCCCAGGACGATACATCGGACTTCCCGGATTCGATCAGTGGGCACTCCCGTGTCCATAAACACTGATCGATCCCGGGAGCACTAAGCCCGCAACGATAACTCCCAACGTCTCATCATGCCGCTCCCGCGTGCTAGGATTCGACGTCTACGCTAAAGGTGTGAGCTATGGCTAGGGAGTCAACCGCCAAGTTTATTCCCCCTTGGCCCGACGGTCAAAGGCGGTCTTTTTCCCGCCGATGACAATGAAACACCCTGCGTAATCGTTAGATTCCTACTCCCTATCGATTTCCTAACCCTACGGATGCATCGGGGAGAGCCCCCGAAGGGGTTTCCACCAAAATCCCAGATTTGGGAACTACTCACAAAAATTCATGAAAAAGCAATATAAATGAAATTTAACCGTTAGAATCGTAATCGAACAATTGCAATGCGGAAGTAATAGAGTCATAAAGATAATACTAAAATTTGAGAAATATCTGAAAACTTACAAAAGAGTAACAATTACAGCCGTCACAAGGAAATAAAACAGTAGAAAAACATCAACTCTCGTTTCTGGAACCCTAGGGGCTCTATATATAGGCCGTCGCATCAACCGATCGGTTGACAAGTCAACCGATCGGTTGATCCGTTACAAATAAATATCAGAAAACGGCGAGTTTTCACCCGATCTCATGAACCGGTCGGGTGAGTTCTTGAGTGACCGGTTGGATCTTGAAGCAGTCGGGTGAATCGGTCGGTTGAACGTCCGTGTCTTCAGCTCATCTTCTTCAGCTACAGATGAACCGATCGGGTGAGAGTCACCCGATCGGTTGTCGCTTTGCTTCGAGAAAACAGAGAATAGCCCCCGCTGAACCGGTCTGCGAACCGGTCGGGTGACTTCTTTGTGAGCTGCGGCAGAGACCGGTTGGTGCACGCGTGCATCACCCGATCGGTTGGAGATGACCAACCGATCGGGTGAGGGGCTGAAAGATGAATACTTCGCCGTTTGACCCCCTAGATCATGCGTGACTTCTCCCGTTGCTCCGGGGACTTGGGATATCATCGTTAAACGTCCCCTACGTGGTCAATCTCCTGCAATCATGGACAAACAAAGAAAAGTGAAAGAAAACGGGAAAATATACGAAAACGAATAAGAGACGGCGGAAAAACATGGAGAAACACAAAAGAAAACGTGTGTGAATATATGAAATATAAACGCACGTCACATCTTCCAAGTAGAGCTCCATGTTCCTCAACGTCGACGACTTTAGGAACTCGCCTGCAGTTTCCCTCTTGCTTTATGGATTGGATTGTACCTGCAAGTAAGGGATTTAGATACTTGATGGTATTTGTTCATTTAGGCGTGAGATCTGTTGATTCTTTATGTTTACTGGTTAGATTTTGGAGATTTGCTCTTTGCCCTGGTCAGCAAGATTGAAGATCGTGTTATGAGCAGCCAAAGGCCTGGCCTTTCTCCACCAGACCTAGCAGCCTGTTATCTATCGAGATTTCAAAGCATCGAACATCCTGTTAGACTCGGTAAATTACTTTCTCCGCCTAATTGGTTGTTTCTTGATGGAATATGACTTCACATTGGATTGTTGCCAGAGCAAATGAGAAAGTACTATAAATGATAGTATAACATAGTTTTCAGAAAATAGACATTTTTAATGAAATCATTACGACTAATAAAATTGACATGATCATTCAAATGTTTCTATTTTTACGAAGTTATTTCTCTATTGTACTAAAACAATTCTTGCTTATGCTCATTAGGACTACAGTGCGAAGCTCTCGGACTTTGGCCTGCCAAAGGATGTGAACTCAAGTATACGATGCGCCCGAGTACATCAGGACTGGTTAGGTTTCAAACATTTTCTTTGATGTTTTTTGAAGAGAGAGAGAGAGAAGACATTACTGTCAACAGAGCCAGAAGGTTTAATTGTTCCTAATAACACAGTGTTCAATTTACAGCTCAATCTTTGATTGCTGCCATTTTGCAGTAGAATGAATGATGTATGCAGCTTGAAACTAATATAGAATGATTGGTGGTTTTAGGGTGCTACCCTTCATAGTCTGATCACATACCCACCATTAGATGGGGATAGAAATCCAATCAAATTATGGTTAAATAGGGGAGGCATTGTTCTGTCATTTATTTTATACATGTTTTATGTGACTGTTTCTCTTCCTCTTTGTTTATTTTGTGTACTTGATTTTGCATGTTGTGTTGATAAATCGGCGGTGTAGAATATCTTGATTCGGCACCATGTGCTGGTTCGATGAGTAGCATCTTTTGAACTAATTTTTGATTAGTTGACTGTGTTTATGAAATTGATGTGTTTTTGGAAGTCCAGTTCGTAGTTCGTGTTTGGCAGGAAAGTAGCAATGTTTCATAGATTGAATTTGTAACTACTTCAAAAAAAATTATTAGAGATGTTTTGCTATTGGAACACCTCAAGAACTTTTAACTTTTTATTTTGCAGGTTCTTTCTATAGTAACAATGTTTCACAGATTTTCGGTTCTTTTTTGGTTTCACAGCAAGGCGCATGGCAGGAAGGCGCAATGAGCATCATTTCACAGCGTTGATTTCTCAATTAAGTAAGGCGTTGATTCTCAAGTTGGATTATTAAACATAGAGATTTATTTGGTTGTGATTACAGATTTCTCCTTTCCCAAATCGTTTCCCAAATCGAACCATCTCAAATTTGTCAAAAAAATACATTACATTCGAACTTTGAAATAAATGCATAAAGCATAGGGCTTTATTTGTTCTTACAATCTGAGAAAAAAGAGAAAATGCTAATTTCAGCACACATTTTGTTTTGCATTAATTAGTTTCTTTAGCAAATTTTTGCATCTAATAATAATTTCATTTGTAATTCTCATAGTTTAATTGAGAAACTCATTTAGAACTCAAATTGGGAACACATCATGGCATTGTATTATGTCTCGGTCAGTTGATTGGGGTGTGGTTCTAGAGATATATTTTTGGTGGATTTTTGAGAGAATAGCCAAGTTTCGATGCTTACTCTTTTCTCATTGACAGAAAGTTTTTAATTTTTGTCTTCTCTAAGAGGTGGACTTTGATGGGAGCTCCTTTTTTTATTTTAGATGCAAACATTAACGGTTTTTTATTTGAGTTGCTTGAAATGATTATTTTGTTGAGACTGTTTCATTTTTGATATATTCTGAGGGAAAGAAGATCACAACTAGATAGATGTTTATTTAAGCTATTAAGAAACTTGACAGTTTTCTAGCATTTAAAATGTTGGCTGGGATGGATTTTTTAGACAACAAGATTACTTTAAGATAGGAAAAAAAAATTATTTTTAAGTGAATTTCATAACAAACTGTTTTTTGAGGGATTGTCAGCAAGATATCTCATTGATCTTTAAATGTTTTTTGGTGTTGTGTTATTATACCGTGCCCTCAGGCTGAGATTTTTAGGCTGAGATTTTTATGTGTTATTATATCGTCCCAACTTCATTGCTAATGGTTCGAGTGGTTATGCTAACGACGAGGGTGTCTTGATCTACGCTCCTGCTGGCGGGTTTGGTTATGGGTTTGAGTTTTATAACCCTCAGGGGTTTTAGTTGAATTATTGCTTGATCGGTCAAAAAATTGAATGAACTATCATTATCTTCCATGAGATCTGTTTATTATTTCTTCATTTTGCAACTTCTATTGGGATTCATAAGTTGGATACACATGTTTGTTAGTTCAGTGGTAATTTTTAACTATTTTACTATGTATCTGGTGAATACTAGGCAATTTGAATCCTTGCATTATTTGTGATATTGCAATTTTTCACCAAAATCATCCAGAGTTCTTGATTAATGGTCACAAAGGTTCCTAATGCATTTCAATTTCTTGGTTGATACTGTGTCATTGCCGCATGAATATCTACTTAACTTCGTCAAACTATGATGTCAGTGTATGTTGATTATGCATCCATCCTTTAGATGTACTATAACGAGCCTTAAATTGAACATGAGTAGCCAATAAGAAAAGAGTGATTACAGTATATACTAAGTATAAATAGCTTTACTTTTATTGATCGTAGAGGTTAGCTGATGACAACGACTTGGATTATCATAAAAAGAAGAATGTGAATCATTTTGTTGAATGCAATCCTACTTGGAATTATGAAACCGATATACTTCCATTGTATAAAGAAGCTGTCTTTGGGACTGACTTCTTGCAAAGATTATTTAAGTGTGCAGAGCAGCAAGACAGTCAGAGCCTTCTTCAATGTAAGTTGTGTTATTCTTTGATATTCTAAATAGGCTGAAAGTTATGCTTTTCTTCCTTTAAATTTTTGTATCATGTCCACATGTTTTACTGAGCCTTTATTGATAAATTAAATATAGATTTGCTTCATCAATCTTGCTTTTTCTAATTTCTATTTGTACCAATGTTAAATTAGAATTTATTCCTTGGTCTTGCTTTTCTGTATGTTTCTAGCATGTCCTATATCAATTCAATTTCTTCTCACTGCATATCTTTCTACACTGTGTCATATAGAATTTTCGGAAATTCATGTTAAACAAACTTATCTGTTATCAACAAAGTAAATTCAGTTATCAACAAACTTATCTGTTATAAACAAAACTTATCCAGTAATATAAATTTACTGAATTTATTTATCTGTTATCAACAAACTTATCTGTTATCAACTTATCTGTTATCTGTTATCAAACTTATCTGAATTTATCTGTTATCAGAATTTACTTTATCTGAATTTACTTATCTGTTATCAGGATATATTTGATAACTGAAGTTTGTTAACAAAGTTTGATGACAGATAAGTTTGCTGAATTTACTTTGTTGAATTTTATTACCAACTAAATTCAGTAACAAAACTTACCTGTTATCTGTTATATCCTGATAAGTTTATTTTACTTAAAGTTGGTTGATAACAAAGTTACAAAACTTATCAACAAACTTATCAGGGCTGAACAAAGTATTTGAGGGTTACTTAAAACAAAGTAAGTAACAAAGTAATTCAATTTGCTAAAATAACATATCAACAAAGTAATAAAATAAAACTTTATAGAACCCTCACACCACTCACACCACTGCACTTACATGTGGCATTCATTGACTGGGAAATTCATATGTTTGAAATAATTCCAATGTTGTGTATATCAAGATAAACTTATAAGCTAGCTGTTTGAATGCAATCCTAATTAATTTTTGGATTTTTTCAAGATTAGCACATTCGCACATGTTTCCAGCATCAAGTATTTTATGGTTAACATAAACAATATGCATGTAACAAAATCAATGAGCAATGCCATAGGATGATTCCTGATGTAAGTCATATTTTAAGGTAAATTTGACTTTGCTGTGCATCATATCTAGTTTTTATAAGCGCAAGGATATGCATCTCCAGTTAATAAATTGTATATCTATAATTGGCAAATCCAGTTTTTAAAAGAGCTGGATTTCTTTTATATTTTCAAATTTTTGTGCAGGATTGTATGTGTATCATATCCATTTTTTCTATGAACAATGATATGCATATCCAGTTTGTGTATCATATCTCTAATTGGTATATCCAGTTTTAGCATGATTTCTATTACCTTCTCAATTTTTAAATGCAATATTGGCTACCAATTGGCCATATAGCATACTGTCTCACACCACTGCACTTGCATGTGGCTAGAATTGACTGGGAAATTCCTACGTTTGCAATAATTCATGTGTTGTGTATATCAAGATAAACTTATAAGCTAGCTGTTTGAATAAATAATATGCATGTAACAAAATTAATAAGCAATGCCATGGGATGATTCCTGATGTAAGTCACATTTTGAGGTAAATTTTACTTTGTTGTGCTTATATCCAGTATTTATAAGAACAAGGATATGCATCTCCAGTTTATAAATTGCATATCTATCATTAGCAAATCCATTTTCTAAAAGTGGAGCTCAATCATACTTAGCAACTGCACATGCATTTTTAATTTTCTATATGCTGAGTTGGATTCTTAGTGTAATCCCTTGCTTGATTTCTCTTAGCGCAATCCCTTGATTGATTTCTCTTAGGGGTTTGGTTCGATTGCAAGGGACGAAGCTAATGAAGAATTAAGCCAATGTCGGGAAGAGAAGTTTGAGACTACACCAATCTCAGTGACCCCAAAGGGACAGTGTTTAACCTAAATAACCATTTATGGAGGAGTGATTTCGACAAATTATGATTTTGCAATGTTTTCCCTCAATAAGGTTTTGTAACTTTTTAACTTTTTTGGTGATTGGGCAGATAAGAAATGGGGAAAGGGGAGGATTAAGATCGATGATGAGGATATCATTCTCCAATGGATGGTTGCAAAGGTTAGCTAATCAGTACTTCTATATGTTTTGATCTGCTTGCATTATTTTCTAATTTTCAACATGTAAATTGCTAAAAATCAATTGATATTGGATCATTATACTGCAATTTCTTCATTATCTTTGATTTTGGGTAGTAAGTGATAGAATTTAATGCAATAGGATCTGCTTATAGGTAATGCATTTTCTTCATTACCATGTCAGCACGACCCCATTTGAGAACAATGAAGCTTTCATCGGAGACTCCTCCAGCGTGGGCGTGTACATAGTCACCGGAGCTCGTCTTGGAGTTTGGGACTTTAGAACAAAAAATGTATTATACATGAAGCTTCCGTATTCCAAGGTGCCAGGTTTGTAACAAAGCACATATTGAACCCCATTGCTGGTTGTTGACAGCATGCAAAAATTAAACAATAAGTTATATATCCGATCACAAATTAAGAAGTTGCAATTCTTTTCTGTTTTTTTTTTTGCAGAAGTACATGCCTAAGAGAAAGATCGAAGAAGCAAATTTGCATTATGTTGAATGCTTATTATACGCCTTTCACCACTTATCTCACAAGGTTATCAGGCTCCAGCTTTTTTTTCTCTGTAGATCAGCATCTATCCCCTTTCCTTTATTCATGTTTTCTTCTTCTTCTTCTTCTTCTTCTTCTTCTTTGTATTTTATTTTGTTTTAAATGCTGGTTCTATGCTGCAGACTCTAAACTCTACGAATAGTCTTTGTGGATACAAGATTGTGACTAGCCAACCCTCAGACAGGCTTGGAGAAGATTTTTCAGAAGGTAATTCTACCAGTGATAGGTACTGCATGTGGTCTGACTCATTAAATTAGCTATCATCATAATAAATTGTAGTTTTAATAAGTCCCGTTACAACAAAGTGGTCAACATTCCAAACATCATGACGGTCTTAGATGACCTCCTTCCGATATCAGTGGAGATGGCCAAAAGAAACTTGACAGGCATATGGAACTTCACCAATCCTGGTGTTGTGAGTCACAACGAGATCTTAGAGATGTACAAGAATTATATTGACCCTAGCTTCAAATGGTGCAACTTTTCCCTTGAAGAGCAGGCCAAGGACATAATTGCTGCTCGAAGCAATAATGAGATGGACGCTTCAAAGTTGAAGAAAGAGTTCCCCAGTCTGTTGTCTATTAACGATTCACTGATCAAGTATGTCTTTAAGCCCAACAAGAAGGTCTGAGGCCTAGGCCGAGGCTGTGGAAGCCGAAGCTCTCATGACGAGGAGTTTAGCACCTACAACTGAATCCCGCGCTAGCTACCTAGATTATGAATTCCACCATGTTCTTAGTGTTTTAGGCATAATACACGGCTGATTAGGGCTTATTACATGCGATTGCACTTCATTTACGAGAGATTCTCCTATAGTGATGCAATTTCTGTAGCGTATCCACTGCATAATTTGCTTCTACATTTTCCTTTTTAGTTCAGTTATATTTTTGGATTCATGATCGCCTGAAAGGAATGTGCTTACAAACTAATTTTATACAAGGGAAGTGCATTGTTTTGATCTTTCTTTTGGACAACTGGCAACTAACTTCGATTGCCTGGCTGAATGCTTTGTTTCAGTTGTAGTTTTAATGAGTCACCATCATAAATAATGAGTCACCAGTGATAGGTAATTCTACCAAAGATTTCACTGATAGGTACTGCATATGTATACTATTTTATGTATTTCATGTCTATTAATTGTTATATTTTTTAAAACTTTTCTTACCTTTTAAATGTAATTCTACTCATCTTTTACATTATTTTCATGTGGTCTGACTTTTCCCAGTAGTATTAACATTTTACTGTGGACATGTTTTTTTCATTTTAATGTTGGTAGCTGATTTTTCATATCATTGGTCGCAATAAAATACTTGATTCATAAGTAAACATCAGATTATGACCAAAAACTCGAGGAATATAAATCTTAATGGGAAAATTTTTTAATTGTATGTTTATGGAAGATTGAGTGCTAATTGCGTTGAGCTTGGATGCAGATTGAGAATGAGTATGGGCCGTAGAGTAGAGAATTCGGGGCTGCCGGCCTTTCTTATGTGAATTGGGCTGCCAAGATGGTGGTCAGAATGTACATCGGAGTCCCCTGGGTGATGTGCAAGGAAGATGATGCCCCAGATCTAGTGGTATGAGATTCTGATTATTTTCTAAATTTAATCTATGTAGCTATAGCTCAGATTATTTCTACACTTTGAAATGAGTTGAAGAGTAAAATAATGATATATAGATCATGTATCAATTTATAGGATTTCAGTTTTGAATGTGAATCTTGGCATCAAAGTCGAAAGGAATCCACCGGAGTCCAAGCACGCTTAACTCGGCATTCGAAGTTGGCCCAAGCACGGATCTTTTTGAGTTGTTTTTTGAATTTAGTTTTATTGGGTTTTTTTTCATTTGAGAGCAATATGAGCACATAACCATGAGACAAAAAAGTGGAGATATGTATTCTTTTCCCTGAGACAGAATGAACACATAATCGTTGAGATATGCATGGTATGGTTCATATGTATGCTTTGCAGGTTGGGATTGTTTGCGTGGGATTATTTGTGATTCGTGTGATCGATGGACTGAAGATTTGCAGTTTGCTCCCGAAATTCAGCATATCACTGCTTAGAGTGTAGATGCAATCATGTTTCTCTAAGTGTGTGTAGTTCATATGTGCATTATATATTTGTATATCTTAGGATGATCCGAATTTTATGGGGCAATTAATATATGATATGCATGTTCGAATTTTATGTTTTTGTGTGATTTCAGTCTCAGGTGCATAATATTTAATCAATTGTTCTTCCAAGCAGCTTGCTTCCTATAATCTTTCTGATTACGAACAAATCATGTATGCGTGCATCATTCATTGTTGGTTATCGGTACAAAGAATCCCCTGGGTTGCTGCTTGCTAATTGATATTTTGTGACCAAACTATCACACTGGCTCAGTCATAAAAAGACCAGGCATTATTAGGAGGAGCAAAAATTTTTTATGTGTTGAATGACAAAAACTAGAGCACAACTTAGATTTCTGTTTCCAATTAGTTCTCATGTTTCTCAATTTCTTTTGTAGGAGGGGCTGCCATCCAGTGAAGTTCTCCCTCAAGTTTGATGCTCGAGAGACATGCTACCAATACATTAAGCATGATATGTTGTGCATGATACATTAAGCTTACTGCAAGTTTAGTACACAATCAAGATCATGCTTCAGCCCTGTTACTTCACGTTTATTGTGTTTTATACTTATATTTTCATGTTTTGATACTTATTACACTTTTTTTCATTGCTTTTAGCTTTTTTGTGTAGTTATTTGGATAATCATGTTCCAATCTCATCTGATCATTGCATATCCAAGTTGAAACAAAGTGTACCAATACAATCAACCAGCCAAAGTGAAATCCATTGCATTGGGTGTCATAAAATTAATAATGTGTCTGTAGTGTAGATTTTAGATGGACATGCACAAGTGGACTTTGGGAATTTAATGTCATCCAGTAGGTCACACCCATCTGCTATGTGGGTTTCTAATTTCTTACAAGCAAGAGCTGCCGTTTGGCATTGCTTGAAACATACATTAAAAATTGCTTGAAATCCTCAAAATTAGTCGTACCAATTAAGTCACATCGATGTAAGAAAGCCAGTACTCTATCTTGAGAGAACATGGCTGTGTGTAACTTTAAATTAGGAGATGTTAGACACAATACAGGTGAATGCATAGCAATATGGTAACCAAATTAATTGTTTCAGTGCTAAAAGAGGCTTTAAAATATACTTCAAACTTCTTAGATATTATGGAATAAGAAGGTGATGGGTACAGTTGAAGTCAAAGTATCTTGATAGCATTCTTTAAGGAATACGTACGTCAATGTGGAGATTATGATATAATCAAGAATGGACTATCTATCAGTTTTGTTATGAATGAAGCAACGAAAGGTTCACTAAATTTTGATGTGGTTCATCAAATATTCCCATTGGAGAGAAGAATCCACATTAGAACATAGATACCTGTCTGTGAATCAAATGAAATCATGAGATATGTTGCTTATTTTAGTCAGAGTGCTTCACAATGTTCCGCAGATGTTCAACCAGCCAATTATTAACTCCAGATTTTTATGAAAGCTTGAATTCATTGCCTAAGTATAAGAAAACAACAGACCTAAATAAGTTTGTGTGTGCGCATGCTCTAACCTGTAGCTAAATTATCTGATTTCGTCACTCTTCAGTAAGGACATTGTAAGATTACCGGGTAATTGTTTTGAGAAATCTCAAATTAGGGAAGAATATCTCAAACCTGGAATCAAGTTATAAAACTAATCAAGCAGTTGTGTTCTGTTAAGTTGCATGGTGCACATTTTATTATTGTTATTGTTGTTATTGTTTTAGATTGAAAGAAACTTCTAATCAATTTTTATTTCTTCTATAAAATGTTATTCTATAAAATGTTCAGAAATTGAAGGTTCGGAAAAATTGAACTAGATATACAAGACTCAACTAGAATGGTTCAGAAATTTAATGGTTCAGAAATTTTCTAAACTGTTCAGAAATTGAAGGTTCAAAAATTTAAAGGTTCAAAAATGTTCTTCAAGACTCAACGAGAAAAATTGAGGGGTCAGAAATTACAAATGTTCTATGTTTAAAGCTTATAGAGTAGATAAAGAATCCTTTGTCCAGAATCCTTAAATCATTTACTTATCGTATATGCAAAAACACCTACAGCCAAGAATCACTTTGTTATTTTTGCTTGTGGTATATGAATTTTTCTTGGCGCACATCAATTTTTGCATTGTTTGATTTGGTTCATGATTGCTTATGTGGTCACTTCAGTTTTGAGCCAGTTGCCAATTCAATTATGAAGAGGATTATTTGAGCCAGTGGCCAATTCAGATCTGTACAGGTAAGAACTTTGTATTGTTTTTGGGGCAAGTCTTTTCTAAATCCTTTGTATTGTGTCTAATTTCAAATTTTATAAGATATGGATTGGAATTATGTTAACTGTGCTTTTTTATATTGGTCTGCAGCATGCAGGCAACTGTGAGAAAATTTCAATATCCATCACAGCTTCGTTTCTTTTCACAAACAAGAGAAATAGAGATTTCAAGTGTCCGACTTATCTTACAGAAGCCTTGGACACAGCAGGCTGACTCTAACATTCAGGACACTGATACGCACACAGAAAGGTTTATATGAACTGCAATATGTACAGATGCGAAAGAACACAAACTTCCACTCAAATATTGATGTTCCAGAAGTTACAATCTCTACAGGCGCTTCGGCTCCCTGGGGTGTGGCCGAGAGGCAATTTCGGTAGGTCGGGCACGAGCAATGAGACATCATCCATGGATCTATGCAACCCACATGAAACCTATCGTAGCTTAGAATGATTTCTGAATTTATTGATTGCTTTCTGAAATATCTATTAACTTAACCAACATATGTTGCATGATGCATGCTGGTAAAAGTTCACCCGATGGTTTATTAGGTGACCTTTGTGCTGGGACCTCCTATGGATGGCTAAGATTCATGGTGTTGATGAAGCTCATGATGATGAAGATGATGATTCATGGTGGTTTTCTTCTTTTTGCCCCTTTTTATGCTTAAAAGTTTCATTTTAGGGTTGAAGAAGCAATGGATATATGTTGTGAAGTGGAATAATATATGTCCCAAAATTTTGGCAGACGAATGTGAAGATTTTGATATTTTCTTTGGAGGAAGAATTTGAAGGGATTCTTTGAGATAGAAGACGGCTCCTATTTTTGCTATTGACTGTGTATAGAGGGCATTAGTAAATTGTAACATGTACAACAATTTGTAGGTTACACCCAGGGAATGTTGTATGGTATCAATTCTATATCTTTAAAATGTTAAGTTTATTCCTTATTGGGTTTGAGTTTGAAGATGGTGTTAGTTCTTTATGAACTCATGTTAATGTTCCAGTCAACTTTTGGAGTTCCTCAATTCATGCAAGTGTAAAACAGTCAACTAGGAATTCAGACGTTATTTGGAATATGTCATATGTAATGGACATATGAATTTTCAGGATAAATGCTGACACAGAATTTGCAAACTCTTAGATAAAAATCGAAAAGAGAAAAAGAAATTGATGCCATGTATATCATATTGTGTGCAACTGGTAGGAATAAGATTTTGCAGTGTTCGATTGTTTAGTGAGGAACCTTATGGCAAACATATTCAATGACTGAGAACACATAATTACGCTCATTTGTATTGCACATTTCTTGATTCCTTCCTCTCGGAAATCTCTTTGTTTACTGCTTGATACCATTATTTATTAATTATTATCAATTCTGATTGTGTTCTTTCAATAGCAATTTGCTCTCTTTGTATTTACCAGCAGTTAATGAGTTCAAAACAGAACCTTCTTCCTCTGATAATGCTCATTATGTGATTCATTTCAGCTAGCAAGTTCAACATCTATCCATTGCTCTTTCACACTTGAGAATGAGATTTGGATGAGGTTTTGAGAAAATTTGGGGGGAAATATTTGAATTTTTGGAGGAAGGAATCATAACTTTTGGGGAGAAATTTGTTGGGAAAACCAAAACTTTTGAAACCCGCACCATCTTTCTCTTCCCAAATTTTTTTAAAATAGCACTTAATTTTTATCACTTAGTTAATGGTTAGTTCCTAGCTTTTACTTTTTAGTTGGTGAATTTCTGGTGGTAAACAGCAGGACGCGTACACTTCCATCTTATTCATAATTTTGCATGTAAATTAATGACCTCTGCATATTTTTGAATTTCAAAAGAATTAGCACTAACCAAACATGAGCACGGTTCAGGAATTTAACATTGAGTTGATCAAGAGTCAATTTTCATTCAGAGGCCCAAAACAGAACATCCGACACATTCTCTCTTTAGCCAGAGTTTGCAATACAATACAATTAATCATGATCGAATAAAATTAGATGTTGGTTGTTGCGATTAAAAGACACGTTTGAATCTGGCGTTTGTTTGATGACATGTTAACATATACCGTTATCATACGTTGTTATACGGGAAAAGAAATTAGCATGTGAATGTAGATGTGTATTAACCTTTGTTAGTCAAGTCAATGCAGACGTAAACTGTAATGTTTGGCTATACATTTGGGGCTGAAGGCGCCCACAATGAAGCTAAATTTTAGTTCGTTTTAATGTTGGAGAGGGAAAATTTTTTTGGGGAGAACAAAATTTTGAGGGGATGTCTTAAATGAACCGTGCCCGAGAGCACGGGTTATGAGCGCTGAAGGCGACAACGTCGAAGTTTTTGTTCGTTAAAATTTTGGAGGGGAAATAATTTTTGGGGCAGAAGGCGTCCGCGCTGAAATTTTTGTTCATTGCTAAATTTTTGTTCGTTAAAATTTTGGAGGGGAAATTAATTTTGGCACCGAAGGTGCCCGCGTCGAATTTGTTGTTCCGTGTCGAAGGCGCCCGTGCTGCTAAATATTTTTACCCTAGTTTGTTGTTCTTTCAAATTTTGTCTTTGGAAATAATTTTTTGGGGAACAAAAATTTCACGGGGAAAAATCTTAAATGAACCGTGCCCGCGGGCACGGGTTATGACTAGTATTATATATATATATATATATATATATATATATATATATATATATATATATATATATATATATATATATATATATATAAAGGATAAGTCAGAATCTATATTAATAATGTACACAACAATACACAGTGGTAGTCCGAAGGATACTATGCACAATAGATAGAGGAGCGGACACATGCGTCGTCACCCCCTACTATCGGCCTGTTCCTATGTACTAACCACTCTATAAACTCAAAAAGGAAAAAACACAAATAATACAAAAACACTGCCAGGCCGCCAAGAAAGGAAGAAGCCATATGTCTCATCCAGGATCCAGTATTCCCCAATTGTTTAGTACTTCAGCAGATTTGGAATCGGCCGTAGAAGTGTATTGATTCCGTAGCACGACCCTAACATCAGCCGCGATTTCTTCAAAGAGAATGGTCTTTGGTCGATTGGAGTTATCGAAAACCCGCCTGTTTCGTTCCCTCCATAGGTGCCACACCATTGACGATAGGATTGTTTTGGTAAGCACACAGAGAACACCCTTATTCCTGAATCTGGTTGTAATGTATTTACCTATTTCCACCATAGTAAGCTCCTGGGGGCCGGGAGGACTGAGTTTGAGCATGGCCCATTTTAAAATGTAAGCAGAGTATTGGCATCGGAAGAAAATGTGCTCTATGCTCTCCAAATTGCCATCCTCACAAAGGCTGCATTCAGTCGGCGTATTCAAACCCCACTTAGCAAGTTTGTCACGCGTCAGAAGTTTACCTTTAAAAGCACGAAGGAGAGTCAGGGACATCTTTGGGATGTGGTTGCTAAACCAAATCAGTTTATAGAAAGGGAACGGAGCATCTTTGGTGTGTATTTTATCCAACGCCTCCTTGAACTTGAATTGCGAACCAGGTGACCATTCCCAGAAATCAGTTCCTGCCACCAATTTGAAAGGCCGAAGCATTGGCAAAATGTTAAGAATTGAAGAATCATCTATCCAGCCCACTCCATTCCAATAATCTCGTAAGCACCTTTTGTTATCTCCATTTGGATTATCATATAGATTTTTGAGATGCCCGTAGGGTAACCAGTTGTCGTGCCAGAAGAGTGTCTCGTTGCCATCTCTTACCCTCCTCGTGATGAGCTTCTGAGATAAGCTCCTACAATGCAGTAGAAACTTCCAGGTGCCAGAATGTAGGACAGACCCTTTTGTTTCATAGAAAACACAACTTCCGTATATTTGCCTCTCATATACTCTGCCCATAGACTATCAGACTTCAACAATCTCCAAGTAAGCTTTATACCCGATGCCAAATTCAGATCGGACAGGAGTCTTAACCCGACTCCCCCTTCAGACTTAGGTTTGCAAGAATCTTGTCAGGACCAAGTTTTTGTTGACCCCCATATGAAATTTCTACACAATGAGGTAAGAGATCGTAATATAGTAGAAGGAATTCTGTATACTTGCGCCCAAAATGCTATCATCCCATAGATCACGGTTCTAACCAGCTCAATCCGACCTGCAATCAATAATAGTGCAGAAGTCCATCCACTCAGCCTCTTCTTGCATTTATCAAGCAGTCTGCTATACATATGAGTTTTCGGATATTTCGATGATAGAGGTAGCCCCAAGTAAGTGGTGAGGGTAGTCGCATGCCTGACTCCAATATATTCTGCAAGAGACTCAGGACTTTTGACCCCTTTGCTAAACATTGCAACACTTTTGCCCAAGTTGGTTTCAAGACCTGTAAAATTTTTGAACTCCTCCAACAAATTTTTGAGACCGTTAAATGATCTGCGGTTAGCACGACAAAACAAGAGCAAGTCATCTGCAAATAAGAGATGTTAAATGGATCCAGTCCTCCTCATAGGTTGAATGGACCCATTATTGAGGGATTTCTCTAGTAGAAGTGAGAAATCTTCCAAGACTATGACAAATAAATAAGGAGAAAGTGGATCACCTTGTCTGAGCCCTCTGTTTCCTTCAAAGAAGCCTACATGAGAGCCATTAACCATCACAGAGAAGGATGGCGTAGATATACATTCCTTGATCCAGCTGATGAATGTATTCACAAAGCCCATCTAGTGCAGACTGTATTACACGAATTCTCTGTTCACGCTATCAAAAGCCTTCATGAGGTTAAGTTTAAGACATGCTATTGCCCCCATAGGATTACTGAAGTCTCTGATCTGCTCGTTGGCCAGGAGGGTACAATCGGAAAGGAGTCTTCCTTTGAGGAATGCTGCTTGATTGGGGACACTAAATCATGAATAATCAACTTGAGTCTGCTACAGATGATCTTGCTAATAATCTTGTATATGACATTGCAGCAAGCAATGGGCATGTAGTCTCCTATGCTGGAAGCATTAGAACTTTAGGGACTAATGTAAGAAAAGTGTGATTAACCTGGCGAAGCAAGGAACCCGATCTGAAGAATGAGCAAACCGTTCCAACTACATCATTTCCAATAAGGCTCCAATGAGGTATATGTTATCTTGACACATTATGTGCGCAAATAAGGTATAATGTTATCTTGACACATTGATACACACTCACATGGTAGCACCTTGATTAAAAATTATGATACATGCATTTTATAGTATTTATCTCTAACTAGCACTAATGCAGAGGGAGTAACATCTCCATAGCAATCATGCACTAGTGAAGGGGGAGTAAGTATCTCATTTTATTTAATTTCATAATTTTTTTAATCAAATTGTTTACCATCATCAAAAAGTGGGAGATTGTTGGTTATTGTAACATTCCTAAGTGAGTTTTGATGATTAAGCAAACAATTAATGTTAATGATTGTGTTTTAAATGGATTTGTGAGTGTAGGTCAAATAAAGTCAACAAATGGTCAAACTTGAAGATTAGAAGAAGATTAAAGTCAGAAGTTGATGATGAAGAGTCAAGAAACTTTGAACTCATATTGGAGATCGATTGCCCAAGCCAAGAATTCATGAGAAGTGCAAACTCTCAAAGATAAGGAATCCAAGTTCATAAAGATGCATCAAGTTCACCAAGATTAGTGAGTGATGTATCAGATTGTTGATGCTTGTCTTAGATTGTTGAAGTCAGTAGATGAAGTTTGCACTCACTCTAAATAATGTTTTAAAATTCACAAATGTTTTAGAAAGATTTAAAATTATTTAGAATTAATTTCATGAAGTTTTCATTGCTTTAAAACCCTATATCAGACATTTAGCAGATTAATTTTCAATTTTAGTCGACTAATTTGCATGAAAGTTGAGTTCTTCACTCTAGACCCCAGAGTAGTCGACCGCAGTACTAAAATTAGTCGACCACCGTTATCAAAATGGTCAACTACTTTTACTATGGGAGCCGACTAATTCTGTGTAAAAACACAGCTCCGAGTTTTTCAAAGAGCAGTCGATTTTACCATTTTAAGGGTAGTTGTGTCCAAGATTTTCAACAGTTTTTCAAAAGTATTTAAAGTAGTTTAGCTGGAGAATTTTGGCACCAAGTATTGCATGTTTTCTAATATTTTCTAGCTTTAGTTTCATATTTAAGCTCTCAAAACTTTCATCCCTAAACTTTCGATTTAAAAGTTCTAAAGCTTTTAAGCACTTGGAATTTTGTGATTTTTGAATATCACTAAGTTTTATGTAATTCTCAAAGATTCAAATTTGATTTGTCTTTGATCTCCTTAAGTTGTAATCTAACACTTTCTTGAGATCAAAAGAGTTTATTCCGTAGCCACTTGAACAAACAAGAGCTTCATCCATTGGCTATAGGATTCTATAAGAAGAAATATATCTTCAAGAAAGGTTTGTATCCCCACAAGTGTGGTGGTGGATTGGTAAGTTTGTATTTTTTTGGTTTATTGTTGTAGAATTCTCCTTGTAGGAGAATCTGTGTTGAGTTTGTAAATTCCGAGTTGGAAGAAATAGGTGGTGTTTGTAATTGTAATGGGAAGATCTAATAAGTGAAACTAGGCAAGTGTATTTGGAAGCCCTCTTGGTGAGGCATTTCTCTCTTGAATGAGAGAGGTGGTTAGTGGAAATCCTGACAAGTTATCGGGGACTGGAGTAGCCTTAAGGATGAACAATGATAATCTCTGGTGTTTGCATTGTGCTTGTCTCTTATCTCGTTTTGCTAGCATTGTGTTTTATATTCTGCTATGTTTGATTCTTCATTTCATATAAAGCATCTTGATTGTATTGATTAGGTACTTGTGTAGGTAACTCTAACAAGTCACCTAGGCTAAACTTAAGGGATTTGTTTTAATTTGTGCGTGTATTTACAAAATACTAGTCACCACCCTTTAGTGTTTAGTTTGCTATCTACATGATCCAACAGAGCCAGGAAGCTTATATTAAGAAGGTTCTAGCCCGTTTTAGAATGGAGAAGACAAAGCATGTTATCACATCGCTAGGAGCACACTTCAAACTTTCTCTAGATTTGTCACCTACCAAAGAGGAAGAGAAAGCAAATATGTCCAAAGTACTATATGCAAGTGCTGTGGGTAGCTGATGTGTCCATATTTTACATCTTTTTATAGCATCATGCCATTGCATTTCATGCCATTTTCACATCCAAATCCCATATTTTCCAACGGTATTGCAATTCTAACGTTATATTCGAGGTTCGTAGTGTTTTATAGTTTTTAGGGATTTTGGAGCGATTCAGGAACCATTTTGGATATGGACACATCTGACATGCCAGTGAGCCCATTGGCAAAGCTCTACAGGAGTTCACGGAGTTTTGGCAGCCATGGGAGGAGTGGAGGAGAGAGCAATAGGAGAGGAGAAGCTGCAGGAGCTTCAGCAAACATTTTCCCAGGTGACTCGACCGAGCAGAGCAGCTGCTCGGTCAAGCAGAGGCAAGGTGGAAGAGGAGAGCAGATACACATGCTGTTTGGATCGATCACCCATAGTGCTCAGTCGAGCAGCCCTTACTTTCGAAGCTCAGCCAGCCTCCGACACGAATCGAGCAGATCTTTTAGGCGACCGAGTCAGTTGGCTGCTCAATCGAGCAGAGCTGACTCGGGCCGAGCAGACAGAGTGGCGATTTTGGGAGAAGGCGACTCCCTAACGTGCTCGGTCAAGGAGGAGGGTTACTCGACCGAGCAAGCCCATGCTCGACCGAGTCACTGACTCGATCGACGACGCTGAAGGCTAATTTTGGAAACTTTTCGTGGCCGTCTGTTGCGCGATTGAGGAGTGAAGTATGGATCTGGCAGCTGCGTTTAGGAGAGTTGATTCTATTGTCAATTTTTGAATTACTTTTAGAGGGAGAGGAGATTAGAAAAGATTGTTAGATCTAAAAATAGTTTTTTCTGGAGATTATTGATTCTATTTCTTGGTGATCTATTACTCTTGCGTTCTGGAATTTTTGGGCTTTCCTTGGAATTGTTGTTCGCTGTTTTTCTTCGTCTTCGGCACGTAAGCTTTTCAATCTATTCAATTAATTCACTGCGATGTTTTCTCGTGTAAAAATTCATATTTTTATTCGTTAAAATCGCCATGAGTGAGTAGTCTCTTCTAGGGTTGATGGGTTAGCCCTAAGATCTTAGGAGGGAGATGTAGATCTGGATCTCTAGGTTGAATTAGGAATAAAGGGGAGTTTTCGGTCGATCCTACCGGATCCCTAGGATAACCCGCACTGAGATCATGCCCACGGTCTGTAGAATTGATGAGCTTAAGGGGTATCCTAGGGATTTGAATAGGAAAATCGGGGGATCCAACCAAGGCTCGTGACCATGCACGGCTCGTGCCTTGAGAGGATCCACCGACGAACTATATCGCTACATTAACGGCTAACGCCATTGCGTCAATGAGAGCCATCGAAATACCTTGCAATTCTAACCCACGAGAGTGGTATGAATTGCAAGGTTAATCCCCTAAACCTAGTGCAATGTAAGGAACCTATTCCAACATCGATCTCTGACAATCTTAGCGGTGATCCATGATACCCTAGCCTCTTTTATTATTGAATCAACAACAATATCACAATCAATCCTCTCAACCCAACAGCTATCTTACTTCGAGATATAGAAATATTATGAGAACCCAAATACACTGTCACCATCCCTGTGGGATCCGACATCTTTTATACTATAATTTGACAACGTCCGCTTGCGGATAGAGCCCGGAATTGACACCTAGGGGCCATACTACACCTAGCGACCGTGACACCACTAGGTGGAATTTAGGTATAGGTTTCGGGTGTGTCAGTAGCCTCATGTATGCCATGGTGTGTATGATGCCAGATTTAGCTATGGGTAGAGGGAGCCATCAGGGTGGAATCTTAGAGGTTGGGTCATACCCATAAGATGGGTAAGCTCTGGTAGGGACATGGTCCCGACCTCAGGCCTGCAGAATAGAGTGGTGGCTAAGTGCCTCTGAGCATAACGAAGGCATGGATGCACGATGCATGATGCCTTCGCCTGATTAGGGCGATACTGATCAAGGCCTGAAATACGCTTCCAAAAGGCTCGAGCATCAAATGTGTCCACCTCATATAGTGGAGAAAAGGCTGCTCTGGGCTTGGGGATGGCATGGAAGTGAAAGAACTCGCGGATCATGGCATGTGTAATAGTGCAGTCGTGATCCATGAGCCGAAAAGTGATGCCATCACCCGTCGGGGTGCAAGCGAGGGAGCTGAGAGCCTCAAGTGCAATGTGGGTGTACGTGGAGGCATGGACACCGAGGAATCGGTCGAAACCAATCGCTCGGTAGAGGTGATGGACACCCTGAAGGAGTCTGAGGGATCTGAGGGTAGGCATGTCTATGAACAAAGTAGGTACGAGACGGCACTGAGAGAGCCTAATGAAGCGCTCTCGGAGTGCGTCGTCTCGAAACGTGATGCCATAGGTCCGGAGACGTGTAGGTAGAACAGTTGGGATTTTGACGGACCCCCAGAGCTCGGATCCGTATCCGTCCTAAGTCGGACGGACCACGGAGGCACAACAGCGCAGCGGAAAAACCAGAAATCAAAATTTCTACACTAGCTAAACTATTTAGCTAGGCTCTGGGGAGCCAGAACCTAGCCCGATCTATGCCGACTTGGAGTGGGTCTGACCACCCCAAGAAGGATCTACACTAAGCGACTATTTAAAATTACACTAGAAAAACGCTTAACCACATACCCGGAATCTTGGCCCTGGAGCATGCAAGATGTACCACACCATCTTGAGAAGCTCCTCGTAGCCGAGCCGCGTTGACCCGATCTGCCTGAGCCGCCTCGCTCCCTCGCACCGATCCGCCCGAGCTGCTTTCGCCTCCGAGCCGATCACACGCGGTAGAAAGTTTCACTTGAGAAGAACCCGCGTCTTAGACGTCCGGATCAGATCCAAACCCCCTTCGTAGTCGTGCTAGGACTACTCCGGAGAATAGGAAAATAGAGAGAGAGTTTAGTCGCGGATCGAGCTTGCTCTAAAAATCTGGAGCTACCCGATCGTTGACTGGTGTGTGTTTCAATGAGGAGAGTGCACCCCTATTTATATAGGGAGTGAGCACTCAACTTCTCGTTGCGGGCAATGTGGGACAATTCCCATGAAGAGAAAAATTCAATTAAGCCATTTGGCTTAATTTCAACTTTAAAGTTAGCCTTTCACAAAGTCAAACTTTAACGAATTAATTCTCCTCGCATACTAAACTTCAGACACCAAACAAGCTATCAATCAGAAGAGCTTGGAATGGTGAACGTGTAGGAACTGACGGTGACGAATTTTGACTTCGTTTGACCCCTCAAACAATTGCTCAAAGTTTAACAATTTTCACAAAATTCGTAGCCGTCATTAGGGGTTTCAAAACCCCTAATTTTGACTTAAGTTGCGGGCGCGCCCGCTAGACTTAGCGGGCGTGCCCACCCAAGGGAGCAAGGGCGGGCCGCCCGCCCGCTGCCGCAGCGGGCCGTGCTCGCTGCAACAGCGGGCCGCGCCCACTGTGCAACGGGTGTGCGCCCGTTGCAGCCAGCGGGCGTCGCCCGTTTTGCCTTTGCATATGGGCCTTTTGGCCCAGTGGGTCTAACCCACTTCTCCTTGAACTCTTTCTGCGTTTCTGGGCTCGTTTGAGATCCGATTTGGACGCGTTTTGAACCTGTGTTTAGACCGGGACGATCCCGTCATCCAGGTAACCCTTTCCAACAAGTTTGTTCCTACTAAATTCGTCGTAACTAATTTACAACACGTTTAGTCAAAGTTAGCATCTAATGCAACGTTGTGTCCCTATTGCTAATGCGACTAACTCTCACAACTTAACTTGTGAATATCATCAAATGATATTTCTCTCTATTCTATATTCCTATTACTAAGTTCACGAACACTCCTCGGTGTGAGACCCTACAGCCTGACCTTACTACAGGTTGGGGCTCGAAACCCCTAGACGACTGTCACTACGAGCAGTAGCTGTCGTCCCTGTTTCAGAGTCATCATAACGTGATCGACCCTTTAACAAAAGTATCATAGGGTTTGCATTGGCTGTGTCAGTGATGAATTCCGTTAGCTAAAATCCCTTCGTCAAGACTGTGTTTATTGTTGGCCTAGGGTATGGTTTTCTGTCAACCCTATTAGACAACATTGGTCAGTATACGGCGGTCTTTATTGTATACACGTTGTACTTCTTGCAACGTACCCCGGCCGAGGATTAACATAAAGACCGTACTGAGCCAATAACACTAACTTCCCTTTAATGGAAGTGACGAATCCCATCTTAGTCACTTACTCACCTTGGGAGCTTCAGGTGCAGCCCAACCTAAGATCTTTCATCAGGACTGGTCCTCGAAGCTAGATCATGGGTCTAAGCTATACCGTCCGCTCACAGGTTTGTACAGATGACTTCAGGTCTTAAGGATCAACTAACCTATCATCACCCTAGAGTTATTAAAGACAGATCATTAAAGTTAACCATTTAATAACTCTAACTTGGTCGTTCAGTGAACTCATTCTCCAATGAGCACCTGTGTCTCGTCTCCGACTTCACCAAGTCGAATGACTATGAGATCATCATTACCCGAAGGTAAGACGAAGACACAGTGATCTATCCGATGTGTCGATATCCAGTTCTCGACACATCTACGATCACGAACCGTTTAAGACTTACGTTTCTATTCAGTCGCTTACTTACTCATAATCGAGATCTCATCTAGATATGTAAGGACCTAACTATAAGTCTATGGATATTATCTAAGTATATTAATACAAATGATTTTATACTTAGAATAATACGTACCATATACGGTATGAACAAGACGTATAATCAAGATAAATTTCCTTATGGGCATATATCTTCCTACATCTCCCACTTGCACTTAGGCTATTTATCTCGGTATCTCATACCGTTATAGCATATCAGTCACTTTGACATTTGATATGGCAAACCTAAGAATGGTTCTACTAATAAGTATCTACAACGAATTTTAATGGATTGAAATTACATCTCTTGATCACACAGGGTTGATCCTTTGGAAAAATGATCTGGATCAATTTTCCTAACTTCGTATAGCTGACAGTTAGCTTATACGATTTAGATGTGGGGTCTAACATTTCCGTAAGTCAGTTCTAGCTCACTCCACTTTATTGTGTCAATATGTCAAGTACATATTTGACACCCTAAGTCTCTATACGATTAAATCAAAACAATTTTGACTTAATGATTTATATAGAAGATTCATTAAAGTGAAATATCCTTTTTACTTAGTCCGAAAAACGGAACTAAGTATATGAGCTCGCTCCCACTGACTTTAAGAATTACCTGGTTAAATTATTGCAACATAATATCTAAATCATATTTAGATTTATGTGCAAAATTAACCATTTGGTAAGTGCCTCAGATGGAATGCACAAGTGTCAGGTTCGGTTTGACGAATGAGTCAAGTCAAGATCGTTTTAAGGAATCTTGTCATTGACTCGTTCAATCAAAACGTCCTACACTGTACTTATTCCTTTAACCACATTTAGTATTAACTCTTTTAATAACTAAATGCAGATAATCAAGAATTAATCTTGATATGCGTATTATTGTGATCGCACACAATTTATACGCCCCTTGGAACCTATACTTAACTACTGATTGACTTCTAACATTTAGTCAGCTCCAAAATCAATATTATCGAAGCTATACACCATTATTCGAAAATATACGCAACCATCACAGAAAAGCCACATCCACAGAATTTAAGCCGATTCAATCTCAATTGCAACAAACGAGACATCCATTCCAAAACAACGGGTTCATGAAAAGAACCTTAACTTGTTTATCAAAAATAAACCTTGAGTGCAAAGCACTCATTCATTGTTTTCGATCCTTAAAGATGATACATTTTATTCAAATAAGAAAAATATCATCTCCATCACGATCATCGTCTCCAGAAGTCTTTGAGCGGTCCCAGCAGCAACTGTTGCTTTGATTACCGACCGATCTCCGTACTTTTCCAATCTCCGGTTCTTATCAGCCACCTGTATACAGTACACAGATGTCTATAAGTATCTCATACTATATGAATGGAAATAATTGCATTTAGTTGAATTTTAATTTGTACCTGAGGTAGAGGCATCAGTATGCCCCTTCTTCTTCTCTGCAAGATAGATCTTGCAGTTCCTCTTCCAGTGGCCAATCTTGTGGCAATGGAAGCACTCAGATTTCGACGGGGCCCCTTTGTTCTTCTTCTTCCCATTCTTAACCTTCGCAGGTTGTGGGACCTGCCTCTTCTTTCCTTTGCCTTTCGGCTGGTCAGAAGTAGCAGAGCCAACAACCAGTGCAGTCGGCTTCTTCTCAATCTCCTCAAATTGCCGGAGCATATTGAGGAGACCGGGAAGATCCGTCTCAAGGATGTTCATTATAAAGCCAGTTATAAAGGGCTTGAACTCGGGAGTTAAAGACTTTAGGATAATGTCCGTGGACATCTCATTGTCCAGGACAAATCCTAACTGGGCGGCGTCCTCTACGTACCCGATCATCTTGATAACATGATCTTGTACGGGCCCTGTCGTCATCTTCGTGCCCCAGAGGTTACTAGTAGCTTCGAACTTGGCAGCTCTGGATCGCTTGCCATACAACTCTTGTGCATTAAGGAGTATGCTCTGAACATCCATATGTTCATGCTTCCTTTGCAGTTCGTTGGTCATCGAAGCTAGAGTAAGGCATCTTGCCTTCTCTGCATCCCTCTGGTACAACTTGAAGGCTTCTTTCTCTTCGTGGGTCGAATCCTCATCGGGCTTATCCGGAGCGTCTTCGAACAATATGTATCCAATCCCAGCTAGGGAAAGGACCAACTTAATGTTCCTAAGGCAGTCTTTGTAGTTGGTTCCATCCAGCACGTTCTTTTCTACCATGTATTTTAGACCTGAGTCCATTCTGCATTTTATAGATACTTTAGTTAGTATATGTTCATAGTATAGTCTTAATGGTTTTAATAAAACTATATTCTCCCACTAAATTTATTTAAAGCCATAATAATAAACAATTTATTATAAAATAACATTTGTGAGAGAGGGATCCTACTACCCTGAGTCTGACAACCTTGAGTGTATCTCAACAAGTTGTCCGACTCTGCAGTCGGTAGACGAACTTGTCGTCAATCATATTATCTATGATTCCCTATCGATTTTTACCCCTAGTCATTTGTGATCATGAGTGTGCTCAACCGGATCACAATGGCTAGCCTAGTCGGACCCTTGTCTTCGTGTCTAGCCTGACTTGCCCCTTTGCTCGGTGTATGCACGACGCGCCGGTTTGGGTCAGGTCTAAGACTACATTCTTGGTTAGACTTACGCCGAAGCTCGAGGGGTGAGACAACGGTTTCAGTCAGGTTAAGATGTCAATCAAGAAATCGGTTTCTATAAGATTGACATGTCACGGCTTGAGTGTAGCTCAACAACCGGAACATGTTTCTTGCAGTTGCCAACTCCTAAAACAAGGAGGGCTATGATTTATCTTGAACAAGATTATTATCGTATTGACTTAGGTATAGTCGATGGACTTACATAGTCATGAATCGACTCCTTGCGGTCCAGCGGACGCGGCCAGGGAATTGACTAAGCCAGGACCACTTGTTACCCAGTCTAGCTAGGTTGGTCCAAAAACTTTAGCCAAGCACATTGACCGACATCATGATGCATTGAAGGAGTTGTCATCAATCTTATGTTTTCCAAACAACTAAATGGCTTTTAATTAAAAGATCTAGTTAATCCTTATCAACTAGTTGATCCTAAAATTCAAAATTTTTCAGATTGGTTGAACATCTTTTATTAAGTCCTTATCAACTATAAGGTTCTTCGTTCAACTTACTACCCCAATCTAATTAGGATTTTAATAAAACAATTCAACTTTGTCTTTTTATGAAAATCATTTAATTGAACGTTTTAATGAAATGATTTACAAAACAAAAGGACTACCCTAATCTGGTATTAGGTTCGATGTTGTTTTGTTTTATCAAACATATCATGTCACTATCATGTTTTAATGGCTAACCTAACAAGGTTTGTGAATACATTATTCAACATGAAATGAAGCAACTAACTTTATCCGCATAAAAGAAAGTTTCATTTTTAGTGACATATAAAATGTATTTGCAAGTTTAAAAAATTATCTATATAATATAAACATGCAAATCTAAATTTTAACAGTTAAAATTAAAGATTAAAAAATTTTAAAGCCTTCATAAAAATTTTATCGCATAAAACTAGGTTGTACAAAATTATCTAATAATTTTAAACCTAGGCCTTTAAAAGAATTTTACCCTTATTTCTAAAATTAAAATGTCACATAATAATTTTAGAAACATATATGTAACAAAAGAAATTAATTTATGTTTCATCTCATGAAATAAAATCATTTCTATTACTTACATATTTTAAAAATAATTTTAAAACTCTTTTAAAAACTTTTAGAAACCTTTTAGAAGCTTTCAAATAAAGTTTTAAAGATCTCTAACTTTTATGTAACTAAAGAAAAATTCTTAAATTTCGAAAATAAAATTTTTCTATAAAGTTTACATAAACTTTAAACACTCCTTTAAAAATTTTAATGTCTCATAAAAATTTTATAAAGTATTTAAAACAAAGGAGACTACTTTTAGATTTATCGCATAAAAATAATTTGTCCCAAAATTAAAATAAATTTCCGTGTTGCAAAATTAATTTTCGAAACACAAAAATATTTTCAAAACTAATTTAACATAAAGCTAAATAGTTTTGCATATGAAAGCTAAGCATTTTTCAACAATTAAAAAGTCGCTATAGTAGATCAATAGCATAACCGTGGCTCTGATACCACTGTTGGGATTTTGGCGGACCCCCAGAGCTCGGATCCGTATCCGTCCTAAGTCGGACGGACCACGGAGGCACAAAAGCGCAGCGGAAAAACCAGAAATCAAAATTTCTACACTAGCTAAACTATTTAGCTAGGCTCTGGGGAGCCAGAACCTAGCCCGATCTATGCCGACTTGGAGTGGGTCTGACCACCCCAAGAAGGATCTACACTAAGCGACTATTTAAAATTACACTAGAAAAACGCTTAACCACATACCCGGAATCTTGGCCCTGGAGCAGGTAAGATGTACCGCACCGTCTTGAGAAGCTCCTCGTAGCCGAGCCGCGTTGACCCGATCTGCCTGAGCCGCCTCGCTCCCTCGCACCGATCCGCCCGATCTGCTTTCGCCTTCGAGCCGATCACACGCGGTAGAAATTTTCACTTGAGAAGAACCCGCGTCTTAGACGTCCGGATCAGATCCAAACCCCCTTCGTAGTCGTGCTAGGACAACTCCAGAGAATAGGAAAATAGAGAGAGAGTTTAGTCGCGGATCGAGCTTGCTCTAAAAATCTGGAGCTACCCGATCGTTGACTGGTGTGTGTTTCAATGAGGAGAGTGCACCCCTATTTATATAGGGAGTGAGCACTCAACTTCTCGTTGCGGGCAATGTGGGACAATTCCCATGAAGAGAAAAATTCAATTAAGCCATTTGGCTTAATTTCAACTTTAAAGTTAACCTTTCACAAAGTCAAACTTTAACGAATTAATTCTCCTCGCATACTAAACTTCAGACACCAAACAAGCTATCAATCAGAAGAGCTTGGAATGGTGAACGCGTAGGAACTAACGGTGACGAATTTCGACTTCGTTTGACCCCTCAAACAATTGCTCAAAGTTTAGCAATTTTCACAAAATTCGTAGCCGTCATTAGGGGTTTCAAAAACCCTAATTTTGACTTAAGTTGCGGGCACGCCCGCTAGACTTAGCGGGCGCGCCCGCCCAAGGGAGCAAGGGCGGGCTGCCCGCCCGCTGCAGCAGCGGGCCGTGCCCGCTGCAACAGCGGGCCGCGCCCGCTGTGCAACGGGCGTGCGCCCGTTGCAGCCAGCGTGCGTCGCCCGTTTTGCCTTTGCACATGGGCCTTTTGGCCCAATGGGTCTAACCCACTTCTCCTTGAACTCTTTCTGCGTTTCTGGGCTCGTTTGAGCTCCGATTTGGACGCGGTTTGAACCTGTGTTTAGACCGGGACGATCCCGTCATCCAGGTAACCCTTTCCAACAAGTTTGTTCCTACTAAATTCGTCGTAACTAATTTACAACACGTTTAGTCAAAGTTAGCATCTAATGCAACGTTGTGTCCCTATTGCTAATACGACTAACTCTCACAACTTAACTTGTGAATATCATCAAATGATATTTCTCTCTATTCTATATTCCTATTACTAAGTTCACGAACACTCCTCGGTGTGAGACCCTACAGCCTGACCTTACTACAGGTTGGGGCTCGAAACCCCTAGACGACGGTCACTACGAGCAGTAGCTGTCGTCCCTGTTTCAGAGTCATCATAACGTGATCGACCCTTTGACAAAAGTATCATAGGGTTTGCATTGGCTGTGTCAGTGATGAATTCCATTAGCTAAAATCCCTTTGTCAAGACTGTGTTTATTGTTGGCCTAGGGTATGGTTTTCTGTCAACCCTATTAGACAACATTGGTCAGTATACGGCGGTCTTTATTGTATACACGTTGTACTTCTTGCAACGTACCCCGGCCGAGGATTAACATAAAGACCGTACTGAGCCAATAACACTAACTTCCCTTTAATGGAAGTGACGAATCCCATCTTAGTCACTTACTCACCTTGGGAGCTTCAGGTGCAGCCCAACCTAAGATCTTTCATCAGGACTGGTCCTCGAAGCTAGATCATGGGTCTAAGCTATACCGTCCGCTCACAGGTTTGTACAGATGACTTCAGGTCTTAAGGATCAACTAACCTATCATCACCCTAGAGTTATTAAAGACAGATCATTAAAGTTAACCATTTAATAACTCTAACTTGGTCGTTCAGTGAACTCATTCTCCAATGAGCACCTGTGTCTCGTCTCCGACTTCACCAAGTCGAATGACTATGAGATCATCATTACCCGAAGGTAAGACGAAGACACAGTGATCTATCCGATGTGTCGATATCCAGTTCTCGACACATCTACGATCACGAACCGTTTAAGACTTGCGTTTCTATTCGGTCGCTTACTTACTCATAATCGAGATCTCATCTAGATATGTAAGGACCTAACTATAAATCTATGGATATTATCTAAGTATATTAATACAAATGATTTTATACTTAGAATAATACGTACCATATACGGTATGAACAAGACGTATAATCAAGATAAATTTCCATATGGGCATATATCTTCCTACAAGAACATCCCTAGTGGGAGCGGGGTGTGGGGGTGAAGATGGGGGGCAGATGGTGCTGTGGTGGGGATAGGGGCAGAGGTGGCAGGGGTAGTGGTGGACGTGATGTGTGTGGAAGTAGTAGGGATAAGAGTTGTGGTGGAGGGGGTGGTAGTGGTGGTGGTGGTGCTGGTGGTGGTGGTGGTGGTGAGTCGTGCACGACGCTGGGGTCTGGAGGAAGAGGCTCCTGGAGTGGGCCTCTTCCCACGAATGGGTGGGGTGGTGGCACCTCGCATGCGGACCATCGTATCGATGGTAATGTGATGCTACGGTATAAAAATAAATAAAGGGAAGAGTGTACCGAATGTGCAAGCGATGCGAGTGCCAAAATATCCCCCAAGCTAGTCCTATCAGCAGCTGCTGACATGGGCAAGGAATACCTGCAATAGAAACAATAAAAACGTCAGAATGAGGCATTAAAAATGGGAGACATGCTAAATTTGGGGTGATCGACCGAGCAGTGTTACTGCTCGGTCCGAGTCGTGCTACTCGGTGGGGAAGTAACGACAAAGCACTAGTCAACCTAATCGTGGCAAATAGATAATATGGCGGAACGCCTCCCCGGAAATGGCGCCATAAACTTGATCGGTCCGGAACTAACTCCGAAACGATGTCGTTTACTGCAAGCGCATGGTATAGTGGCAAGCGGGTATCGAACACGGGGAAGCGATGCTATACTACCTATCTACTCCTAGGTTGAGTTAGACTTGTGGGTTTTTTTGTGGATGTGGAATATGGACGGTCGTAATGGTGATGGATGCAAAGGTTGTGTCACTCAACATCGCAAGCAAGGGGTTCCACTCAAAGAAAGAAAGAAATAAAATACAAAAGATTAGGGCTTAGGGCTCGCCATTAGGACCATTGGATGTCGACGCTGGGCTAGGACTCTTACATTGCGTTGGTTTTATTGGGGATTTGTTGCATCAAGAAAGTGAATTCATGCGTCCGGGCATCATGAATCTAACGTATCGCATTAACCCCGCTCTCGCGATAGGCGCATACGATACGTGCATTAAGGATCTACAAAGTTCTCACCACTCTCGTGGTTCGAACGCTCTCAACTCGTACCACTCTCGTGGGTTACAGCTTCGAGGTATTTTGATAGCTCCTAATGACGCAATGGCGGTAGCCGTCAATTAGTGATATAGTTCGTCGGTGGATCCCATCTAGGCACGAGCCGGGCATGGTCACTTACCTCGGTTGAATCCACTAACTCTCTAATTAAATCCATATGATACTCCTTAAGCTAATAGATTCCACCGACTGTGGGCACGATCTCAGTACGAGTTCTCCTAGTGATTTTGATAGATCAACCAAAATACAACCCCATTTATATCCAACGCACCATAAAAATCCTATCTTTGCGTCTAAATCCTAAGATCCATGGGCTAATCCCTTAGCCCTAGAAAAGACTACTCAAGCATAGCAATAGCAATAGAT
The DNA here is from genome assembly GCA_030789695.1 of Scilla litardierei. Taxonomy (NCBI): domain Eukaryota; kingdom Viridiplantae; phylum Streptophyta; class Magnoliopsida; order Asparagales; family Asparagaceae; genus Scilla; species Scilla litardierei. The sequence goes on from CM061142.1 coordinate 112,267,400, forward strand.
AATAGAATGCACAAAGATTTCATTGCATGCATCAAAAAAGGATAAACAATAAGAAATCACAAAGAAAATAATAATAGAATTAAAAAGGGCAAAATTACTTATCTTGATACAAAGGAGGGGCCTAGGGCATAGCCTAACTCCCCAAAAGATCGTCGCCGAAAAACCCTAAAAAGATCTAAAAACTCCTTTCTAAAAAAGTATACAAAAAGTCTCTCAAAATCTCCCCAAAAGTCTGTCCAAAAACTCCCCAAAAGACTGTCTCGAGAACCCCCCCTAAAAACTCTCCTGTGACGGCTGCCAAAATCCCCCTCAAAAACCCTCGCGAAACAGCCCTTCCAAAATCGCGAAGCCCGGGCCCACTGTGACTTGGTCCGAGCAATAGGCTGCTTGGTCGAGTACGTCAGGTGTCTGATCCATCACCCAAAACGTCGCTCTGTTTGCTCGGACCGAGTAGGGTCTGCTCGGTCTGAGTTGGTAGCTACTCGGTCGAGTAATAGTCTGCTCGGTCGAGTACGTCAGGAAGTCGCGCTTCTCCGAAAATGTCGCTCTGCCTACACGGCCCAAGTAGGCACTGCTCGGTCGAGTAGGAGGTTGCTCGGACTGAGTAAGTGGTTGCTCGGTCGAGTAGTGGTCGAACAGCAGCAATTTCAGCCCAAAAACACATTTTCAGCACTCTGCTCGGTCGAGCAGTCAACTACTTGACCGAGCAGTGGTCTGTTCAGCCATATAGGAGGTAAAAACATGTTTCAGTAGATTTTGCACACTGCTCGGACCGAGTAGTGCACTGCTCGGACAAGTAGGCCGCTGAGAACAATTTCAGCACTACAGCATCAGCTTGCAGAAATTCCTCAGGGCTCATTCAACCTCCGATTGGTGCGTTCTTAGCGGAGTTGGAACCGTCGTGAAGTCTACTATCTGGAAAAAATATCAGAAAATAGTGAAAAATCCCAGGTGATAGCAGATTTGGAAAAGTGCACGGCTGTCCTGTTTCCAGCACTTCGGGTCGCTCGATTCCTTCGCCGCATCATAGCTCGATCGAGCGACCTTCTCTCTTGCCCCTTCCTTACTCCAATATTCTTACTTGGCACCTCAAGCATGTCATCATGAGTCTCATTGGTGCTCTCACGTCGCCGATTGTCTTATTGACTCCAAATTGCTCCAATATCGCCCCAAATCCCTGAAATGGACATAAACGCTCCGAAAGTCATATTATCCCAAATAATAGTATAAAAGCATATGAAATATGCAAATGAGCAATCATTTTGACGTGTAATAATTTAGATAAAATCCGGAATATAATGACACATCAAAATCCCCCAAGGTTACCTCTTACTCGTCCTCGAGGAATACTAGTAAGAAGCTAACACGTGAGAGTGATACAATGGAGATGCGAGGCGGTGGCGTGTAATGGAGACAAGGGGTTCAATCTTAAATTCAGAAAATACAAGACCTCAAGATATGCAAGATCTCGTGAACACACGTCAGTATGAAATTTGAACGCATATACATAACAAATACTTAAGTCTCGCTCAAATTAAAATAACGTGGATTTCAATAAATAAAATGAACTTGATAAGCAATAAAAAGATATTAGAGTTATATCATATCATAGTTTATCATGCAATATACTAAGTTCATAGAAATGAAACCAATGTTCACAACTCATTCTTTAAGCAGTATAATATGTCATGATCAAACGTTTTCAAGCATGCGTGGTATTTTATTATACTTCATGGAATGAATTTAGCAAATCCAATCAAGGTAAGGCATCACCACACTATGACCATTTCAAGACTCCTAGAACCCATCAACTTTGCCATGTCTTAGTTCTATATAGAAATGGAGATAAGGATATGGGATTTTTGTAGTTTTATATTGTTTTTGGCTATATGAATATTTCATATGCGTTTTTCTTTCTTTGTGTACACGAGATAACTCAATATATACAAGAAGCGGCCTATGCATCCCAGACCAGACAGTCTTAGGGCATTGGGTTACGAAGAACCCCCAGGGCCGTTTATTCAGGATATTTGTTTGATTTTTGCATTTTGGGGATTTTTGCAAACTCACGTAAACGCGATGGAATGCAAAACATGATCAAAAATAATTTATTGGCTATTCACAAAAGAAAAAGAAAAAGCATAGAATTTAGACATGCCTCGGTTTTAGAATCCTAATCATCACTACTTTGGTTGTCGTGGGGTTATCCTATCTCTTTTGAATCACTAAACATCCATGAAGCAATAGAATTATCAATCAAATCACGTAGGTGTCAAATAATTTTCAGAGTTGATTCATTCATTTTTAGCTTAACTGTTTCAAGAATATGGTTTTGAAACTATGGATTCTACTATGAAAAAGCATATTAACAAAGATACACTAATCACGGAATCAAACTCTAATCTAACAGATATCTAAGTTCATAAAAAAAAAAATCCACGGTATTTCATTGAAAATGAAGCATAAGAGACATAAATATAGAAGTGGACATGGTTCAAATGGAAATTTCGAAGAAAGTGCGTGCACTATGCACTCCCCCAAGCTTAAACATCACATTGTCCCCAATGTGTGTATGATATAAATAGAGGACAACAACAAGATGGGGGCCACTCAACAAAATAATTTCTCTCCCCAAACTTAAACATCACATAAAAATTGGAGAGAGATGCAAAATATCGCCAAAATATAAGTGTGAGCATGGATAATAGATAGTGGGTTAGGTGCAAAAGATAATTGAGCCATCAAATGGGGTGAATTTATTAAACTAAAAAACATATAAAATCCTATATGGTCCTCTCGTTGTCGAGAGGATTCGTGTTTATTGAAAGCATAAAATACTACACTACTAGATTGGTACCACCTGTAGCAAACGGCGGGTCCAGTATCTTTGCTAATGCAGGCAACTGTTCTATCTGCACTTTCCGTGGCTCCGCCAGATGCCTATCTCCACAGGCTCCATTAGATTCTAGCAATGTGGCTCCCATCATCTTCCCAAGGACTCCACATGTACCCTGCAAGAGATGAGCCGCATCAATTTGATGTGGAAAATTCTTCCCCAAAATAAATGTATTCCAGATATGGTCATCAACAATAGTATTTAAAATTAAAGATGGTTGACAATACTTCCCTGGAAATAAATCTCTATGCTCGTGCACCACGTCGATCAACTCCTCGTTGTTTTCCTCTGGTTCCTCAGGTAACTATGGTATAATAGAGTGGGTCTCGTCAGGATGCTCCTCATCATCGTCAGACTCATCCCAGCGCACCTCCTGATCATATTCAACAGCTTCCATGTGTGCTAACTCCTCGCTCTCCTCCTCGTATATGTCCCATTGTACCTCTTGATCATATGTATGTGTATCCTGTAAAAGGTGCAATGAGTCATCGAAATCCGAATCATAATAAACATCGTACACGGGAGGTGAATCAAATGTAAAGGGCGAGGGAGTGAAGAGATCTCCCTGAAGGGGAGCAGTATGCTATGGTGGGTGGTCCTCAGAGTCAGTAGAAGGACGAGGTGGCTGCAGAAGCTCTGAAGGAGGAGGGTGATGCTCGGGATCCTCATGAATGGATGTGTCCTCGTCCCAATGCACGACCTCCTTGGCGGAAGTCTCTGGCTCTGCATGCAATATGTAAAATAAATATAGCTTGGCCTCCTTGTGATGCACTACTTCGCCTCCTCCTCGAGTTCCTCTGGTATGGTAGGCAAAGTGAATTTCATCTCCTCCTTTCTACGCCTATGTATTTGTTTCTGTCCTGGAACTCGAGGCACTGATTGCATGGCTTGGCCCTCTCAATAGTATGTGCAGGTGGCTCTATGGGCTCATGTATCTCGGCCACGGTATAAAAGTGGGTCGTGTGCCCCTCAACTAGAACGCAGACTCCATCATCAATTGTGCCTGTGGAAGAGATATGATGAGTAATAAACTTTTGAAATCCAAGCTCAAAAGGGTTACCTGCCGTTATCGTTAATGGACTAGTGCATTGAACTGCGTCCACGATGCTTATCAATAAGTCCATATATGTATTCTCCTCTGACAGCTTAGATGTCTCTATTTGTGGAGTGTAAATGGTGTAAAGGTGGATATGATCACCTTCAAGTGAAGCATACACTCCATCTATGATAGTACCTGCATCAGAGACATTAGCCATAACAAAATCGATGAATGCTTGGTCGGATGGTTTACCTACCGTAATGGTTAGCGAACCGGTAGATCGAGCATCATCTATCATTTGATCCAAGGTTGCTGCCAACTGCAGATCACTGAACTTTTTCACTTGTATTCTCTTCATAAACTCACGTGAGGGTCCCTTTAGTCTTCCAGCAAAGATATCAAATAGCCTGGAACCATCCCACTCATGGTCTGACTCCGTATGGAACATCCCTAACATTCTTTCGAACTTGCACAATGCCTCTCTGAAGGGCTCTCCATCAGCCTGATAGAATGTAGCGAGGTATATATAGGACCGTATAGAACCTGGTTGCATCCTTGGAAGCACCATCGCTGCATCAACTGTACCTGATCAAGCAAAGTAAACATCCTGGAAAAGACGTCAGTGGTACAAAGAGAGATAAATATAATAATAATATCAGGTGGTGGGGAAAAATCTCTCGGTTTTTTATTTAAATTTTTTAAAATATTTTTTATATATGTTTTTAAGCAATCTAATCAACCTAATCGTGGTAAATAGATAATATGGCAGAACGCCTCCCCGGCAACGGCGCCATAAACTTGATCGGTCCGGAACTAACTCCGAAACAATGTCGTTTACCACAAGCGCATGGTATAGTGGCAAGCGGGTATCGAACACGGAGAAGTGGTGCTATACTACCTATCTACTCTTAGGTTGAGTTAGACTTACGGGTTTATTGGTGGATGTGGAATATGGACGGTCGTAATGGCAATGGATGCGAAGGTTGTGTCACTCAACGTCACAAGCATGGGGTTCCACACAAAGAAATAAATAAATAAAATACAAAAGATTAGGGCTTAGGGCTCGCCACTAGAACCGTTGGATGTCGATGCTAGTCTAGGACTCTTACGTTGCGTTGGTTTTATTGGGGATTTGTAGCATCAAGAAAGTGAATTCATGCATCTGTGCATCACGAATCTAACATAACACATTAACCCTACGCTCGCGATAGACGCATACGATACGTGCATTAAGGATCTACGAAGTTCTCACCACTCTCGTGGTTCGAACGCTCTCAACTCGTACCACTCTCGTGGGTTACAGCTTCGAGGTATTTTGGTAGCTCCTATTGACGCAATGGCGGTAGCCGTCAATTAGTGATATAGTTCGTTGGTGGATCCCATCTAGGCACGAGTCGGGCATGGTCACTTACCTCGGTTGAATCCACTAACTCTCTAATTAAATCCATAGGATACTCCTTAAGCTAATCGATTCCACCGACTGTGGGCACGATCTCAGTACGAGTTCTCCTAGTGATTTTGATAGATCAACCAAAATACAACCCCATTTATATCCAACGCACCATAAAAATCCTATCTTTGCGTCTAAATCCTAAGATCCATGGGCTAATCCCTTAGCCCTAGAAAAGACTACTTAAGCATAGCAATAGCAATAGATAATAGAACGCACAAAGATTTCATTGCATGCATCAAAAAGGGATAAACAATAAGAAATCACAAAGAAAATAATAATAGAATTAAAAAGGGCAAAAGTACTTATCTTGATACAAAGGAGGGGCCTAGGGCATAGCCTAACTCCCCAAAAAATCGTTGCCGAAAAACCCTAAAAAGATCTAAAAACTCCTCTCTAAAAAAGTATATAAAAAGTCTCTCAAAATCTCCCCAAAAGTCTGTCCAAAAACTCCCCAAAAGTCTGTCTCGAGAACCCCCCTAAAAACTCTCCTGTGACGGCTGCCAAAATCCCCCTCAAAAAAACCCTCGCGAAACAGCCCTTCCAAAATCGCGAATCCCGGGCCCACGGGGACTCGGTCCGAGCAATAGGCTGCTCGGTCGAGTACATCAGGTGTCTGATCCATCACTCAAAACGTCGCTCTGTCTGCTCGGACCGAGTAGGGCCTGCTCGGTCCGAGTTGGTAGCTGCTCGGTCAAGTAATAGGCTGCTCGGTCGAGTACATCAGGAAGTCGCGCTTCTCTGAAATATGTCGCTCTGCCTACACGACCCGAGCAGGCACTGCTCGGTCAAGTAGGAGGTTGCTCGAACCGAGTAAGTGGTTGCTCGGTCGAGTAGTGTTCAAACGGCAGCAATTTCAGCCCAAAAACACATTTTCTGACAGTGGTTTGTTCAGCCATATAGGAGGTAAAAACACGTTTCAGTAGATTTTGCACACTTCTCGGACCGAGTAGTGCACTGTTCGGTCGAGTAGGTTGCTGAGAACAGTTTCGGCACTGCATCATCAGTTTGCAAAAATTCCTCAGGGCTCATCCGACCTCCGATTGCTATGTTCTTGGCGGTGTTGGAACCTTCTTGAAGTCTACTATCTGGAAAAAATATCAGAAAAATAGTGAAACATCCCAGGTGATAGAATATTTGGAAATAGTGTATGGTTTTCCTGTTTCCAGCACTTCGGGTCGCTCGATTCCTTCGCCACATCATAGCTCGATCGAGCGACCTTCTCTCTTGCCCCTTCCTTGCTCCAATATTCTTCTTTGGCACCTCAAGCATATCATCATGAGTCTCATTGGTGCTCTCACGTCGCAGATTGTCTTATTGACTCCAAATTGCTCTAATATCGCTCCAAATCCCTGAAATGAACATAAACCCTCCGAAAGTCATATTATCCCAAATAATAGCATAAAAGCGTATGAAATATGAAAATGAGCAATCATTTTGACGTGTAATCATTTAGATAAAAATTGGAATATAATGACACATCATTAGTGCTGGTGGTGGTGGTGGTGGTGAGTCGTGCACGACGCTGGGGTTTGGAGGAAGAGGCTTCTGGAGTGGGGCCTCTTCCCACGAATGGGTGGGATGGCAGCACCTCGCGTGCGAACCATCGTATCGATGGTAATGTGATGCTACGGTATAAAAATAAATAAAGGAAAGAGTGTACCGAATGTGCGAGCGATGCGAGAGCCAAAATATCCCCCAAGCTAGTCCTAACAGCAGCTGCTGACGTGGGCAAGGAATACCTGCAATAGAAACAATAAAAACGTCAGAATGAGGCATTAAAAATGGGGGACAGGCTAAATTTGGGGTGATCGACCGATCAGTGATAATGCTCGGTCCGTGTCGTGCTACATGGTGGGGAAGTGCCGACCGAGCGCTAGTGTGCTCGGTCTGCGGGCCGAGCAGCGGACCCGTGCCCTAGGATAGCGGTGCTCGGAGTAGCGGGTTTTGGGGGTCTGATGATAGAGAGGGGGGTTAGGCTTCGGGGGCGGCGGCTTTTGGGGTGGTCGGATTGGCGGTGCCGTCGGCGGCGGTGGCGCCATCGACGGTGCCGTCGATTTGAAATGGGGACGGAGACGATGAAAGAGAGGGATCGGCAGAGAGATAGAGAGAGAAAGAGAAGGGGGCTCACCGGAGATCGGCGACGGGGCGGGTGGCGCAGGCGGCGGACGAAGGTGAAGGACAACGGCAACGAGGAGGGGGGTCCGAGTAGAGAGCGAGGGAGAGCTCGGGGGGATGAAATTTTTTTTAGGGTAAAATTTTTAGCCTAAGGTAATTTTAAAACAAGTTTGAGTATAAAACCCCAACTCGTTTAGGGTGGGACCCACGTGATTGGGTAAAACGACTCGGATCGAGTAGCGATCTTTTCGGTCGAGTCGAACATACTGAAGAAACACATTAAAATTGAGTTGCGATACTCCCTCGTATGCTCGACCAAGCAGTGTGCTGCTCGGTCAGATCACCGTCTGCTCGGACCGTGCTAACTCCACTCGGGCCATGTAGGCAGATTTACAATTTCTCCAAAATTCCAAAAGCATGTGCAATCCGATCGAGCAGTTGACTGCTTGGTCGAGTAGACATCTGCTCAGACCGAGCAGGAGCTGCTCGGTCCGTGTAGATGAAGCGATAATTTGCTATTTTGGTCGTCTCTGCACTGCTCGACTGAGCAGTGTAGCTGCTCGGTCGAGTCTCATGTGTCTCCTTTTTCCTGTATTTTCCCTTCAAATGTCCAAATGTGCTGCTCTCCTCCAGCTTCCTTCCGTTTGTAATGTCGATACGCATGCCCCCACATGTCCAACATGTACAAAAGATGAACTCATAAAATTTTTGTGATTTTATAATTTTATCTCTAAAATATGAAATAAAAATAAGAAATTGAAAAAGAAAATCCGAAATCTAAGAAATTGGGTTGCCTCCCAATAAGCGCTCGTTTTTAGTCGTGAGCTCGACTCCCTTTGATTTATCGATGGTCTCTTGGTGCCAGTGGAAGACGCGCGTCGTTCTTTCCGACGGTGAGATCCAGCGACACTTGGTATCTGCCTACTTCAAGATTCTTCCCTGAGTAGCATATGGTCTCCGGTTCTTCATGATTCGGAGGATGATATAGAAGTTCCTCATCCAATACTCGGATGTATGCGGCGACCGCATTGTGGTAGGTTGGATCGCCGTCATCATCGATACCTGTTTTCACGGGGTCCTTCATGACCCCCTCAGAAGTGAAATCTTCGATAGCTTCATCTTTCAGAAGCTCCAAATAGTTGGCCCTTTCCTCATGAGCATGCTCTCTCATCGGCTTCTGCAGCCGAAATTCAGCTCTGATGTTCCCCACATTTAGAGAGAGTCCCTTCCCAGACATCGATCAGGACACCGACCGTCACCGTAAAGGGGCGGCCGAGTATAAGTTGGGAGCTCCCTCCCTCGGGCATGTCCATAATAACAAAGTCGATGGGAACACATAACCTTGGGGGTGTCTGAAGAATGACATCCCTTGCTATACCCACCGGGTAGGTGATAGAATGATCTGCAAGCTGGATGGACATACTTGTCGGCTCTAGCTCATTTCCAGTCTGCAACCTCTTAAAAATAGAAAGGGGCATTAAACTGATGCTAGCCCCCAGATCAATCAGAGCGCTGCTGATAGGCATCCCTCCAATGGAGCACGGCACGGTGAAGCTCTCCGGATCCGGTAGCTTTCGGGGGAGATGATTTTTGATAACGGTGGTGGAGTCCTCCATGAGCTTGATTTCTTCAGGATTTCTCTTTCCCGTGATTACATCCTTCAAAAATTTGGCATAAATTGGGATCTCTGTAATAGCGTCCATGAACGGGATGTTCAATTGGATTCCCTTCAATAACTCCGTGAACTTGGAGTATTTCTTCTCCATCTTGGCCAGGGCTAGCCTCTGTGGGAATGGAGGGGGAGGTCGGGTAGCTTTACTCTTTGTAGCATCAACAGGAGGCGGTGTTGTAGTGGGCATGACGGGTGGGGTATTCGCCTTCTCCTCAATAATTATAGGCTCTTCAGCAGCCTCTTCTCTATCACTGTCACCAACGGCTTATTCAACTATGACTTTCTCCTTATTCAGCACCGGGACCATGACGGGGTCTGTCACCTGTCTACCACGTGTGGTAACAGATACTACAGCATTAGCTTGGGCCCTTGGGTTTGTCTCCGGCTATGAGGGCAATCTCCCCTGATTCTTCAAGAGCTGGGACATTTGACCCCTCAGTTCATCAAGTGAAGAATTTATGATCTTGAACTGGGTCGAGGTGTCCTGATTGAAGTGGGCCTGACCACTCATAAAGGTCTCCAAAGTGGCCTCCAGATTTGACCGCGGTGGGTTTGGCACATAGCCCTGCTGAGGCGACCGGTTGAATTGATATCCTAGATGTCTGTAAGGCCCAGCTGGCCTAAATCCGCCCTGCTGCTGATTCTGCTACTGCCCATGCTGCTGCTGAGGAGTGGGTGGCTGTCTCTGAAATTGTGGAGGTTGCAGCCCTCCACTGGGGTTCCATAAGAAAACCCCGGGTGATTCCTAGCAGCTGGGTGCTGCCACTGATTCCGTCCCTCTTCTTGGATGTATTAAACAGATTCAGATAACTCGGCACCATCATAGTGTGCCTCGCTAGGAATATAGCTCTGATCTGCGTACTCCTCTGCAGGATGATAACCTGATGTGCTGGGCGATTAATCGCTCCATGTTTTACACACTTTTTCTGCATGTTTGCATGCCACTTTGATCGCTCATATCGTGTTTTTCATGATTATTCGGTAATATTGCGATGCTTTTCACGATTTCTTGTTTTTGTCGTATTTCAGGAGATATGGAGCGATTCGGAGTGATTTTGAGATCAAGAGGATTTGCACCCACTCCGGAGTGTCACCTAAGGCTTCTCTGAGGACTATTCGGCGATGGGAGACAAGTGAAAGAAGAAAGAACATCGTAGGAGCGACAAGGAAGCGAAAAGGAGAAGATTGGGCATTTGTAGCATCTCACTCGGCCGAGTGAACCACCCACTCGGCCGAGCAAGAAGACCACTCGGCCGACCAGATCGGACACGCACCAACAGAAGGAAATAGGCATGCACTCGGTCGAGTGACGATAGTCCACTCGGTCGAGCATGAAAATCCCCTCGCCCGAGTACGTCAGGGAAATTTTCCAGAGAAGAGGCCGAATCTACTGCGATTCCCAGAGACCCGTCGATGGCCTACTCGGCCGAGTACACATTACCACTCGGCCGAATGATGAAAGCTACTCGGCCGAGCCACCCCCGGAGACAGACCCCTGAGGACCTCGAGTTACTGTTTCTCTACAGGGCATGTCACTCAGCTGAGTAGAGAAGTCCACTCGACCGAGTGAAGAATCCCACTCGGCCGAGTGACGCCGAGGACATGCATCGCCCAGATTTTCAGACAGTCGTTCACTCTTTTGAAATCTGCTATCATTCCAGCAATCAAAGTATTTTTCTCATATTTTTTATGGATAGTAGACTTCATGATGATTCCAATTCCGCTAAGAACGCGTCAATCAGAGGTCAGATGAAATCTGGAGAATTTCTGTAAGTTGATGCTGCAGTGCAGGAATTTCCACTCGACCGAGTCACATGTTCCACTCGGCTGAGTCGGCGGCGGGCCCAGATTTTAAGTTGCGGTTAGGGCTGTTTTTGGGCACGAATTTGAGGGGTTTTATAGGGTTATTTGCTAGGGTTTTGGGGGGCTATATAAGGGGTTTTGTAGCCGTCATTAGAAGGGGTCCTTTGATGTTTTCTTAGTGATTTTATTAGAGGTTAGGCCATGCCCTAGGCCCCCTCTTGGATCTAAAAGCTTGTATTTGGATTGAAGATCTTCATCAAAGCTAAGTATTTTGTTCTTGTTATTTGAATCTTTGTTTTTCTATCTTTTTGTATGCAAGCAATGATTTTTATTGATTCTCATATCGTTATTGCTATGCTTGAGTAGATTTGTTGTTCTAGGGCATGTGGATGAACCCTATGGATCTAATTTCAGATTTGTGATGAATGAATTTCTAAATTGCTAGAATTACTAGGAGGTTAGGTTGTGATCGATTTTTTACAGATAGCTAGGGATTTCCATCGATTGGGGTTTGCAAGAGATTGGATTCTAATCGATGGGAAGGCCTAGATATTCGATTTAGGTTTACAATCGAGATTCTCTAGACTTGGTTTGCAAGAGATTGGACCAAAGCTAGGATTTTTATTGTAAATCTATACCAATATTCGTTTGCAAGAGATTGGACGAATACGAACTATCACAACCTAGATCGTAACTCGAGTTTGCACGAGAGTGGGCTCGAGGGGCGATTGAACGATGATGTCGATCCTAATGCTAGTGGCTTTGGCTAGGGTTTGCAAGAGATTGGACCCTATCCTAGGTTGCTATAGACCGATAATAGCGCGAGAGCGTGAGCTTGGTTCTCTATTTAGTTACGACTAGTTCACCTCAACACAAGCCTAGTAATATTGAGATTCACGATTTACAAGGATGAATGATGTTCCGTAGTGGAGATTCCCTAGCCCTAGACACTTTTATTATATTGTATCTGAATCAATATTTGACCGACTTCGTTATCACCGACACCGACATCCACCACCATTGTCATTACATCATACCATAACCATCCCCACCAATAAAACATTCGTAGTCAAACCAACCTAGGATAGATTGGATCCAACACCACCTCTTCGTGTTCGATACCCGCTCACCACTTGACCGTGCGCTTGCAGTAAAACAACAATCGTTCTCCGGGTGTATATCCGGGGCCGATCAAGTTTTTGGCACCGTTGCCGGGGAGGTATTTCCCGTTGGGTGCCAATTTGTCACAATTAGGTTGATTAGACTAGAAAAAAAAATTTTAACAAAAGGGAATTTTCACCCCGCCACCATTATTATCATTTCTATATTCTTTTGTGCCACTGATATTTTTCTCCAGGTATTTATCTTTGTTGCTCAGGTGCTATGGATTATACCACGTGGACCACAGATTTTGATCAGAGTGCTCAGATGGGAGAATACTATTTTGATCAGAGTGCTCAGATGGGAGAATACTTTTTTGATGAGATGCATGCACACCAAGTTGAAATACAAGCCAGGCTTGATAAGGGCGACCTTCAATTGGAATGGGTGAAGAGGGAACTTGAAATGAATGCGCTCATGCTTAAGGTTGCAGAGATTTCCAAAGATATCAGTCCTGCTTCTTCATTTTATAGGCAAGAAGCATCACCGGTCATATTACAAGAGCCAGAATGTGCTGTCGTCGATCCCACATCCTATAATACAGCTATTGCATATAAAGAATGGATGGACGAAGAGGCCGTGGAGGAAGCAGAAATTGAGTCATATGCGCAGCCAGAGGAGGACGCATTTCAGAGATTATTGGAGGGCCTCTTGGAGTCAATGAGATTCACCAGTTCAGAGAGCATTACAACAGGTGATGCATTTGAGCTACGATTTGCAGATTTTGTTATGAACCGTGTTTCAGCTGCAGGAACAATTGAGGAGGACATCCGTGTCAGTCTTGATGGGGATAGACTATATTTTCAGATTGCTTGCGGGCATTCCACTCCACATGATACATCCCCATAAGTTGACACACATGAGCAGCTAGCATCACCATTCCAGAGAGAGCCTACATTTATAATTGATGAGAAGGCAAAGGAGCACACTGCCGAGCCAGAGCATATTGACGAGGAGGCCTCACATGCGGATCTAGAGCATGCTTTTGAGGCGGCCTTACACACAGAGCCAGAGCTTATCACTGAGGAGGTCGTACATCAGGATGAGGACACAGCCATTTATAAGGATCCTGAGCATTACCCTCCTCCATTGGAGCTCCCGCAGCCACCTCATCCTTCCCCTGACGTCAAGGACTATCCCACAGAGCTTACTGCTCCCACTCAGGGAGATATTTTTACCCACTCCATTTCTGATTCATGCATTCCATTCGATATTTATTTTGATTCAGATATTTTTGACACGTCATATCTTTTACAGCACACATACGATTATGGACCGGAGGTATGCTTGGACGTGTCACAGTTTGACGAGCCTATCGAGGAGGTCCACACCTATGATCCAGATTTACCTGAGCAGCTGAGAGAGCACACCATGGAGACAGCTATCACAGCACGGGAGGATATTGGATTATTTCCAGGGAAGTATCGTCCACCATTATTTATTCCATATATTTCTGTAGACGATCCTCTCTGTGATACTTTTATTATGAGGGTGAATTTTTTGCAGCAAACTGATGCATCCTATTCTCTGCAGGGTACATGTGGAGTCCTTGTGGGAATACTGGAGGATGCATTGCTGGAGTTTGTTGGTGTTCGTGGATACACTCGCCTGGCGGAGCCACGGAAGGAGCAGTTGGAGCAGTTGCCTGCACCGGCAAGGATACTGGATCCTCCTTTTGCTATAGGTGATATCAATCATGTAGAGTAGAAATTTTTATGCTTTAAATAAACACGAATCCTCTCGGCAGCGAGAGGACCGTATAGATTTGATTGAATAAATAGCATCTCATATAACGGTAAAAAAATCTTTTACACCTCAAACCCATTATATATTAATTGCCCTCTTTATATTTTGATGTGTCACATCCTTTTTGCTCACCACCCATCGAGCATTTCTTTCAAGTGAATATCACATTCTTATTCGTTTGACTCAATCTCGCTTAGCAAAGCCATGACATTTTTGATCGAGTCATTTGAATAGGATTGTTTAGCATAAGCTTGGGGGAAAGCGCTCTCATGCATCATTGCATGTGCATGTAGTTGCATTAGGATTTCATGACATTCATTTCATCATTTTTCATTCGCCTCCCTCATATTTATCGTTGTTCCTCATATTTTTCCTTTTATGATCACATTGAGGACAATGTGAAGTTTAAGCTTGGGGGAGTGCGTTTCCAAGACATCTAGTTGCACTTTTAATTTATTTTTAGGGGTTTTTTAAGAATTTTCAAATTTTTGCATCATCTTTTCGAATTTTCCATCGTATTTTCCTTTTATGTGTGTTCATGCATCATGTTGTGTGCTTGTTTTTCTTTTCTTTCCTCTCTTTTATTTTTTATTTCTTTATTTTGCTTTCTCTTCTTCCGCTAGATGAGTTTTGTATGATGATATCTCTTATTGCTTTACCAACCATCACGATGCTTATTATTCATTGCCATGCTACTTTGAGTATTCCATAGTCTTGCTATCCATGTGCTTGTTTATATATTCTTTTGATGATTCCTCTATTTGAATGCATGATATTAATTGAAGCTGAATGTATTGATTAGTATTTAGTATACTTTTGTTGGAAATGCACCAAGATTCACTAATCATTAGTATATCTGAAGCATCAGTTTTATTGTCTTATTCACCTTCTGTTGCATGCCTGATATGGTTGTAAACTTTACTGCTTGACTTCACTATTTATTGAAATGATTGAGAATATCCATGATTACATATGAGTTTTAGTTGAAGTATTATTTTATTGAACCGTTCGTGCACATCTTAGAGTGAACCGAGTGCTACATTATTTCTTTCTCCACATATATCTTTTTATTCTCTACATGTCACTCGAGTTCACCTCCTAAAGCTACTTATATCGCATCTATTTCCCAAAAATCCCTACAAAAGAAAAAGGTTGCTCCAAAAAAGTCCAAAAAGCCAAAAAGGAGCCAAAAATCAAAAATACAAATCAAATTGCTCCTACAAAAATCCAAGAAGAAAAATGAGAAACAAAATGTTCAAAAAAGAAAAAAGAAAGATATTTCTCTATCTCATTATTGGAGCCACAAAATACTTGGGAAAACCAAGGCAAAAATCCCATTTTCCACTATTATATTCCTTTGGATGCGACGCCTCAATCTAAGCTTGGGGGGGTGAATTCATTTGACCAAATGAGTGAGTATGACATTAGAGTGGAGATGTGCATGAATGGGAATATTTGATAATGCTTCGACTTTGCAAAATATATTAGATATGGAGATTTTTCATGATTTGAAATAAATATGTGAATGCCATAGCTCTTATTCTATTCTCTATTGCATGTTTGGTGTGTATCTTATATGATTCATTTATAACTTTTGATTGAAAAGTGCATCGCCAATATTCGTATATTAAATTCTATGAAATGCATGATGTGGATATGAGTTGATTGCATGAATTTAGGGAGTCCCTTCCTTTGTTCTTAAAAGCTTGCAAGTATTGTGTCTAAGTAAGATATGAAATCCTTATAGCATGTGATTCGTATTTTCCAAGTTATCGTGATGTGTAGCTTATACCTTGAGATCTGAGAGAATAATCTAGCGACCCCTTCCACTTCGTATTCCGTTTTCTTTCATTTCCTTTCCTTTGTTTTCATCTCCCGAGTTCGTCTCTCTACTTATCTTCCTCGAGGACGAGTAAGAGGTAAGCTTGGGGGATTTTTATCGCTCCGTGTTTTACACCCTTTTTCTGCATGTTTGCATGCCACTTTGATCGCTCATATCGCGTTTTTCATTATTATTCGGTAATATTGCGATGCTTTTCACGATTTCTTGTTTGTCGTATTTTAGGAGATATGGAGCGATTCGGAGTGATTTTGAGATCAAGAGGATTTGCACCCACTCCGGAGTGTCACCCAAGGCTTCTCTGAGGACTATTCAGCGATGGGAGACCAGTGGAAGAAGAAGGAACGTCGTAGGAGCGACGAGGAAGCGAAAAGGCGAAGATTGGGCATTTGCAGCATTTCACTCGGTCGAGTGAACCACCCACTCGACCGAGCAAGAAGACCACTCGGCCGACCAGAACGGACACGCACCAACAGAAGGAAATAGGCGTGCACTCGGCCGAGTGATGATAGTCCACTCGGCCGAGCATGGAAATCCCCTCGCCCGAGTACGTCAGGGAAATTTTCTAGAGAAAAGGCCGAATCTACTGCGATTCCCAGAGACCCGTCGATGGCCTACTCGGCCGAGTACACATTACCACTCGGCCGAATGATGAAAGCTACTCGGCCGAGCCACCCCCGGAGACAGACCCCTAAGGACCTCGAAGTTACTATTTTTCTACAGGGTTTGTCACTCGGCCGAGTAGAGAAGTCCACTCGACCGAGTGAAGAATCCCACTCGGCCGAGTGACGCCGAGGACACGCAGCGCCCAGATTTTCAGATAGTCATTCACTCTTTTGAAATCTGCTATCATTCTAGCAATTAAAGTATTTTTCTCATATTTTTTAAGGATAGTAGACTTCATGATGATTCCAACGCCACCAAGAACACGTCAATCGGAGGTCGGATGAAATCTGGAGACTTTCTGCAAGTTGATGCTGCAGTGCTGGAATTTACACTCGGCCGAGTCACATGTTCCACTCGGCCGAGTCGACGGCGGGCCCAGATTTTAAGTTGCGGTTAAGGCTGTTTTTGGGCACGAATTTGAGGGGTTTCTAGGATTATTTGCTAGGGTTTTGGGGGGCTATATAAGGGGTTTTGTAGCCGTCATTAGAAGGGGTCCCATGATGTTTTCGATTTTTTTAGAGGTTAGGCCATGCCCTAGGCCCCCTCTTGGATCTAAAAGCTTGTATTTGGATTGAAGATCTTCATCAAAGCTAAGTATTTTGTTCTTGTTATTTGAATCTTTATTTTTCTATCTTTTTGTATGCAAGCAACGATTTTTATTGATTCTCATATCGGTATTGCTATGCTTGAGTAGATTTGTTGTTCTAGGGCATGTGAATGAACCCTATGGATCTAATTTCAGATTTGTGATGAATGAATTTCTAAATTGCTAGAATTGCTAGGAGGTTAGGTTGTGATCAATTTATTACGGATAGCTAAGGATTTCCATTGATTGGGGTTTGCAAGAGATTGGATTCTAATCGATGGGACGGCCTAGATATTCGATTTAGGTTTACAATCGAGATTCCCTAGACTTGGTTTGCAAGAGATTGGACCAAAGCTAGAATTTTTATTGTAAATCTATACCAATATTCGTTTGCAAGAGATTGGACGAATACGAACTATCACAACCTAGTTCGTAACTCAAGTTTGCACGAGAGTGGGCTCGAGGGGCGATTGAACGATGATGTCGATCCTAATGCTAGTGGCTTAGGCTAGGGTTTGCAAGAGATTGGGCCCTATCCTAGGTTGCTATAGACCGGCAATAGCACGAGAGCGTGAGCTTGGTTCTCTATTCAGTTACGACTAGTTCACCTCAACACAAGCCTAGAAATATTGAGATTCACGATTTACAAGGATGAATGACGTTCAGTAGTGGAGATTCCCTAGCCCTAGACACTTTTATTATATTGTATCTGAATCAATATTTGACCGACTTCGTTATCACCGACACCGACATCCACCACCATTGTCATTACATCATACCATAACCATCTCCACCAATAAAACATTCGTAGTCAAACCAACCTAGGATAGATTAGAGCCAGCACCACCTCCTCGTGTTCGATACCCGCTCGCCACTTGACCGTGCGCTTGCGGTAAAACTACAATCGTTCTCCGGGTGTATATCCGGGGCCGATCAACGATGCCGGGATGGAATCTAGGCGTTGTTTGATCCTGGCCACTTGTTTGCATAGGGTCTCGATGTGAGAGTCCAAGTGGCTAGTAGCCTTGACCTCGGGAGTCGGGTCACAATAGTTCTTTCTTCGCTCCATTGTTGATTATTGGCTACCATATGCTCCAACAAATCAATAGCCTCTTCAGGAGACTTATCCAATAAGGCGCCTTGCGCCACATCGTCGATGATCATCTGGTGCTAGACTGGAGGCGGTTCACCAAATCCCAAGACTGGATCACGTGGTAAGGACACTGATGTTGGAGGTCCTTGAACCTCTCACATGCCTCATAGAGTGATTCCTGTGGGAGCTGCTTGAAGTTTGAAATTGCTCCCCTGATTCGCACCGTCTTCGAGGGTGGATAAAACTTACCCACAAAGGCAAGTGCCAGCTTCTCCCAGGTGGTGAAATTGTTAGGATGGTGGGCCCGGAGTCAATATGAGGCTTTATCCCTCAAAGCGAACGGGAAAAGCTGCAGCTTCACAGCATCATCGCTAACGTCCTTTGCCTTGAACGTGTCACACTTCGCCAGGAAGATGTCAATATGGTGGTTGGGTTTTTCATGCAGATGCCTGTGAAAGGGATCCTGCTGCATCAAATTGATCAGCCCCGTCTTCCACTCGAAGCTCGCCGCCGCCAGTTGCGGTCGAAGAATGGAGGAGTTGTTTCCAAACGTCGGCTTCATGTGGTCCCTGATGGACCCGGTGCGAGGAGGAGGAGGATTGTTTTCTGCCGTTTGAGCAGAGGGAGATGAACTTCTACTTGAGGCTCTCAAGGCCCTCGCTGTTTTCTCGATCTCGGGATCCCACGGCAAGGCAATCAAGTTGTAGTATAAATGATATCGAATCCTACAGGGACGGTGATAGTGTATATGGGTTCTCAGTTTACTTCTAATTCTCGAAGTGAGATAGCTATCGGGTTGAAAGAGTTGATTGGGGTGTTGTTGTTGTTTTACTAATAAAAATGACTAGGGCATTAGTGATCATGGCAAAGATAGTTGGAGGTCGACGTTGGAATAGAATTCTTACGTTGCATTAGGGTTAGGGGATTAATCTCCCAATTCGTTCCACTGTCGTGGGTTAGAATTGTGAGGTATTTCGGTAGCTATCGTTGACGCAATGGAGGTAGCCGTTAACGTAGCAGAATAGTTCGTCGATGGATCCTCTCAAGGCGCGAGCCGGGCATGGTCACGAGCCTTGATTGGATCCACCGATTTCCCTATTCAAATCTCGAAGATACCCCTTAAGCACATCAATTCCACAGACCGTGGGCATGATCTCAGTACGGGTTATCTAGGGATTCGGTAAGATCGACCGAAATACTTCCCTAAGTCCCTAATTCAACGTAGAGATCCAGATCTACGTCTCCCCCTAGGATCTTAGGGCTAACCCATCAACCCTAGAAAGATCTACTCACACAAGGAAATATTCACGAATAAAAACATCTTTTTTAGAGACGAAGACATCATAGCAATTGACAGAATAAAGATCGAAATCTTCCAGCGAGGGATGCAGAAAATAGAGGAGAAATAGATCCAGCAAAATACCAGATTCCAAAATACGCGATCGCAATTGAGAACCAAAAAAAATATCCAATAGTTTCGATCCAATATTCTTTAACAAGGATTAATCTAAAAACTAACAGCAAAAATCGCCTGAGCTCTGCTCTAAAAAAACTATTCAAAACTCTCAAAATGAATCGCCCCCTTTCGCTGTTACGAGCTCCCAGCCTTCAGTCCAAAAATCACCCAACTGACAGCTTCAGAAAATACTTCCAAAAATGGCCCTGGCACTGTCGATCGAGTAGGCTGCTCGGTCGAGCAGTGCGTTGCTCGTTCGACTGCTCAGACCGAGCAACTGTGATGCTCAACTGAGCTTGACAGGGAATTCAAAATCTCTAAAATCCTCGCTCTGCCTGCACGGGCCGAGTCAGCTCAGCTTGGTCCGAGCAGAGGCTGACTCGGTCACTGAAGAGTTACTTGGGTCGTGCGCTGGAATTGTTTCAGCTTTGAAATTTGACGCTACTTGATTCGGGTTGAATATTGCGTATTTAACCCCCTAATTAGTCCTATGATGTGCCTATATAATACTTAATTGCTCTCTAATATGTGCGTATTTTGTACACCATTATTTATTAGAGAAATCACATTATTTGTGCACAAAACACGAATTCTATTGAGTATTTCTGCATTTTTATATTTTTCTTAGTATCGTCTCGATCTCACGATTCCAACGACTATTTATTTGTATTTTTCTGAGATCTGTGCTAATTTCTATGAATTTTTGAATGCAGAATACCATTTAAATGGAGAAATACGCTCAAAATACGAAATATACGGTCGCCGCCCAATAATATAGCGACACGTGGCACGAAAATAACCATCCGATCTCGATCGGACGGCTGAGGGCGCATCGACCCCGCGCATCCGTATCTTTCAACGCGGCTGAATCTTAGCCGTGGATTACCGATCGAACGGCCAGGAGCGGATCTTTACAAGTGGTGACGCGGCATTCGGATGGCCGTCGATATCGCATCCAACGGTCGAGAGCAGCTCCCCAACGATTTAGCAGCGGGCGAAATTTCACATCGACGTGGCCTTCTCACCGCCGCGAGATCGTGATCCGATGGTCGCGATCGATCCCAAGGCGAACGAGCTGAAGCGGGCGCCTGCGATTCTTGCGGGATGACGTGGCACGATCGTGCCCGTTAATCATTTGATCCGACGGTGGAGATCGACGCCGAATTGAGTTCGGATTCGAACGAGCGGATGCGGGCGCACGGTTATTGGCGCACACGTGGCGCTCCGTGAGGCGATCCCGCATGAAATCAACGGCCACGATGAAGAGCGGCTATTGGGTTTGGTTTTAAGGCAAATGGGTACGGGTTTGCACCCGTTAAACGCCCCAAACCCGCAATGCTTATTATTTAAGCGTATTCTAGGGTTTTGGGGCGTATTCTGGCGTATTTTGGGACTTTTGGAGCGGCTACTGTGCGTATTTCTCCAGGAGAAAATTCTGAAAATTTCCAGAGACTATTCTTCCTATTCTCAGAGAGTTTTGGGTTCTAAGGAGGAGATTTGGTGATAATTTCTTGAACTTATACCCCGTATTTGGTGTATTTCTTTGTATTTTGCTATCTAAACGATGTATTTTGCTATCAAAACTGATTTTTATTGCACCATGCGTGGCTAATCTCTTTGTGCTATGGTTGTGATGTAGTTAGGAGTATGTAGTTGCTAAATCTCATGTCTTTAGCCCTATTATCATGTCCAAATTGCTAGTTTTGTTGATTTCTACAACGTATTTGATGGGTATTTGCTTACTATCGATATTGTTGATGTGCCCTATGGCTAGGCCCTGATAAGGTTAGCCAATTTGTGTTCTCTAATCTGAACTTATCGCTGCGATTATTGTTTAATGAAATCAACATTGCTAGTAATACGTTTAAGGCTATTTTGACTAGTTTTCATCGATTTATCTTCCGACGCCTTCACGCCTTGACCGGGTGAAGCGTTGTGTGACATTAAAAGACGTGAAATTTCAGCGACTATAAACTCCTAATGAACTCACAACCGTAGCATATTTGTCTCATTGGATACCAAACTTTCGTGATACCGTAATACTTTTAGGAACCACTTTCTTTGCTACAAATCCGTACACTATTTTTCACCTTCACAAAGGTGGTCGTTTTCTTAACCGTATATTATAATTGATTAGTTGAATTTGTGTTATCTCAGGTCGACTTGTCCCGAGGATTCGACTCTGGACTCTCCAGATACTACTTGCACGATCTCCTGCGCTTGGGAGTAATACTCACATTGTTTTGAGAGAGGCAAGTTTTTGGCGCCGCTGCCGGGGACAACGACATCTTTGATCCACATTTTCAGCTTTTCAGAGGAGTACTCGGTGAGATCCTTCCACTTTATAGCTTAGTTTTATTATTGAAAACAAAAAAATATCCCTTTGCTAGTTTATGTGGCATATGACTTCCACTTCACACAGATTGATAAGAATTGAAAATATGGCTAATAATAACGAACAACCTCTTGTACACCCACAAGAACTACCATTGAGTGCTACTTATATGCCCACTAGAGTTGCTTCTGAGTCATGCATTGTTTTACCTGAGGGTGCTCATTCTTTTTCGCTTAAAGCTGGGGTGATCCAGATCCTTCCCTCTTACCATGGAGAGGATAGGGAAAATCCTTATTTGCATATTAAAACGTTTGAAGAAGCATGCTCTACACAGTTGGATGGAAAAGTTAGTAATGATGTTGTTTATCTTAAACTTTTTCCATTCTCATTGAAAGACAAGGCAAAGAATTGGTTCAATGCATTGCCTCCTAGATCTATTACTTCTTGGCTAACCATGCAAACTGAGTTTCTGAAAAAATTCTTTTCTTTGGCCAGGACTCAAGCTTTAAAGAGGCATATCATGTCTTTTTCGCAGAAGGAAACTGAAGCATACGATCAAACTTTGGAAAGATTTAAGGAGCTTCTGTTGGCGTGCCCACATCACGGTTTTGACAAGGGACGAACCATTGGATTCTTTTACGATGGATTGCAGCCGAATACGAAGCAATATGTAGAGATGATGTGCAATGGAGCTTTCTTTGAGAAGACCCCGACGGAGGCTTGGGCATATTTGGAAAACATTGCAGAGAATGCAAGAAGATGGGAGCCACCTTCAGAATTTGACAGGTCCATTTCTACACATCAAACAAAAGGTGGCTTGCAGTCTTTGAAGCCTGAAGATGCATTGATGGCACAAGTGGAGGCATTGGTGACGCAAAAGCTACAAAATATTGATCTCAGAGCAGCAAAGGCAGTCACATCAGAGCCATACTGCGTCATATGCGAGAAGCCAGTTCATGATACTACCGTCTGCCCACTGATCCCAGCAATTAAAGAATTGGGCAGAAATCCAGAATCAGAGGTGAATTGGGTGGCAAATCAAGGTTACAACTCCAATTGGAAGAACCCATCAAACCAAGGAGGTGCTTCATATCAGCAGAAGCAGCAGACATCCACTCCCTATTACCATCCCAACCACTCCAATTATCAAGGAAAAAGGGAGCAGAACAATGAAATTCAGAGTCTCACTGCTGCAGTTCAACAGATGGCTCAGATGCAACAACAGCTCACTGAGAATTTTTCAAGATTTATAGCGTCACAAGACAAAGGTAAATTACCTGCTCAGCCTATTGCAAATCCTAATACGAATCCCTCTTCTTCTTTTTCAGGAAACAACGTCAAACCATGTCAGGCAGTGACTACATTGCGTAGCGGACGTGAAATTGAAAAACCAGAAATGCCTAGACATGAACAACCAGCTGAGGAGAAAGAGGAGGCACAAGCACCTGAAAGTTTGCAGGTTGAGGAAGAGGTAGCAGAAAAAGAGCCAGAACCATATGTACCTCCAGCTCCATTCCCACACAGACTTGCTCCACCATCAAAAGACAGGTATCAGGCAGAGATAAGAGATATCTTCAAGCAGGTAAAAATTAATATCCCATTACTTGATGCAATCAACCAAGTGCCTGCATATGCTAAATTTCTGAAGGAGCTATGCACTGTAAAGCGGAGTCTAAATGTGAAAAAGAAAGCATTCTTAACACAACAGGTAAGTGCAATGGTACAACATGACACTCCTCCTAAATATAAGGATCCAGGTTCTCCTACTATCCCATGCATTATAGGAACTAAGAAATTTGGAGATGCTTTACTTGATTTGGGATCTAGTGTTAATATTTTACCTTACTCTGTTTATGTGCAGCTTGGATTGGGGGAGCTAAAGACGACACCTGTGGTTCTACAGTTAGCAGACAGGTCGGTAAAAATCCCACGAGGATGCGTGGAGGATGTGTTGGTCCAGGTTGACAAATTCTATTATCCCGTGGACTTTATCGTCCTTGATATTCATGGGCCACAATCAGGTAATTGCACTCCGATTATATTAGGACGTCCATTCCTAGCAACTTGCAATGCTATGATAAACTGTAGGGATGGACAATTGAAGATAAGCTTTGGTAACATGAAACTTGAGCTAAACATTTTTAAATCATGTAAGTTACCTGCGAATGTTGATGACGTGAAAGAGGTATGTTTTATTGAGAGTTTAATTGAAGATTATTTTGAGGCTAAGTATGAATGCCCGTCAAATTTTATTGATTATAATTTCGACGATATTGATGAATCGTATTTTGTGCAGGGCAAAAATGAAAGATCGAGGGATGCATGGGTGCCAAAGTTCGAGACATTGCCAGTGGAATTGCCACCACAACAACCTTCAGAGATTGAGCATCCAAAGTTGGAATTGAAGCCTCTGCCAGACTATTTGAAATACGCTTTCCTTGGAAAGGAGGAGACCTTCCCCGTGGTAATATCCTCTAAACTCACACCTGAACAAGAAAGTGCTTTGCTCGATGTGCTTAGGGAACACAAAGGGGCCATTGGATGGTCTATTGCGGACATTACAGGTATAAATCCCTTAATTTGCACTCATCATATTTATCTTGAGGATGATGCCAAACCAACATGTGAGATGCAACGCCGATTAAATCCTACTTTGAAAGAAGTTGTTAAGGGGGAGATTCTTAAGTTGCTTGCTGCAGGTATAATTTATCCTATTTCAGACAGCAGATGGGTTAGCCCCATACAGGTGGTTCCGAAGAAATCAGGCCTCACGGTGGTAAGAAATGAAAGTAATGAACTTATACCGATGCGGACCACCACAGGTTGGAGGATGTGTGTTGATTACAGGAAGTTAAATGCTAAAACACGAAAAGATCACTTTCCATTACCTTTCATTGATCAAATCTTGGAAAGAGTAGCAGGTAACGAATTTTATTGTTTTCTAGATGGTTATTCTGGCTATTATCAGATAGAGATAGCTCCAGAGGATCAAGAGAAGACTACCTTCACTTGCCCCTTTGGAACTTTCGCTTTTAGGAGAATGCCTTTTGGATTATGCAATGCACCTGCTACTTTTCAGCGTTGCATGTTGAGTATCTTTAGCGATATGGTTGAGAGGATTATGGAAGTGTTTATGGATGACTTTTCTGTATATGGCACTTCATTTGAAAATTGTTTATCTAACTTAGCTCTTGTCTTGCACAGGTGCCATGAAAAGAACCTGCTGTTAAACTGGGAAAAGTGTCATTTCATGACAACTGAGGGTTTGGTTCTTGGACACCTAGTCTCCAAAGCAGGTATTCAGGTAGACAGAGCAAAAGTTGAGGTGATTGAGAAGTTGCCTACACCAAAATGCGTCAAGGACATACGATCCTTTCTAGGCCATGCAGGATTTTATCGAAGATTCATAAAGGATTTCAGCGCCATCTCCCGCCCCCTCTGCCACTTATTAACTTTAAATACTGATTTCATATGGACACAAGAGTGTCAAGTTTCATTTGATAAATTGAAGAACTCACTTGTTTCCTCCCCTATTTTGCAGGTTCCAGACTGGAGCATGCCATTTGAAATTATGTGTGATGCAAGTGACTACGCAATGGGGGCAGTGCTTGGGCAAAAGAAAGAGAAAGTTCCTTGTGTGATCTACTATGCCAGTAAAACGTTGAATGAAGCACAACGGAACTATACTACTACGGAGAAGGAGTTGCTGGCGGTGGTGTTTGCATTGGAGAAATTCAGAAGCTATATATTGGGCTCTCCTATTCTCATCTTTACAGATCATTCTGCACTTAAATATCTTTTATCTAAAAAGGATGCGAAACCTAGACTTATACGATGGATTCTCCTTTTGCAGGAATTCAATATTCAGATCAAGGATAAAAAAGGAGTTGAGAACAATGTTGCAGATCACCTTTCTAGATTGACGGTGGGAACAGAGTCGCCTACCATTCCATTGCGAGATTCCTTCCCAGATGAGCAGCTTTTTGCCATTTCTACCCTACCATGGTATGCAGATATAGCTAATTATTTGGTGACAGGTAGAACCCCTCCACATTGGTCTTCTTTAGATTTCAAACGCTTCAAGCATGAGGTAAAATCGTTCTATTTTGATGATCCTTACCTTTTTAAATACTGTGGAGACCAAATTGTAAGGAGATGTGTACCCGACCATGAGTTTGATAGTGTTTTACATTTTTGCCATGATGGGGTATGTGGGGGGCACTTTTCAGCTCATAAGACTGTTGCAAAAATTTTACAGAGTGGTTTTTATTGGCCTAGTATGTTTAAAGATGCATATGCTTATTGTAAATCATTTGTGCGTTGTCAACAGTTGGGGGGAATTACAAAAAGAAACATGATGCCCTTGAATCCCATGCTAGAAATAGAATTATTTGATTGTTGGGGTATTGATTTCATGGGGCCTTTTCCACCATCTTTTGGGTATATATTTGTATTGGTTGCCATTGATTATGTTTCTAAATGGGTGGAAGCTATTCCTTGCAGGTCCAACGACGCTTCCATTGTGCTGAAATTTTTGAAAGAAAACATCTTCTCGCGCTTTGGAGTGCCAAAGGCCATTATCAGTGATGTAGGTTCTCATTTCTGCAATAGGCTCTTTGCAAATCTAATGAAGAAATTTGGGGTGACACATAAAGTTTCAACACCTTACCATCCTCAAACAAATGGGCAAGCGGAATTGGCGAACAAGGAAATCAAGAACATTCTTCAGAAAACAGTGAATCCAACACGCAAAGATTGGAGTCTTCGCTTGCCTGAAGCTCTATGGGCCTACAGGACAGCATACAAGACTATCTTAGGGATGTCACCGTTTCGTTTGGTTTATGGAAAAAATTGCCATCTTCCTGTTGAATTAGAGCATAAATCTTTTTGGGCAATTAAAACACTTAATTTGCTTGATGACTCATCAAATGTTTCTCGTAAATTGCAGATCATGGAGCTTGATGAGATACGACGTGAGGCATATGAAAATGCAAAGCTCGCAAAAGAAAGGATGAAAGCTGTGCACGACAAGATGATCCTTCGAAAGGAATTCAAAAGTGGAGACAAGGTTCTGTTGTACAATTCAAGACTCCATATATTTCCAGGAAAGCTGCGCTCAAAATGGACGGGACCATACTTTGTCAAAGAAGTCTTTTCACATGGAGCGGTGGTCTTAGTGAATGAGAAGGATGGCCATGAATTCAAAGTCAATGGACAACGTCTGAAACACTTTCAAGAGCTTTGGGCCAGAGAGGATACCACCATTGACCTCACAGATCCACCTTCGGGTGGTAACTAATCAGGTGTGTTCTTTCCATGATTCCCTCTCCTTAACATTGAGGACAATGCTTATCTTAAGTTGGGGGGAGGGTATAAACTTTTAGGATTTTTTTTTATTATTTTATTTTTTTTTATTTTATTTTTATTTCATTTTAGTAGTTCCCTTTTCAAAATTTTTTTTTTAAAAAAAATGGGGTTGAGTCAAGAATTATCACCAATGCTTATTACACCTAGAAATGAACCTCATGTGATGACAATTCTCGAAGTCTATTCACCACTATTCACATATGATTTATTTTCATCCACCGCTATTGTTAAATATTTCATTCTCATTCGATATGAATGCTAGTACTCATGGTGAACCTCTTTTGATATATCTCTATGGTAGGATTGAATGATGACTTAATGAAACTTGAAATTATGAATTAGCAAGTTGTATGTTTTCAATGGAACACACCATCACAAAATGATTGGAGCAATACTTTTTATCTCATATTCAGTGCTATTTGCATGCCTTGTGTAATGTTGGGTGAAAGTCTACACTGTCTTTTGAAATGATTAGGATAACCCATTCTTGTGAAAGAATAAAGAAAAGGAAGCTATCTTGCTAAGTTATTTATGCACGCACAAAAGAAAGAATGAAATAAGATGAATGAAGAAAAATGAATGAACGAATAAATGTTTCATTAAAGAAATAACTTGGTTGGCTCGATTAGTACAGTCCGAGGGGTCCTTCTTGGCCTAATGCCCTATTATCGTCTGATTTGGGAGCCATTGACTGGAACCTCAATCATTTGATGGAGCGATCCAAGTTATACATTTTTTCTGCAAATGTTGCTTGATGCGCGTTACGCAGAACCAATAAAATGAGAAAAGAAAAGAAAGAAAAAGTGTGCATCATTAGCAAGGCAAGAGAACTTCCAAAACTTAAAGATAGCACAAGATATGGTGTGATTTCCTATGAATGAAAATTGACGTGTGTATGTCTTGATGCCAATCTATTTTTGCTTGCTTTGCATGATACATCTACGCTCCAAGTTATATACTTTGATTGAAAGGTGTGAGCCATTGATTTTGCATACCATTCGCTATGAATTAATGTAAAGTGAAGTTAAGTTGACTTAATGACCATTGTAGAGATACTTGCTTTTCATTGTAAACCCATGAGTACCATTATATAATGAGCATGAAATCTTGGCATTAGTGTGTGGACACTTTCTTTCGTGTTTGTAGTATGGTGATGAATGATTTGAGACCTGATAAGGCGATCTAGGTGTATACTTGATATCGTATTTCGCTCATTTTGCTAGAGACTAGCAAAGCGCTAGTTGGGGGGTGTGATTCGGGTTGAATATTGCGTATTTAACCCCCTAATTAGTCCTATGATGTGCCTATATAATACTTAATTGCTCTCTAATATGTGCGTATTTTGTACACCATTATTTATTAGAGAAATCACATTATTTGTGCACAAAACACGAATTCTATTGAGTATTTCTGCATTTTTATATTTTTCTTAGTATCGTCTCGATCTCACGATTCCAACGACTATTTATTTGTATTTTTCTGAGATCTGTGCTAATTTCTATGAATTTTTGAATGCAGAATACCATTTAAATGGAGAAATACGCTCAAAATACGAAATATACGGTCGCCGCCCAATAATATAGCGACACGTGGCACGAAAATAACCATCCGATCTCGATCGGACGGCTGAGGGCGCATCGACCCCGCGCATCCGTATCTTTCAACGCGGCTGAATCTTAGCCGTGGATTACCGATCGAACGGCCAGGAGCGGATCTTTACAAGTGGTGACGCGGCATTCGGATGGCCGTCGATATCGCATCCAACGGTCGAGAGCAGCTCCCCAACGATTTAGCAGCGGGCGAAATTTCACATCGACGTGGCCTTCTCACCGCCGCGAGATCGTGATCCGATGGTCGCGATCGATCCCAAGGCGAACGAGCTGAAGCGGGCGCCTGCGATTCTTGCGGGATGACGTGGCACGATCGTGCCCGTTAATCATTTGATCCGACGGTGGAGATCGACGCCGAATTGAGTTCGGATTCGAACGAGCGGATGCGGGCGCACGGTTATTGGCGCACACGTGGCGCTCCGTGAGGCGATCCCGCATGAAATCAACGGCCACGATGAAGAGCGGCTATTGGGTTTGGTTTTAAGGCAAATGGGTACGGGTTTGCACCCGTTAAACGCCCCAAACCCGCAATGCTTATTATTTAAGCGTATTCTAGGGTTTTGGGGCGTATTCTGGCGTATTTTGGGACTTTTGGAGCGGCTACTGTGCGTATTTCTCCAGGAGAAAATTCTGAAAATTTCCAGAGACTATTCTTCCTATTCTCAGAGAGTTTTGGGTTCTAAGGAGGAGATTTGGTGATAATTTCTTGAACTTATACCCCGTATTTGGTGTATTTCTTTGTATTTTGCTATCTAAACGATGTATTTTGCTATCAAAACTGATTTTTATTGCACCATGCGTGGCTAATCTCTTTGTGCTATGGTTGTGATGTAGTTAGGAGTATGTAGTTGCTAAATCTCATGTCTTTAGCCCTATTATCATGTCCAAATTGCTAGTTTTGTTGATTTCTACAACGTATTTGATGGGTATTTGCTTACTATCGATATTGTTGATGTGCCCTATGGCTAGGCCCTGATAAGGTTAGCCAATTTGTGTTCTCTAATCTGAACTTATCGCTGCGATTATTGTTTAATGAAATCAACATTGCTAGTAATACGTTTAAGGCTATTTTGACTAGTTTTCATCGATTTATCTTCCGACGCCTTCACGCCTTGACCGGGTGAAGCGTTGTGTGACATTAAAAGACGTGAAATTTCAGCGACTATAAACTCCTAATGAACTCACAACCGTAGCATATTTGTCTCATTGGATACCAAACTTTCGTGATACCGTAATACTTTTAGGAACCACTTTCTTTGCTACAAATCCGTACACTATTTTTCACCTTCACAAAGGTGGTCGTTTTCTTAACCGTATATTATATTTGATTAGTTGAATTTGTGTTATCTCAGGTCGACTTGTCCCGAGGATTCGACTCTGGACTCTCCAGATACTACTTGCACGATCTCCTGCGCTTGGGAGTAAAACTCACATTGTTTTGAGAGAGGCACTACTCGACCGAGCAGATGAACTGCTCAGTCCGAGTGATCCCTGTATCAGCTCCTTTATCTCATTTGAATCTGCTCCGTCCAAGCATCTATGCTGCTCGACCGAGCAGTCTGGGAAATCATCTCCAAGAGCTGCTGAAGCTCCTCTCTCCTCCTGCTCTCTCTCTTCTCCTCCAATGGCTCCAAAAGTATGGCGAACTCCTACAGGGCTTCACCAATGAGCTCACGGGCATGTCGGATGTGTCCATACCCAAGTGGGGTCCCAAATCGCTCCAAAATCCCTGAAAACTCACAAAACACTACGAAACTCGAATATAACGTTAGAAACGCGATATCGTAGTAAAATATGGGATTTGGATGCGAAAATAGCATGGAATGAAATGAAATGACGGTATGAAAATAGTGGAAAGTATGGACACATCAACCTGACCGATGTGCGTCTACCCAGACGGCTCCCTTCGCCCTTTCATGCTATCAGATGCAGCCCACTAGTTGTGTCATCGCCTTCTACAAACTGCCACCACCCACGTATTCACCGACATCTACTACGATGGATTCTTTACCATTTTTGCACGGATGTTAGATATACACCTTCCCGATGACCTAGTTGCCCCTGTTGGCCCCACTCGCTTGACTTTAGGCTTCCTTGAGCATATGCATATCATCAGACCTTTTGGAGTCCACTACTGGACATGTATAGTTGGCACACATCACACACCCACCTCGTGCTGCCTTCCATTCACCTCACACACATTGCACCTGTCCAGCAGAGCTGGATGGTTGCTAGGGCCGACCCACTTCTAGTACTCCACGTACTCGAGCCCCCTGGAGCTCCCGTCGAGGCAGTCGCCGATGACCCGGTGCCACGCTATGCTGAGTACGAGGAGCATGACCTGGCAGCCCTTGTGGCCACCCTTCCAGCTCTGCCCATACACCCACCCCCACCAGGATGCACATCTTCTTCCACCTCTGTGTCTACCACCTCCACCACTATAGAGACCTCGGGGTCTGTCACCACCTCTTGCCCCGAGACCACTGCTGTTGTCTCTTCTGTCTTCGTGCCTCATGGCACTGATATTTCGTCTGCTCCAGAGCCTACTACTCTGGACTTCCCTGAGCACGACCCAGCCACCACCCTTCCACCTCTTCGGGATCTCATTGCTTCACTGCCCATCTCTTTAAGGTCCCACATTCCCCTCTAGCACCACTTCGTCACCTGCAGCAGCCATCCTTACAGAAAGCGTCTCGATGTTTGTCCTTACTTCTGTATCGACAACTGATCTATCTTTAGCCACTTCCACTATTGAGATCCCATCGAGCTCACCCTCTCCGACCTTTTACCCTAGGCACCGTGCATCATCTGCATGGGACCGCTTTACGAGAGTGGTGTCTCATGGTTCTCGCCCCCCCCCCCCCCCCCCCCCCCCCCCCCCCCTCGGCTCCCGCCCCACAGACTCCTATCTCACATCTTTAGAGGAGTCGACTTCTTTGCTTCGACGAGATTTCGACACCTTCATCCACTCGATGGTGACACATCATGAGCGAGTCGAGGCAGACCTAGCCTCCATTATTGACCTACTCAGGACACGCGGCCCACCTCCGGTGATCCTAGTTCCAGCTCCTCCACCACGGCTACCCACTGTGACTACCATCGCACCACTCAGTGCTCCACATTCTCAGGCTTCTGCAGAGCCTACATCTCCCACACCTGAGTCGGTCACCACAGTCCAGTTCACTACTGCTCTTGTCCTATATTCACCACCCACATCATCTGGTCCACAGCAATGGGACCCATCACCACCCCTGAGGGTGGTGCCTCTGCTTGATTCTGTCCCTATCCATTTTTGCCTCCCTCATATTATATTGTGTCCTTCTGTCTGTTCGGGGCCCTGATCTTATATAGCTTGGGGGAGGACACTCCATGCACCATTCTGTACATATGCATCATTTCTCTTCATCATTGCATCATATCATGTTTTTATTTCATTTGCACAGTTTTTATTTTATATTCCACGCCCACACATCCTATTTAGCATCATCTCCTGCCTACTAGCGTTTTCTCAGCAGTGATAACACTGCTGGGTTTAGCTTAGGGGATGAGCGCTATCGCTTTATTTTTTATTTTTATTTTTATTTTTATTTTTATTTTCCTATTTACTTTTCCTCCTTATTTAGATTTTTAGTTTACTTTTCCACTCATTCTCCACCTTTTTATATTTTTTCTAATTCAACATCACGTCTTTATTTTTGCCATGCATGCATATCTGTTTTTCATTCTTTTATTCCTCCACCATTTTTCTCTTTCTACTGAGATTGTTCAGCATGATGATACTTCTCATTGCCTTCAATAGTTTTTTTCACGATGCTTATTACTTACTGACATGCTACTTAGGGTCGCTTCAGTTTTACTTTTTATATGCGTGCATATTCTTTTGCTGATCTATCTGAATTGATGCATGATATGAATTGAAAATCAAATGCATGAAATAGTATCTAGTATGTGCTATGTTGGGTAATGCACTTAGGTTCATACATCATTAGAACACTTGGAGCATCTGCTTTCTATCTTATTCACTTCTGTTTGCATGCTTAATGTTATTGTGCTTATTACTGCATGTTTTTCAGTATTTATCCAGATGAATGAAAATATCCATGCTTGTTATGAGTTTAGTTAGAGTATTATCATATTAAACCATTGTGCACCTCTGATGAGTGAACAGAGTGATCCACTATTTTTCTTCTCCACGTATCTTTATGATTCTCTACATATCAGTTGGTTTCACCCCTACAGCTACCCTTACCGCATCTCACTTCCCAAAAAGAAAAAGATATAGCTTCTAAATAAAAAAGGGAAACGAAATTGTGAAAGAAAATAAAAGGAAAGAAAAGAACGAAATAAAATTGTTTTGTATTTCTTTATTAGAAGCTATTACATGTACCTGGGAAAATATAAAAATTTCCATATCCTATTCCTAGATGCGACGCCTCGAGCTAAGCTTGGGGGTGAACCAATTGATCATATGAGTGAATGTGACATTAGAGTGGAGATGGTGCATAACTGGGAGATTAGATAATGCGTAAACTTTCCGAAATACTTTAGTTTTTGGAGATTTTTCATAATTCGAAATGAATATATGAATAGCATGACTCCTTTCCGTTCTTTATTGCATGCTGATGTGACTCTTACATGCTCCATGTGTATCTATTGATTAAAAAGTGCATTGCCAACTCTTTTTATACTGGACTCTATAGACTGCATGAGATTGATATGAGTTGATGGCATTATTTTAGGAGATCCCTATTTTTTTTGTCTATATTGCATGCTAGACATATGATCTGTAAAACTTGAAAATACCATTAGCATGTGTTTTTACTATTCGGAGCACCATGAAATACTGCTGAGGCTTGAGATCTGATTGAACAATCTTAGCACCCTCCATCCATCTCCATACTCTTTTTATTTCTATTTCAATTTTCTTTTGTTTATCTCCCAGTGTACTTAGTATTCGTCTTCCTCGAGGACGAGTAAGAGGTAAACTTGGGGGATTTTGATGTGTCCATATTTTACATCTTTTCATAGCATCATGCCATTTTCGCATCCAAATCCCATATTTTCTTACGATATTGCAATTCTAACGTCATATTCGTGTTTCGTAGTGTTTTATGGATATTCAGGGATTTTGGAGCGATTCGGGACCCATTTTGGATATGGACACATCTGACATGCCAGTGAACCCATTGGCGAAGATCTACAGGAGTTCGCCAAGTTTTGGAAGCCATGGGAGGAGTGGAAGAGAGAGCAAGAGGAGAGGAGAAGTTGTAGGAGCTTCAGCAAACATTTTCCCAGGTGACTCGACCGAGCAGAGCAGCTACTCGGTCGAGCAGAGCAGCTGATCGGTCGAGCAGAGGCAAGGTGGAAGAGGAGAGCAGATACGCAGGCTGCTCGGACCGAGCACCCATAGTGCTCGGTCGTGCAGCCCTTACTTTTGAAGCTCAGCCAGCCTCCAACACGACCCGAGCAGATCTTTTAGGCGACCGAGTCAGTTGGCTGCTCGACCGAGCAGAGCTGACTTGGGCCGAGCAGACAGAGTGGCGATTTTAGGATAAGGCGACTCCCTGACGTGCTCGGTCGAGCAGGAGGGTTGCTCGACCGAGCAGCCCGACCGAGCAAGCCCATGCTCGACCGAGTCACTGACTCGGTCGATGACGTTGAAGGCTAATTTTGGAAACTTTTCGTGGCCGTCTGTTGCGCGATTGTGGAGTGAAGTATGGATCTGGCAGCTGCGTTTAGGAGAGTTGATTCTATTGTCAATTTTTGAATTACTTTTAGAGGGAGAGGAGATTAGAAAAGATTGTTAGATCTAAACCTAGTTTTTTTCTGGAGATTATTGATTCTATTTCTTGGTGATCTATTACTCTTGCGTTCTGGAATTTTTGGGCTTTCCTTGGAATTGTTGTTCGCTGTTTTTCTTCGTCCTCGGCATGTAAGCTTTTCAATCTCTATTCAATTAATTTGCTACGATGTTTTCTCTTGTAAAAATCATATTTTTATTCGTTAAAATCGCCATGAGTGAGTAGTCTCTTCTAGGGTTGATGGGTTAGCCCTAAGATCTTAGAAGGGAGATGTAGATCTGGATCTCTAGGTTGAATTAGGAATAAAGAAAAGTATTTCGGTTGATCCTACCGGATCCCTAGGATAACCCGTACAGAGATCATGCCCACGGTCTGTGGAATTGATGAGCTTAAGGGGTATCCTAGGGATTTGAATAGGGAAATCGGGGGATCCAACCAAGGCTCGTGACCATGCCCGGCTCGTGCCTTGAAGGGATCCACCGATGAACTATATCACTACATTGAAGGCTAACGCCATTGCGTCAATGAGAGCCATCGAAATACCTCGTAATTCTAACCCACGAGAGAGGTACGAATTGTGAGATTAATCTCCTAAACCTAGTACAACGTAAGGAACCTATTCTAACATCGATCCTGACAATCTTAGCGGTGATCCCTGATACCCTAGCCTCTTTTATTATTGAATCAACAACAATATCACAATCAATCCTCTCAACCTGATAGTTATCTCACTTCGAGATATAGAAATAATCTGAGAACCCAAATAGACTGACACCGTCCCTATGGGATCCGACATCTTTTATACTATAATTTGACACCGTTCGCTTGCGGATAGAGCCCGGAATTGACATCTAGGGGGCCATACTACGCCTAGCAACCGTGACACCGCTAGGTGGAATTTAGGTGTAGGTTCCGGGTGCGTCGATAGCCTCATGTATGCCATGGTGTGTATGATGCCAGATTTAGCTCAGGAAGTCGGAGTTGTCAGTAAATACATGGAGAATTCAGGTAAAGAACATTGGCAAGTAGAGAAGTGTATATTATGGTATCTAAGGGGCACAACCAATTTTGGTATATGCTATGACAGATGTGAGGGCTTGGTGGTGTCTGGGTTTTATGACTCAAATTATGTAGGTGATCGTGACAATAGGAGACCAACTACTGGGTATGTATTTATGATGGGTACAACTACAATATTATGGCCGTCTATCCTCCAATCCAATGTAGCACTCTCAACCATAGAAACGAAGCTTATAGCTACCGTCGAGGCTGTGAAGGAAGGCATTTATTTGAGAGGTCTTATGCAAGACTTAGGGATTCCGTATAAAATGACTCGTGTATTTTGCAAAAGTGAAATTCATTTGTATAGCATCAGGCCTATAACTCGAGGATTAAACACATTCGGGTACATGATGAGAAGAAGGAGATCATGTTGGAGAAGGTTTCGACAAATCCCAACGCGACAGACATGCTCACAAAGAGAGTTCATGTAGTCAAACTCAAGCATTGCTTGAGTTTAATCCATTTGAAGGAGGTGGTTGATACTGATTCACATTGTCAATTTGAGTTTTAGAAATTCTACATCTGGGTAGAGATATTTGGAATTTGGGTAGAGAAATTGTAGAGTGTCTAGAGATGCCTTGGTGATAGATGTTGCAGTGCTTGTATGATGGATGAAGTTTGAAGCAGTGTAGAGTGTTAAAATTTATGCATCAAAGCTTCAAAATAGCCAACAGCCATGAAACGATCGTGTCAAGCCCAGCTAAGGAGGTACACGCTCGTGCAGACTTGGCAGAGAAATCTGGGCCAGTGACATTATAGTGCTAGTTTTGCACTATGGTTGGCACGATCGTGTGGTGTTGGCAGGGTCTTTAGTTTTTTAGCAGTATAGTTGCCAAACAGGTTTCAACTTAGGGTTTTGTTTTGAGCTGTTGAAGTAATACGAGATCAAACCAAACAACCACGACTTAAAACGGCCTCTATAACCCTAAGGAAGGATCCCTAGTGGAATAACACCAATAACACACGGCTTTTGACGTGGCAAGAAGATTCGATAATGGGTACAATTCTAAGGAGAGAGATAGTCTTGTTTCTAGGGTTTTAATAGATTCATTCATTCAGTGAGCGTGAGATAATTTGAGATCTAGAGTGCTAGACTCAAATATCAGGATAGCTGCACTTTTGTTGAAGGATATCTAAAGGCGTCGGGTGTAATCAACTTGCAAATGATTCATCTCTGATCTAGTAGGATCCTGTTAATAATGGAAGGCTGGACGTAGGTCTCATCACATCGGTGAGACTAACCAGTGTAACTCACTCGTGTCCCCCTGTGTTTGATTCAATTTATATTTATTGCTTGTGTGGTGCTTGGTTCTTGTTCTTGCAATTTTCTATCCCAAGATCCATTGTGTTTGTTGGTGCTTTTGCTGAAAGAATCACATAGGTTGGACTTGATTATGATTTGTAAGAAATATCCCTCAACAGCTTCTTTATGTGCTCTTCAGCTTCACAGAAGAAATAACTATTATCTTCTGAATTATTCAATTTCTTTTGTTGTTTCTTTTGAGGTGCTATATCTGCAGGTTTCTTATCCTTATTCCTTTTCTTGTTCTTGAAGGTGGAGGTCAGGTGAGCACTTTCTATCTTATCTTGCTTAAGCATTTTCTTTTTCCTGGACAGTGTGAGATGAGCTCATTCATAGACCAACTCTCTTTATGACAATTATAGCTCACCTTAAACTGGCTAAACTGTGTTAAAAGAGATATTAAAACAAAATGCATTAGCAAGTCCTCAAACAGTTTGAGCTTAAGTGCTTTTAATCTGGAAGCAAGATGAGACTTCTCTAAAATGTACTCCCTGATGTTCTCTTTTACCTTTTATATGTCATTGAAATTAGGCTAGTCAAGCGTGTATCCATTTCAGCCCTTTCATTCTTCATAACCCGCTTTTTAATATAGAAAAGGAACTCTTTAGCAATAGTGAATTTTTTAGCATTGAATTTTTCTGGAATGGCCTTCTTCATAATAATCATACACATGCAGTTTGATCTCTCCCACCTTTTCGTTTTCCTCTTATTATTATAGGTACTCTTTTCTGTAAGAGGTAGGGGAGAATCAGTCCTTAACGAAAGGTCAATATTCATAACACTGCGAACTATCAAGAGGTTCTCCTTTCATGATTTGAAGTTTGAGCCATTTAGTATATGAATTGAATTAATGTTAGCAATAATATTTGCAGGAGTTATAGCTAAAAAATAGAACAACAACATATACTACAAGCTCACATAAAAATTTTACAATCAAAAATAAAATCAAATAAATCCAAACCCCATCTTAAGATACATGACACTCCATTAATATTTTATATTTGGAAAAAATATTAACTTGTAATTGATATATTGATGTAGTGATAATAAAATAAAATGTCGAACAATAAATCTTCCTTTGGGCAAATTTATTATTCACATGTAAAATCAAATAATTATCACGCATTTATTTCCATAGGTGCACATATGATTATGTTAAATATTGGAAGATCAGTATTCACATAATACACATGCACACAATCTTTTGTATTTCAAAATAAAATTAATTTCAATAAGAGAGATCACTTTGGTGAGATGTAGTTTCAATTGATTCAACTCATAAAATGTATATCCATGCAAATATTTTGAATTTATAATTGAACTAAAAATGTACAAAAATTTATCCTTAAAAATATTAATTCTAAAAAATAAAATCTAAAGTCCACAGCCCTGATTTTCAGTGCTGCGGACCGAATATCGAAGCCCAAATCCGTTCCTTTTTGTGTGAATTAATACTTCTGGCCAAAGCCCACAGCCCGTTCTTCTGTGATGTGGACCAAAGCACACAGCCCGTCTCCCCTTTTTTATTTATTAATGCCTAGCCGCCAACGGCCCAACAGTCTACAGGCTGAAGCAGGCTTTATGCCTACTGGCCCATAAAAACGATTTTTTTGAAGAACTTGGGCTGCTGCGGATGGAAACCCGCAACCAGCTCTCTTTTCACGGCTATGCCATGTAAAAATTAGGTCTAATGTTTCTTTAGGCTGAAAAATAGGAGATGGTCAGTGTTTGTTAAAGATGAAGGCCAGTATTTGTGAAGATATGATGGGAATAGGTGAAGGCCAGTGTTTGTCGAAGATATGATGGGTGGCGACAATAGTTGTCGCCCCTTTACCGCCCCTTCTTTGGGGGTCCGATGGTCGGACGACCACCACCCCTCAAACCCTCCTCTTTGGATTTTTTTTTCCAAGAATTAACAAATAATACCAAATTAAATACAAAACTTAATCTAAAAATAATCTAATACCAGGAATAATTCCGAAATTATTCCATACTAATTTTGAAATTAAATCTCAATGATTCAATATGAAACATCTCTGATACCAAATGTTGGGGAAAAAATGAGTTTATCCATGTGAAAACCATCACCGCAATACAAAATATATTCATATTAAACCATCAAGAAAATACTAAAAATAAATACAGAATCGTACCTGAATACATGATGATTAATATTTATGATCTGTATGATTGGCGTTCCATATTAACATAAATCTCTATGGAGAACTCATTTAGTTTTCTCTAGCTCTAAAACTGTCGATGGGATCTCGGTATAGAATAGAAACTTCATTCATGCGATCTTGGGACCATCATCACCAAAGACGGACCCACATGGAGGCCAGGGGGCACGTGCCCCGGTAAGACTATATGAACATAAGCTGGCAGCCAGGGTTCAAATCCCTGGCCCAGCATATCATTGACTATTTTTTGCCCCACCAGGGGCCCATAGCCTAATACGCAAAGGAGTGACCCCCAATTTCTGAAAAGGCATAATAAGCAATTTCAATCACAATTCATAGACATTTTTTGCCAGAATATTAAAATGCATTGCACAAGTGCAAAAAAAACTATATGACACAGCTCGCATCGCTAACCTTCATTCCACCTGTATTGGAAAAAAGGAGCTTACTTTTCCTTGTAGCAGTCTTACAAATGCATACATCATGATTTGATAGCAATATTCGGGAGACTCTTGCTAATAAAAATAATGTTATCTTTATTTGACTTAGGGACAACAGTGCCCGTCATATTTTAGCTTTTTGTGCTTCACTTGTAAATTATAAATACAACCACATTAAGTACTTTTCTATCGTATTAATTTCATATATTTTACTGCAACATCTTTCTTCCAAATTTCACCTTTTTAACTTGAAAATAATGATGTGTTAGTTATAAATACAAATGATGCGAGATGCAGGATTGGAGACATTTTATGGTGAAGTTTCTTCTTATTGATATGCAACTTCAGGAGTTAAATGATCATTTTACTGAGGCGAATACCGAGCTTCTTCTTTGTATAGTCTGTTTGTGTCATAATGATCTTTTTTCTGCTTATGACAAGGAGAAGCTGATCTGTCAGGCTCAATTTTATCCCAAAGAATTTTCTCCTACAGAGCTTCTGAAACTTGAAGATCAACTTGAAACTAATATATTTGATGTGCGCTCTAATGAGGAGTTTGTTGGACTCAGAGGATTGGAAGATCTTGCTTAGAAGATGATCAAGACGAAAAAGGATAAGGTATATCTATTAGTTTATTTGCTTGTTATACTTAATATGGTTTTTCCAATAGCTATGGCAACCGTTGAAAGAGTATTTTCTGAATATTGTGAATAGTCGTTTACGTAATTGAATGAGAGATCAATTGATGAATGACAACGTGATTGTGTACACTGAGAAGGATATTGTTGATAGCATTGACAATGAAGTTGTTATACAACGTTTTAAAAACATGAGACCTCGTCGAGTGCAATTGTAATTTGTAAGTCGTTACGACCATCTTATCTAAGGATGCACTTGAGTCAATACAATTTTTCGAGATATAATTTTACAATAAATAAAATAAATAAAAATTATTCCCGGCTAAAAAAAATTGCGCCCCCCTGATTTCAATTCATATATCCGTCACTGATGACTACTGTATATAGATAACAATTCTGGTGCCAATAGGATTCCTATTTCAGCCCATCATTGAAATAGAATACGCATTAAGTCTCTACACATTAAAGGCTCGCACCGTATTAGATACATAAAGCCCAAATACCCAAAACCTTAACAGATCACTTTTAATTGGGCTTAACTTAATGTGACAACCTACAATACATAATTATTTAACATATATAAGCCTAACGTTGGATTAATGATCCAACTATGACATCAAATTCCTCTCTCATAGACCCATAAATTATGATTTTAACAAGCCTTGTTAACGATTGGACTTAAAATTGGTCGATTTCAAAATGCACCTCCTCTTTTTTTGCCCAAAAGATTGCCACTTCTTTCAGCAGACCTTTTAGCCATACCCACATATCTCCTATGATAACATGTCCGGCTCGCAACCATCAACAAAGAACAATGCGCGCATGATACATTTCTTCTGGGGAATTCAGAATTCCAAGGGCATCTACCCTACTGCTTGGTCCAATATTTGTACACCCAAACATGACGGAGGACTTGGCGTTAAGGACGTGCAAATCTTTTTTCATCCCTTTGCCAAACATGATCGGTTGACACCATAAAACCGCTCATATTCTGCCATGGAATCTGTCACATTGACCGTGTCAATGACTCTCAAGTCATCTCTTGTTGATCCTTTCTTTGGCCACTGGAATTGGGATCATCATGTTGCATCCCTCCCTCGCAAATTTCGTCTCTCTGCTTTGTTCCATAATATCTTCTCTAACATTTTCCAGTTGTAGGGATGATAATGGGCATACCCAAAGATCGATTGGGCTCTCAATTAGTCATGCCACATTCCCATCCCCACTAATCCTTCATTAAAAATCGACAATAAAGAACAAATAATATCACCCTCCCCAAACTTCCCATGACATGACAAATCAAGGCACAATTGCGTGGGCTCTTTGACAATCAGATCCTTGCATCCCAAACTCCCTCCCCACGCCCGGTTCACCCAATATCATTGGCACCCTCCCACTTATATGCTCATGCTCAACTTCGATGGTGCGAGCATTCTATTAGGCATTGGCATTGGTTCCGTTGTACGCGATTCTCATGGTGTCCCCCTCTTATCCGGATACAAATGTTGGAACTTATCCAACTAAGTTGGATCTTAATCCAACGTTGGGCTAATATGTGATGTATAATTATATAGTGCTACACTGTCATATTAAAGCCCAATGTATAAGTGATCTCATTTCATGAGTTAAGTAGGCTAAATGAGTTAAAAAGGTTGTGGGCCTTTATGTGTTTAGGCTATTGGGCTTCAACTCGTCGATGGGCCGAGTTGGAAACCCTAGGGCTAAGGAGGCTAGCATATATATATTTGATCATGATCCCCAGAGCACACGAACAAGTTAGCCGCCTTTTCTATGCCCCTTCGTCAGGAGATAAACCGAGAGAAAGCCAAAGGATTTCTCCAACGGTTGATTCGTGTTGTTCTGGAAGATCATCCGCTATGTTATCGTTCGGATCTCTTTCAGACTATTAGCGATGGATTCAGATACGCTTCCGCTAATCAGAGAAGGTAATGTTTTAAGATTCAGCATGCATATATCTAGATCTGTATTATTAGGTTTGAATACACGCATCTAGATCTTTAGTTCTAACAAGTGGTATCTGAGCCGCCATGCTTGGATCTTAAGATTTTTCTTGCTCATGGATTCAGATCTGATAAAAATTAGATTTTTAATCTGTTTTGAATTCAGATATGTAATTTTGGGGGTTTTTTGTTTGATTTTTCCCTGTTTAAAAAAATTAACGAAGATCGGGGGCGGCCCGCCGGCCGTTGCCCGACATGGCTCTAGAGGGGGCGGCTCTACCACCCCCGTCAGGCAGATCGGCGCAGGCCATGTCGGTGCCGACACGGTGAGAAAGGGGCGGCCTGGCCGCCCCTGTCGGACAAGGGAAAGAGGGTCGGTGCCCCGCCTCCCCGCCGTCGGAAAGCAGGCGCTTTTGCACCTGCTTGGGATCAGGGTGGGGGCGGCGCTCTGCCCCCTAATCGGAAAAGGCAGGCACCCTTGGCACCTGTCGCAGATGCAGAAGGGGGCGGCGTCCTGTCGCCCCCTCCCCCCGTCAGACAAAGCAGACGCCTTCGGGCTCCTGCTATAGTTTAGAAAGGGGGAGGCTTCGTCGCCCCCTTGTTGGGAAAAGCAGGCGCCCCTACGGTGCCTGCTTCAGGAAAGAAAGGGGGGCCCATCCCCCCCTCGGAGATGCGGCGCCGGCCTCCTTCCGGCGCCCGGCGCAAAGAAAAAGGGGGCAGCCCAGCCACACCCCGTCGGAGACGCGGCGCTGGCCTCCTGCCAGCGCCCAGCGCAAAGGAGGGGGGCGGCGACGGCCGCCCCCCATTCCTAGTTTAAACCCTAGGTAACTAGGGTTACAGGAACGAACCCCCCTGCTTGTTTTTTGGTTTTAGAGCCCAGTGGACCGGCCCACTCTGTTGATTTAAAAAAATAAAAAAATTTCTTTCATTATTTCTTTTAAATAAAAACAGAATATGGACTAGATCTTTTGGGCCCATTTGTTGGGTTTTTTTCCATATGGACCCTAATTTTAAGGCTATTGGGACACCATTTTGGGCCTTTTTTGAGGTATTTTAACACAACCCATTAAGGAAATAAATGGCTTTACTTGTACATTTCCTTTAAGTTTAATTTTGTATTAAAAATATTTGGTTTTGATTCAAATTCAATTTTTAAGCATAATTAATTATATATATTTCGAAATAATTGTAATTAAATCAAAACCCCACCAAAGTGGGCTCTATTGTGGCGATTACTTTTATTTCGATATATTAAAAGCTACGGACATACTTTGTATGTAAATTTAGTGCCTAAAATTTTAAGTTAAAATTCGTTAAATGAGGAAATAACTGGTTATGAGTATATATATATTTCCTTTAAGCCCAATTTATGTGTTAAAGTATATTCGTTCCATTTTAATTCTTTTAGGCATTTTTTCTTTATTTATACGTTTCGAAATGATTCTAATTTTCATGAAATTCCACCAAAGTGGGCTCTACTGTTAAATTATTATTATTTCAAAATGTAAACGGTTAAATACATGCGTCGTATGATTAGTTGCCTAAATGAATTTTAACTGAATCGAAGGAGTAAATAAAAGGTTTTCATATACATTCACATTTAAGTTCAGTTTCATTTAAATTCAATTTTTGGGCACATTTGGTTATATGTTGTGGACATACGTTGTATGATTAATTGCCTAATATTGAATTTAATTGGATTGAATGAGTAAATAAGAAGCTTTTATGTATATTTCTCCTCAAAGATAAATTTTGTGGTAAAACAAATTAAATTCTAAATTCATGGCATAAGTACATATATATATATCGATATATAACAAGTTGACTTCATACCTTGGTATGAAAATTCAGTTTGCCTAAATTTAGATTTAAATTAAAACACAAAATTCAAGGGTTTTCTTCGAGAGGAAATAAAAGGTTTTAACGTATATTTCTCCTCAAAGATAATTTTAAAAGGCCTTAAGGAATTTTGTTCACTAACCATCAATTAATGGCCTTATGGAAATTTCACACATTTTAAAGTTTTATATAAAATGGGATATGGTGTATATTTATATATATAACTTTATATGTATATTCATATACACATTAGCACACTTATATACTCCATTTTGAAGAAGAAAATTTGTGTTGAAATTATGGATTCTATTTAACTCAATATAAATGATTTGAAAGGTGGAATAAAATGTCCTTATATATATTTCCACT
The DNA here is from genome assembly GCA_030789695.1 of Scilla litardierei. Taxonomy (NCBI): domain Eukaryota; kingdom Viridiplantae; phylum Streptophyta; class Magnoliopsida; order Asparagales; family Asparagaceae; genus Scilla; species Scilla litardierei. The sequence goes on from CM061142.1 coordinate 112,311,831, forward strand.
TAGTGTAATCATTTTGTGTTAAATTCAGTTTAGTTTAAAATTCTTTTGGCGTTGTTAATAATATATATTTCGAATATAGATTGATTGGATCATCAACTCACCAAAGTGGGTTTTCTTGTGAAGATTAGTTTTAATCTAGAAATATAACTAGTTGAATACATACTTTTGTATGAAAATTTTGGTTGCCTTAAATTTGATTTTGAATAAAAGTGGACTTGAATATTTCCACTTGTATACATTCGCATATTAAAATGCGACATAGATTCAAATTTTGCAAAGGTATATATATTTTGAAATGAGTTGATGTAAACATTACCTTGCCAAAGCGGGCTCTCTTGTTTGCACTAATTTCATTTCATAAATATAAAAGGAATTTTATGTGCATACTTTGAAATGAATGCTAAATTGGCCCAAAGGAAGATTTACTGTTCTGTGTCAATTTATGGGCAACTGAGGCAACAGACAAGGTGATGATTAGTGAGACAATGCATGAAAATTTAATTCGGCCCAAAGGAAGTTTTATTTTTGGCATGTTATTATTGTCATTGTCTGATTGAAACAACAAGATGTCAATAATAACTAGTCAATATGTTATCCAAAGATAAATGTTGAGCTAGTGAGGATGTCTTACGATGGGAAAATAGCTTTCATTTGAATTTGATGTTATTTTGTTTAATACTCATATGAACATGTTACAATTGTTTTCTTGTTTTCTTTTTCAGCTATTATTCCTGAAAACTTTTTGCCCACATCAATTCTATTCCAGTACTTAATGGCACTAACTTCAAGGCATGGAAGGAGAATCTTTTGATAATCCTCGGAGTCATGGATCTTGATCTGGTATTGAGAACTAACAGTCCTCCAACACTCACTGATGAGAGTACCTCTGATGAAAAGAGGGAGAGGGAAGAGTGGAAGAGATCAAATCGCATGTGTCTTATGCTTGTGAAGAATGTCATTCCAAAATATCTCAGGGGCTCTATTTCAAAGAAAATTGCCACAGCTAAATGGTTCCTTATTGAGCTTGAAAAGAGGTTTGTCAAGAATGAAAAGAGTGAGATTAGTACACTCTTGACAAACATAACTTCAATGAAATCTGAAGGTAAATGGAATATCAGGGAGCACATATTGAAGATGTCTACTATTGCTTCAAGGTTGAAAGCACTTGAGCTAGACCTCTCTGAGGATCTGTAGTGCATTTTTTTAATATCTCTTCCATCACAATTTAGCCAGTTTAAGGAGAGCTATAATCTGAAGGATGTGACTTGGCCTCTGGATGAGCTCATCTTATACTGTGTGAAGAAAGAGGAAAGGCTTAAGCAAGAGATGACAAAAAACACTCACCTGACCTCCACCTTTAACAAAAGAAAGAAGGATACTGAAGCTGCAGATACAGCTTCTCAAAAGGAACAACAAATGGAACTGAAAAGTTCAGAAGGTAATGCTTGTTTCTTCTGTGGATCTGAAGGGCATATAAAGAAGCATTGCACAAATTATCATGCTTGGCATGCTAAAAAATGTATGTTTCTTTAATATGGTTTAATTCTATACTTAATTTCTTTTTTATTAACCTTTGGTGCTTATAGACACGTGATGGAAAGTTCCTGGTGTAACCATTCACATCATTGTGTCTATGCAGGGTTGCATAAGATGCCAAAAGCCGAATAATGTTGAAAGATACAGCGATATGGGCAATGACAAGATGGTTCAAGTAGAAGCAACTGAAATTTAGATTAATTTTAAAGGCCAGATTATATTTGAATTTTATGAGACTATTATGTACCGTTTTTAACGGAATTTGGATTTCTATTTCTATTTTAAACAAATTCCGTTATTATTGTTCAATTATGAATGGAAAATTTGGTTGTCTCTTGATTCAAAATTTGTTTATTCTGGTTCTTTGAAAATTCATTATAATCTTCAATTGTTTGGAAATGTTGCTTCATGATTGAACCAGAGGACGCGCAAGGAGCACGCCTTCCACTCCCAAGCGTAGGAGCGGCAATGCAATAAATTTATAAATAACTGGTGAGTACCAGATCGGATCACAGGGACAAGTCGTTCTACACTCACAAGTTTTATCGATAAAGAAAGGAAATAGCGTGATACAACAATCTCAATTATTGGTGAATGAGTGGGAAAAAGTGTGGTGAATCTACAATCCTATCCTAAGTGGGTAGGGTAGAGAGCCAAATGGAAAGTTAGGATAGCTAGGCGAGGAGAATGGTTTGTAGGTTCACTAATGTTGGTGTTAATCAAGCTCAAATTACCCACATATAACTCAATTAGGCCTTCGACTATAGCAAGCTTAATTGGAAAGTTTAGTTTTCGTGAACAAAATAATTTGCTAAAAGGAGGGATGCATCATCATGACACTAATCAAATTTGAAGATTGACTTTTCTCAAAGTGTGCCCACTTAGGTCTTAACCAATAAAATTAACCCTAATGATACATCCAACATTAACATTGAAATAGGCAAGAGGTAATTAATGATATAATTAACATCCAACACAATGAATTACCACCCAAACCATTCAACACTACTCAACCATCATGAAAAAGATGAGAAATTTCATACAAAAATAACATCACTGATTCATTACAAATGAGAGATGAAAATTACAAAAGGGGGAGGAAGGATTTCACCCAAGAACTCTCCCAAATGAACCCTTGCGTCCACCCATTTGCTCCTCCTCCAAGCTTTTCCATTCACCCATGGCCTCCAAGTTCTCTTCCAAGCCCTAAAAAATCAAAAGAGAAGAAGAAGTGGCTGAAAAACAGCCCAAACCCCCCTAAAACGAGTTCCAGCCATTTCGGGTCAGCAGGAGCAAACTGGGTCGAATTTCGCATCCAACCCCGCTAAAAATGCAAGAAAGCCCCTTAAGCAGCATTGCGGGTCGGGCGCACGGGCGCCGACCCACGGGCGCATCCAGCGCCCATATCAAACGAGAAAAAAAGGGGGGAGCGGGCACGCGCAGTGCGCGTGCCCGCCCTAGGCGCTCTGGGCTTTCGACTTTTTTTTAATACAAAGCTGCGGCCCGCTCAGGAAAGCGGGCCGCTGGGTTGGGCCGGCCAGCGGGCCGACCCAATGGATTTGGGTTTTATAACTTTTTTGTTTTCTATTTTTTCTAAATTACAAAATTTCCAGAATGCTTCTTTAGCCCCAAATAAATCCCCAAAAATAGCTCCGAGCTCCAGAAAAATCTGGAAAAATTTCAAAAAATCCAGAAAAATCGCAGGAGTACCTGAAAAATAAGAGGAGTAAAATTAGCTCATAGAAATCGCATTTTATGTATAAAAAGAGATTAGGCGTTAATAATCCACGATATCACGAAATCACACGTATCAACGCCAAAATAAACACAATATACACATAAAATACCTAGAAATAGGGGAAAATATGCAATTTATATCCCGAATCACACCCCCCAACTAGCTTTTTGCTAGTACCTAGCAAAATATGCGAAAAATTCGGATTAAATGGGAAAACATGTACCAAACTCAAGATATCCTCATGGCATCCTCCAAATGGTATTTCCAAATGATTTCAAAGCCAATATACCCAATGTATGAAAGTAAATAACAAATGACATTCTCCTCAATCCAATTCAAAGAAAAGTGAAATAATAAGCACTGTATCGCATTCTGTGGGATATATAACAAATGGGAAAGTTTCTAACTTTCATGGAAATGGCCAAAACAAAAGAAATTCCTCTAAATGGTGGGAGATGAGATTGCATCACTCATGTTGCTTATTCTTTCATTTATTCATTCATTTTTCTTTTCTTTTCTTTTTCCATCTTTTTTGTGTATTTTTTTGGATGTTTATGTTTTACATTCACACGGTAACGCTATGAAATGCAAACACCACCCCCTTTTGCATACACGCGATAATGCTATATAGGCAAAGGGATGGAATGATCCCCTAAATCTCATTTTTGGCGTCCTCCCCAATGTTTCGTGGGGCACCGGCTACTCAATTTGATTAGAAGAAACATTCGCTTATTAAAATCTCTTTCTCACCCACAACACAAGTTAGCAACTCATCCACCCATTCCTTTGAAGAAAACAAAGCATAACAATTGGCCATCCCCAATCTAATTAAAAATTACACCATTCATCCCAACTCATGCAATCACTTACACCAAACTTTTCCAAAATTGTCACAAAGAGAGTGTCACAACATCTAAAATAGTTTCATACATGGCATATTAGCATTTGGCTCCAAATTGGAAAAGAAATTAAAAAGTGGCAATCAAACATCGATGAAGTTAATACCAAAATAATAATCCGAAAAAAATTGCATGGCATTAAGCATGTAGGGACTACGTATAAAGCTAGCGGTGTAGGGACAAGGAGGACAAATATGATATGCAATAAAGAGCAATGGGTGATGGCGAAATGGAGGTATCTCAAAAAAAAATTTAAGTTAACCTCGCTAACATCAAAATCTAACAATCTAAAGATTCTAACACTCTCCCCCCAACTTAAAATAAACTTTGTCCTCAATGTTGGAAGAGTATTAGATCTCGGCAAAAGATCCTAGAAAAGAAAAGAAAAGCATACGAAAACACTAAAATTAAACATTTATTTATATACAATATTGGAAAGAACACATCGTGGCAAAAGGCGGATCTCGAATGTATAACTGTTGTGGAAACTGCTCGATCGTATCCTTTTGCTCCTCCGCCAGCTGCTTTGGTGCGAGGCATCCACCAGCCTCCTTGGATTCCAGCAATGTAACTTCCAGCACCCCCTTTGGATAAATATGGATCATGTGGGAGACGAGCTACATCAATCCAAGCCATGTCCTCATGCCCTGCAATAAAAATCATTCCAAAATGGGTCGTCAGAAAAAGAATTTAAATGTACACGACGACAATCTGAATCAAAAATATGCGGAAGTGCAAATTGGGATTCAGAAATGCAAGGCATGATATGTTGGAAACTTTCCTGAATAATGGCGCTAGGTGTGGCATGACACTCTGTCTCAGGAGGAGGGGAAAGCGGCTGCAGAAAGGAATCTGGAGGAGACGACGGCTCAATGTAGACCATCTCTCAATCGTCCTCGCTATCAAAAAGTGTAGGTTCTACAGACCTCACCAGCCTATGAAGTGTATCCTGAAAATCTCCATGAATGATAGCATGGTGCGTATCCTGAGGTGAAGGGTATACGACCTGCTGCACTGAAGTAGGAGAAAGTCTGGCTTGGGCTCCGTTATGGTCTGTAAACTTACTCCCTCGTCCAAATCATCCTCATCATCATCAAAGAAAGCCATCTCAGCAGTCCATCCCATGCACTCGTACACCTCAAAATAGGCGGATGTAGTAGATGGGAAACAAAACTCAAGCTCTCCAATATCGTCCATATCGCTCGTGCCTTCACATGCATCCACCACATCACCACCAACATAAAAATGCATCGTGTCCTCAACATAGTCGACACGCACCCCATCATCCATCTCCTCCGGCTCATCCAAATGTATATGCTCAAATTCCTCTACTTGGCCCCAATGCACCCTCTTCACAGGTTTCTCTTGGTATTCCATAGGGTCGCATTGGAATGAGCCCTCAGCTGGCTCCTCAGAATGTGGGCAATAAGCTTCTTCTACTTGGCTCCAATGCACCCCATAATCATGTTCTCCTTGGTCTTCCATATGGTCACATTGGAATGAGCCCACAACTAGCTCCGCAGGCTGGACCTGAACCTGCTGGACTGTGTCCTCATACTCTGCCAGGTCCCTCAGATAACACCATGAATCCTCGGTCGAATAATCAAAGAATTTTCCACCACAGCTCATCTACACAAAATCTCGCCCAGATGGCAATAATCCTGTATAAAATATCTGCAGGAGATGATCCTCGTGGAAACAATAGTGTGGGCACGTAAGCACCAAATCACTGAACCTCTGCCAAGCTTGATGGTAGGCCTCCTACTCAGCTTGGATAAAGCTCGCTATATGCTGCTCCATGGCTTGCCGCCCATGTACCTGCTCCAAGAAAATAGGCAAAAACACTCAGAGAAATTCAGCCTGAAATGACAACCAAGTAAAGTGTGAGTCAAGAGACAATGAATCAAACCAAAGCCTAGCATCATCTTGCAAAGAAGAGGGAAAAAATCTACAGTATATGCAATCATCAAAAAATTTCCCACCAAGCCATGAAAATATCCAATCTTCAAACTTTTTCAAATGTAAATAAGGATTCTTCCACTCCGAACCATGAAAGTATGGCGGGAGTGGGATATCCTCCAAATCGATGTCGGAAAAATCTGAAGATGATGCCATTTTTGTTTTTCCTAAAAAAATTCAAGAAATTGAAAATAAACAACCAAAAGACTCAATAAGTGGAAAATAAATAAAATGGAAATACACAACACTAAGAGATAGAAGTATCACACCAAAACTTTCGAAATCAATCAAAAAATGCAAATAGTAGAAACCGTAGTCCCCAGCAGCGGCGCCAATTGATTGAACCGGAGGACGCGCAAGGAGTACGCCTTCACTCCTAAGCATAGGAGCGTCAATGCAATAAATTTATAAATAACCGGTGAGTACCGGGTCGGATCACAGGGACAAGTCGTTCTACACTCACAAGTTTTATCGATAAAGAAAGGAAATAGCGTGATACAACAATCTCATTTAACGGTGGATGAGTGGAAAAAAGTGTGGTGAATCTACAATCCTATCCTAAGTGGGTAGGGTTAGATAGCCAAATGGGAAGTTAGGATAGCTAGGCGGGGAGAATGGGTTGTAGGTTCACTAATGTTGGTGTTAATCAAGCTCAAATTGTCCACATATAACTCAATTAGGCCTCCGGCTATGGCAAACTTAATCGGAAAGTTTAGCTTTCATGAACACGATAATTTGCTAAAAGGAGGGATGCATCATCATGGCACTAATCAAATTTGAACATGGACTTTTCTCAAAGTGTGCCCACTTGGGTCTTAACCAATAAAATTAACCCTAATGATACATCCAACACTAACATTGAAATAGGCAAGAGGTAATTAAAGATATAATTAACATCCAACACAATGAATTACAACCCAAACTGTTTCAGAGTGTTTTCTCACTACAAAGCGTTGACCGTGGAGAACCCGGTCAACGTGGTCAAGGGGCCCGCTTTGGGTCCCTTGGGGGCTTCGAATTGGTGCAGAAGGGGCGAGGGGAAGCCTCGGCCCAGGTTGAGACGCTCGGCCTCAGACAGTCGTGCTCGGCCTCGGCTGGAAGGGGGACGAGGGGAAGCCTCAGTCGCCCGGGTAGACGCACGGCCGACGGGTGGCGAGGGAGAGTCCCGAACCCGATGAGGACGCTCGGCCTCGGTAGGGCGTGCTCGGCCAAGGAAGGCTGAGGGTGAGGGGATGCCTCACCGTCCGGTTGATAGAGTGGCCGGAGAGGGGCGAGGGGTAGCCTCGGCCCGTTGGTCTGTTGTTCACCTGCGCAGACGAGAACGCTCGTCAGGGGGCCGGACCTTGGTTCCGGCCAAATCCCCTCCGATGCCTAAGTCAGATAGAGATCTGAGAAAGGAGGCCCGGCGGAGACGGTCCGACTCGTGAGGAGATCGTGACGGTGTCTCTCGGCGCGAGCGGGGGAGGAAGGAGATGAATTGGGGGAACGAGGTCGTTGATGGAGTACCTTAGGTTTTGTTACCTGAGATGCGGTCCCTTTCTTCGTCGTCCTCCTGACCCTTTTGTAGAGCTCCCAGCGTGATTGGCTCTGGCCCACGTCCTACGCCCGCCATCGATCATTCCCCATCCGTCCCCCCCCCGCCGCCGCCCTCTCTGCCATGCCAGCACCTCCCCATTATCGCCATTTAGTGGTCGCGTGTCCGGGGGAGCGGTTTTCGCAGGAGTGGGCGAACGACCAACGGGTTATGGGGGCCGGGTCGGATCGACGTTTCGAGAAGGTCCCTTGTAGGGCCTTTGTCGAATGGGCTTTCAGGATGCAGGTGGGCTCTTGGGCTCGTGCTTTATGGGTCTCGGTCAAATAGGCGTAACAATTGCCCCCATCGGTCGGGTTGATCGGCCTCGGCCGGTTCGGCTCGGCCGATGTGACCTCTGCCGATTTTGACAGGCTCTCCAGTCGATGTCGACTCATTTATTAGTCGTCATCATGAGTTAGCCCATTCGATGTTTTTAAGGCGCGGGCTTCAAAGCGCCGTCGGCCTTCAGATGCTGCCACGTGTAGTGGCAAGCTTATCCCCGCCGCTCGCGGAGTCGCCTTAAGTTCGAGAAGCCGAAGGGTTTGTGAGCCGCCATTGGTGGGGTCGATCAGCCTTGGCTTGCTCAGATCACCCGTTATGTCTCCTGGGATTCCGAGCGGCGCTTCAATCGAGGCGAGGCCATAAATGCAGGTCATGATGAGGCGGATCGATTGGTCTTCAACTGGCGCCAATTTCGGAGCGCCGCCGACTCTTCGAGCCTCGCCACGCATTCTTGTCAGGCGCTTCGGATTCTCCCCTGGCATATAAGATCCCCAGTCGTGTTGATCTCCACTTCTCCTTCGCTCCTCTCGGTATTCAGAGCCTTCAGCAACTCGGAGTTCCCCGTCGCCTTCGCTTCTTTGTCCTCTCCAAACTAGTTGAAAATAGGTAATTCCTCTCTTGCTTTCATCCTATGGCTGCTCTTAGGATAGGCGGTTCTGGCCGGAGGACGAGGGGTCCTCCGGAGTCCGGGCGGGGCGAACCCCGGCTAGGGGAGTCTGGTTCCCCCTCCGGGAGTCGTTCTCTTCAAGATAGGGGGAAGGAGAAACTTTTTACAGACTACTCCCGTGATGACGTGGCGTTGGCTGCCGTACGACTTAATGTGCCCCCGGTTGTCCTCCGTACGTCGTCGAGGACCCCTCCTTCGGTGGCCGCGGAGATCCGGGAAAGATATCTCTGCTTCCCATACGAGGTTCGGGTTCCATTTGTCGACGAGCGAATTTGCCTCCCGAGGAGCAATGAGGTCGGCGTCTACGTCGAGATGTTCCGCCTGGGTCTTCGCTTCCCGCTCCATCCCTTCTTCATCCAGGTCATGGAACATTTCACAGTGTCCCTGTGTCAGTTCACCCCGTGTTCGATCGCAGTACTGACGGGTTTCGTAACGCTCTGCTGTATCCGTGGTCTGGAGCCGACTCTCCCCCTTCTCTTCTACTTTTACCAGGCCCAGACGGTCGGTCCGGGGTCATGGCTGCTACTCCGAGCTCGTTCGAGGAGGGAATGCCTGATCGGGTTACCCCGCTGGTCAGGGGATTGGAACTTGGATTATGTCTTCGTGGTCTTCTTGGGCGAGGCCCAGATTCTGACAAGCGGGGGCAGCTCTGTCCATTCTCGCCCGTCGTTAGTTCTCTCAGACGCCGACCGGGCAGCCGCTGCGCTTCTGTTGGCTCTTCCTTTGGAAACGAAGTCCATTTGGTCTTTGCTGGACGACCTACTCCTGAAGGCCGTCTTGTGGTCTCCGGGTAGGTCGCTTTTTCATCCCCGGATCGCCCTATGACTCATCCTGATTTCGGTCTCCTTTGCAGGGATGGCTGGCCGCGAATTCGTCCGTGACGTTGACGAGCTGATCCGTCGTGGAGCCGCTCGGAGCCGAGGTAGTACCTCTGGAAGGGCGCCTCGGAGGACCGTTGAGGAGGAGGTGCGCCGAGCCGAGCCTGCCGTGGGTAAGGTGGCGGCCGCGCCTCCCGCCTCTTCTTCTGGCGATCCCCTTCCGGGGGGTGAGGATGGTGCGAGGCGGAAGCGTTCTCCTCCGGCGCCTTCGGAGCTCCACGGCGGAAAGAAGAGGAAGGAGGATGTGGATCCCTCCGACCCGGCAGGTTCCGCGCTTCCCGTGGCGACCGCCGGAGATCCTTCGGTAGCTTTGCCAGCCACCCCCCTCGCAGCATCTTCGCCCGTATCACCAGGGGTCGGGGCCTTGTTGGCGAGCGACTTGGCTTCGATTGTCGTCCCTGGGAGTTCGATGTTTGCTGACCGAGCAGTGGCCCAGCAGGTTGCCGAGGTCTCCGTCCCTCCCCGAGACCGCAGCCTCCTCAAGAAGATCCCGGCCGACAAGATGTCGGATTCCTTGGTCTGGATCCTCCAACAGGTTCGGTTATCTTGCTATCCTCTCTTTCTCTTTATCCTCTTCTTAGCCCATGTCTCGTCTTTTCAGGGTTCAGCGCTCGCTGTGGAGTTGCAGTGTTGAGCCGTCCGCTTGAGGGAGATGGAGGAGTCTTCCATGAGGGCTCAGGAGCGGGCCGGGGCAGCCGAGGTGGCCATGATGGAGGCCCAGATGGAGTCTCGGCGCCTCGCCCTCCGTGTGGCTGCGTTGGAGGGGCAAGTGGGTGACCTCGAGGGAAAGCTAGGGGATGCTCATCAGTCGGCTGAGGAAGCGGCGGAATCGTTCCGTCTGGAGAGGGAGGAGCTTCAGAGGGAGCTGTCGGACCGGCGTCAGGTAATGCGGCTGGCGGAGGAGGTGGAGAAGGGCGTCGTCGAGACCCTGGGGAAGGAGATCTTCGAGGTTCTCAGGGGGGCCTTCGGTAAGTATATAGACCTCATCGCCCCCCGGATCGTCGAAGTCGTCCAGTCTTCCTTCCGGGAATGTACGGAACGTGTCCGGCAAGCCCCTCCGCCAGTCGAGTCCCCTCGCTCCGAGCAGGGCGAAGTGCCCGAGGATGTGTCCTCCCGAGCTCGGGCTCCTTAAGCAGTCCCTCCCAGCCTTATCCTCAAATTTTTAAGCATCCGCTTCGCTTTGGGCCAGTCTACTTGAAATGGATCCCCGGCCCCCGCCATCTCCTTCAGCCCCGCGGCCAACAATAGCTGGTTGCATGGCCGCTAGCTTGGGTCACCTACTCTGGGTCTTTTGTCAACCAATTTTGCTTTGTCGGTGTCGATCTGAACTCTGTCGTTTGTCGCGAGTAGACTGCTTGTATGGTGTTCCCTTCGCCTTGATCCCCTGTAAATAAGACGCATTTTTGTACTCGGGTTAACTATTATAAATGAAATCGACTTACTTGGAATTTTTGTGTACTTGGCGTTGTTGCCTTGTTCTTGGCTTGGGAATGGACAAAACTGGCGTTGGCTGAGGTGATTCTCCCCAGACTTAGGGGCGCAGGAGTCGGTCAGCGAGGGCGAAGCTCCTCGACTTAGGACCGGTTGGCGTCCGTGCCTCCTGGGGAAACTGCCCCCAGACTTGTGAGCGCTGGAGTCGGTCGGCGAGGGCAAAGCTCCTCGGCTTAGGACCGGTCGGCGTCCGTGCCTGCTGGAGGAATTGCCCCCAGTCTTATGAGCGCTGGAGTCGGTCGGCGAGGGCAAAGCTCCTCGGCTTAGGACCAGTCGGCGTCGTGCCTGCTGGGGGAGTCGCCCCCAGACTTATGAGCTCTGGACTCGGTCGGCGAGGGCCAAGCCCTTCGGCTTAGGACCGGTCGGCGTCCGTGCCTGCTGGGGGAATCGCCCCCAGACTTATGGGCACTGGAGTCGGTCGGCGAGGGCAAAGCTCCTCGGCTTAGGACCGGTCGGCGCCCGTGCTTTGCTGGGGGAGTCGCCCCCAGACTTATGTGCACTGGGGTCGGTCGGCGAGGGCCAAGCTCCTCGGCTTAGGACCGGTCAGCGTCCGCGTCTGCTGGGGGAATTGCTCCCAGACTTATGGGTGCCGGAGATAGTCGGTGAGGGAAAATCTCCTCTTCCTCCTCCAGTGAGGCGGCGGTCCCCGGCCTTTTGCGTTACTGGCGACATGTCAACTCCGTCGGAATTTTAAATAAAGACAATAGAAAGAAGGCGTTTGTACTCTCATGGGTCCAGTTGGACCGGTACATTTGGAGGAAACGGAAAAGGGGAAATGAAGCTAAACAGAGGGATGTAAAACTAGATATCTCCCTCATACTTGGGCGAGAATGGCGTCTGGGGTGGCGTCCCTCGCGCTTTCTCCCCGTTGCCTGTTCCTTTGTCTCTTTTCGGTCCGGTATCCTTCAGGGCTTGCTCGTCCGCCGTCGCCACGCTTGGTCCCTCGAGCGGTTTTTCCTGCATCCTCGGCCAAGGCCTCCTCGGTCAGCATAAAGCGTTCGGCCCTTGCCATGATCCCGGGGAGGTCCTTTGGGGGGTCGTTGTGCAGGGACTTCTTGAGGCCCCTGTGGCGAAGCCCTTTCTTAAGAGCCGTCTGGACCACCAGGTCGGGTGGGTTGTTCACGTTTAGCCTTTCCGCATTGAAGCGGCGCATGAACTGTCGGAGTGGTTCGGCCGGGCCTTGCACTATGTTGAACAGATGTTCAGCACCAGGTTTGATCAGCCTCCCCGCCATGAACTGTTTGCAGAACAACTGGGCGAGTTGTTCGAAGCTGTCGATGGAGCGGCCGGGCAGGCTGTGGTACCAGATCCTCGCCGCTCCCCTGAGAGTAGAATAGAAGCCCCGGCAAAGCAGGTCATCGTCAGCTCCCTGGAAGGCCATATCCCCCTCGTAGTCCATCACGTGGTGCGCCGGGTCTCTTATTCCATCGTACTTTCCCAGTACCGGGATCCGGAATCGGGAGGGGACCCGTGCGTCGGTTATTCTCCGCGACAAGGGGCATCGATCTCCGTGGATGCCTCCGGGGATGCGGTACTCGCCTGCCTCGGGATCGACCGGGGGTGGAGGTACCACCGGCGCCAGTGGGGCTGGCTCCGCAGCCTTCGCCACGCTGGGGGCCGGGCTGTCCCGACGTTCCCGACTCCTCCTGCGGGAGCTCCTGCTCCGCCGCAATCGGTCTCTCGAGTGGTGTCGTTCGCTTCTCCTGCGGCGGGACGACCGCGATCGATGAGACGAGGCCGTCCTTGATTCGCCGTCCGTCCCTTCGGTCTCTCTTCGGCTCCTTTCACGATTGGGTAAGGAGGCGCGTGACCTCGCCTGACGAGAGCCGGACAGCGTGAACCGACGCTCCATGTTCGGTTTCCGGGTCCCGTGGTCGTCGACCACGGCGGACCGCAAGTGTGGGGGACCCCCCGCCCATCGACGGCTGTCGTCCAACGTGCCTCCGTTGGGTGGCGCAGGGCCGACGAGCTGCTGCACCGTTGCGACCAACGTCTGGAGGCTCGCGTTGGTCTCCTGAGCTAGGGCACGGAGCTGTCCCTGCGTGGCCAGTTCTGAGCCGCCGGTTTCTTCGGTGGAGAGGGTGGGGTGGCCGCCGACGGGCGTGTCCTCGGGATTGCCGTTTGTTGTGCCATTCCCCTCCTCCGGGATGGGGGGCATGCGCTTCCTCCCATTGCTGGCTCGTGCCATTGTTGGTGTGGTTTGCTTTTTCGTGGGACGGTTTCTCGATCCCACAGACGGCGTCAGATGTTTCAGAGTGTTTTCTCACTACAAAGCGTTGACCGTGGAGAACCCAGTCAACGTGGTCAAGGGGCCTGCTTTGGGTCCCTCGGGGGCTTCGAATTGGTGCAGAAGGGGCGAGGGGAAGCCTCGGCCCAGGTTGAGACGCTCGGCCTCGGACAGTCGTGCTCGGCCTCGGCTGGAAGGGGGACGAGGGGAAGCCTCAGTCGCCCGGGTAGACGCACGGCCGACGGGTGGCGAGGGAGAGTCCCGAACCCGATGAGGACGCTCGGCCTCGGTAGGGCGTGCTCGGCCAAGGAAGGCTGAGGGTGAGGGGATGCCTCACCGTCCGGTTGATAGAGTGGTCGGAGAGGGGCGAGGGGTAGCCTCGGCCCGTTGGTCTGTTGTTCACCTGCACAGACGAGAACGCTCGTCAGGGGGCCGGACCTTGGTTCCGGCCAAATCCCCTCCGATGCCTAAGTCAGATAGAGATCTGAGAAAGGAGGCCCGGCGTAGACGGTCCGACTCGTGAGGAGATCGTGACGGCGTCTCTCGGCGCGAGCGGGGGAGGAAGGAGATGAATTGGGGGAACGAGGTCGTTGATGGAGTACCTTAGGTTTTGTTACCTGAGATGCGGTCCCTTTCTTCGTCGTCCTCCTGACCCTTTTGTAGAGCTCCCAGCGTGATTGGCTCTGGCCCACGTCCCATGCCCGCCATCGATCGTGCCCCATCCGTCCCCCCCCCCCCCCCCCCCCGCCGCCCTCTCCGCCATGCCAGCACCTCCCCATTATCGCCATTTAGTGGTCGCGTGTCCGGGGGAGCGGTTTTCGCAGGAGTGGGGCGAACGACCAACGGGTTATGGGGGCCGGGTCGGATCGACGTTTCGAGAAGGTCCCTTGTAGGGCCTTTGTCGAATGGGCTTTCAGGATGCAGGTGGGCTCTTGGGCTCGTGCTTTATGGGTCTCGGTCAAATAGGCGTAACACAAACCATTCAACACTACTCAATCATCATGAAAAAGATAAGAAATTTCATACAAAAATATCATCACTAATTCATTACAAATGAGAGATATCAAAATTACAAAAAGGGGAGGAAGGATTTCACCCAAGAACTCTTCCAAATGAACCCTTACTTTCACCCATTTGCTCCTCTTCCAAGCTTTTCCATTCACCCATGGCCTCCAAGTTCTCTTCCAAGCCCTAAAAAATCAAAAGAGAAGAAGAAGTGGCTGAAAACAGCCCCAAAACCCCCTAAAACGAGTTCCAGCCATTTTGGGTCTGCAGGAGCGAACTGGTTCGAATTTCGCATCCAAACCCGCAAAAAACGCAAGAAAACCCCTTAAGCAGCATTGCGGGTCGGGCGCCCGACCCGCGGGCGCATCCAGCGCCCGCATCAAACGAGAAAAAAATAGGGGGAAGCGGGCACGCGTGCCCGCTGGGCGATCTGGGCTTTCGACTTTTTTTTAATACAAAGCTGCGGCCTGCTCAGGAGAGCGGGCCGCTGGGTTGGGCCAGCCAGCGGGCCGGCCCAATGGATTGGGTTTTTATAATTTTTTTTGTTTTCTTTTTTTCTAAATTACAAAATTTCCAGAATGCTTCTTTGGCCCCAAATAAATCCCCAAAAATAGCTCTGAGCTCCAGAAAAATCTGGAAAAATTTCAGAAAATCCAGAAAAATCCAGGAGTTTCTGAAAAATAAGAGGAGTAAAATTAGCTCATAGAAATCACATTTTATGTATAAAAAAGAGATTAGGCGTTAATAATCCACGATATCACGAAATCACACGTATCAACGCCAAAATAAACACAATATACACATAAAATGCCTAGAAATGGGGGGAAATATGCAGTTTATATCCCGAATCACACCCCTAACTAGATTTTTGCTAGTCCCTAGCAAAATATGCGATAAATTCGGATTAAATGGGAAAACATGCACCAAGCTCAAGATATCCTCATGGCATACTCCAAATGGTATTTCCAAATGATTTCAAAGCCAATATACCCAATGAATGAAAGTAAATAACAAATGACATTCTCCTCAATCCAATTCAAAGAAAAGTGAAGTAATAAGCATGGTATCGCATTCTTTGGGATATATCACAAATTGGAAAGTTTCTAACTTTCAAGGAAATGGCCAAAACAAAAGAAATTCCTCTAAGTGGTGGGAGATGAGATTGCATCACTCATGTTGCTTATTCTTTCATTTATTCATTCATTTTTCTTTTCTTTTCTTTTTCCTTCTTTTTTTGTATTCTTTTTTTTGGATGTTTATGTTTTGCATTCACTCGATAACGCTGTGAAATGCAAACACCGTCCCCTTTTGCATACACCGATAACGCTATATAGGCAAAGGGATGGAATGATCCCCTAAATCTCATTTTTGGCGTCCTCCCCAATGTTTCGTGGGGAACCGGCTACTCAATTTGATTAGAAGAAACATTCGCTTATTAAACTCTCTTTCTCACCCACAACACAAGTTAGCAATGTAGGATCCTGCCAAAACAGAGTTAGGATCGATAAATGAAGTTGAGACTTACGCTTGCGTATGCGACACAGTAGTCTACAAACTTCGCCTTCGGATTCGCCACGACGGATCGAGTCTTCTCACGAACGGAGTAAGGCTACTAAATCCACAATCTAAATCTCTACTTTTAGATTAAGAACTTGGATAAAGAGAGAAGAAGGATTTCGGCAGAGCTTAGCTAGAATGAAATGCATGCAAGAATGCCATGCAAAAGTGTAAGGAAATGGCTAACCCTTGGGTCTTATTTATAGCCCCCAAGGTAGTTATTTTAGGAGTAATTGTTCCTTTGGAACAATTTAACTAAGGTGTACCATCGTACATGGCATATTATAAGCTTAAGTTGTACCATATGCATGGTACAATATAAGCTTAAGATATTACCCCTTTATTAGCCATATGTCGCATGCACTTATGCACATATAATGCGACTTTCCCATCAATCTAGAGATCCTCTCCGCAAGGGATCATATTCCCTTTGCACACGACTTCGTGTACGCGACGTTCGAGGTCCGTATTCCCTCATACATCCCCTACAAGGGTATACTAACGTCTTCCATATCCAACATCTCCCACTCACACTTGAGGGGATTGTAAGAGAACGTCTTTCTCTTAGTTCTTTCATCTATCATACCGAGAAATAGACCGTGCGACCGTCATGCGCGTAGAGTCTGTTGTTGTGCACTTGTTAGAGATACACAACGACCTCGAAGGTGCAAAGTTGAGTAGTTCAACGCATGCTTTACCCTAGATTATTTCTTCACATTTCTTATACTTTATATTCAACAATTGAATCCCATCTGGATCACAATTGGCTGGCCAACTTTGAATCATTAAAGTCCAAATGTGAATATGAAATCAATCTTCCTCTTCTTGCGAACCTTCTGATCTTGACTTGATTCGTTTTTCTAACGTGTCCCGCCGAGCCGAATTATCATAGCCCATTAGCAACACGCTAAGATAGCGATCATCTCGTCAAATCTAAAGGAACCAATTGGAGTCCTTGAGGGTAAGAGTTAAGACCCATATGGCCTTTGAGTCTCGCATAATAGCAAACACTATTGCTACTAACTCAGTGGTCGAAATGCATACGTGGTATGAACACGTATTACAACATCGCTCCTTTCCCAGGGAGTGTATGTCTCAATGATGTTGTAAGGATGATGATCAGACAACACAATGTCTGACTTTGAGTCCCTTATTCTACTCAAATAATCCTTTGGACTCACATCCCGCATTTAGACAGATAGGATTTCAAAAAATCCTCTTAGATCTTCTGTAAGCATCCATATGATGCAGATCTTTCTTGCGACCATTTTGTTTAAGTCATGACTCTTAAATCATCCGTCTGATGATTTTGACTTTAAACAGGTCTCATCTCTATTCCATCCGTCTGATAGAATAAGGCGGTTGCTCATGTGAGAGAGCCAACCTCAATCTGTCCGACATACTAGAATTCAGCTGAGATTTCAAAATGTACACAAACATTTATTAAGAAATTCATATGCAATGTTTGAAAAAGAACTTATTCTTTTATCAAATTTGATCTTTCTCAGACATGTGAATATATATTGGTACAACTCATCTCTTTACGCAATCCTTGGGATGATAAGTGTTTATAAAACACATTTCTGGGGATCGCTTTCGTAAGCAGATCCTCTATCATCTCATGCGTAGATATGTACCTTATGTCTACCTTCTTGGTTTTATCATAGTCTTTTGCAAATTCGTATCGGATATCAATGTGTTTGATAAGACACATTATCCTCTTAACCGCTTTCCAGTGTACTTGCCCTGTATTGGATTGGTAACAGCTTACCATTTCCAACGGCAAGACAGATGTCCGGTCTCGTACACACCATAGCGTACATAAGACTATCAACTGCACTGGAATATGGAACTTTTTCCATAATTTCCTTTTCCTTTTGGTTCTTTGGACACGATTCCAGATATAAATTATCGCATATGCTTATATGAATATCAATGGACTTGCAGTCCTGCATATTAAATCGTTCTAGAACCTTCTTTATATAAGTATCCTGTGAAAGAGAAAGAAGTTTCTTCGAACGATTCCTTGAAATCTTAACTCCAATGATATATGCGGCTTTTCCTATGCCTTTCATCTCAAATACTGATGAAAGCCAAGCCTTGATACTCATCACAAAGCCCTTGTCATTTCTGGCTATTAAAATGTCATCTACATATAGAGACATGATAATATACTTGCTTTTAATCCTCTTGATATATACTCAGTTATCTTCATCAATCATGATAAAACCATTTAATAAGACAACCTCTTGAAATCGTATATACCATTGCCTCGAGGATTGTTTAAGACCATATATGGATTTAAGAAGTTTACAAACCTTATGTTCGTTTCCTTCTTTTACAAACCCTGTTGGTTGTTCCATATAGATCTCCTCGTCCAATTCTCCATTGAGAAAGGCAGTCTTTACATCCATTTGATGTAATTCGAGGTCTAAGCAAGCTACCATTGCCAGAATCAGGCGAATTGAGGTAAAACGAACAACAGGTGAGAAGGTCTCTTCGTAGACTATCCCTTCCTGTTGCGTAAAACCTTTCGCGACAAGGCGAGCTTTATATCTGTCAATAGATCCATCAGCCTTATGCTTGATCTTGAGAACCCATTTGTTCCCAATAGCTCTACGTCCTCTGGGTAAGTCAACTAAGTTCCAGACTTGGTTAACTTTCATGGATTCTAACTCCTCTTGCATCGCTTCCATCCATTTGTCATTAGCCGGGCAAGATACGGCCTGTTTGAAAGTAGCAGGCTCGTCATCTTCTTGTAGTAAAGTCATAAAGGTTTGCGGAAATTCATCCTCAAATCTTAGAGGAGCCAACCTTGTACGACTACTACGTCGTATTTGAGATTCTTCAAGTCCTTGTTGACTTGAGTTTAGATCAATTCTAATATCACTCCCACTTGGAATGTCGTTAGAATTGCTCCCACTTGGATCATTATTCCCGTATGGAATAGGATAATCGGATAATCGTCATTCGTATAATCCATTGGTGAAGGTTGAAACGTATTTTCGTTTTCACCAAGAATTCTCCCACTCGAATGAGGTAATCCTTCTTGATCATAAATCTCAAATTGAGATAAGTCCTGACTTATCTCGCCCTGTCTTGGAAACTCGTTTTCCAAGAAAGTGACATCCCTCGACTCAAACTCAATTAGCCCACCATTGTCTTCCTGACTAATAAAAAACATAACCTTTGGAGTTTTCTGCGTATCGTATGAAGATACATTTCCTTCCCCTTGGCCCAAGTTTGCCATACTTATGGGAGGAAATATGTGCGTAGGATGCACAACCCCAAGGTTTCAAAATGTTTAAGTCAGGAGACCTTTGGTTCCACAACTCATAAGGAGTGGAGCTAACTGATTTCGAGGGTACGGGTTTAAAATGAAAGCGGCCGTCAACAATGCATCACCCCAAAAAGGTGATTGGCAAGTTAGCTTGCGTCATCATTGAACGGACCATTTCCATTAAAGTCCTATTTCTCCTTTCTGCAACACCGTTTTGTTGGGGAGTATAAGGCATAGTTACCTGATGTACTATGCCTTTTTCATCACAAAGTTTCTTAAAACTTGTTGATTGATATTCACCGCCCCTATCGGTTCGCAAGACCTTAATCTTGCGATCTAATTGATTCTCCACTAAACTCATATAGTTTTTAAAGCAAGCCAAAGCTTCACTTTTGTGGGATATCAAATAGATATGTCCGAATCGGGTGAAATCATCAATAAAAGTGATGAAATAGGACTTTCCGCGTCTTATCTTGACATTCATCGGACCACATATGTCCGAATGGATAAGCTGTAATGGAACCTCGGCCCTTGTGCCGGTTCCAAACGGCTTGCGACACGATTTCCCCACAAGGTAATGTTCGCAGGTCGACATTTCAACCTTTGAAACATTGGATAGAAGGCCACATTTGGCAAATCTATCCATACGCGTTGGTCCAATATGACCAAGCCTTGTGTGCCAACAAATTATATTAGACTCATTAGTCAAAGAATTTGTCACAAGGAAATTTTCATTACATGAGGAACCATACATTGTACTTATTACAATAAATCCTTTGAAATACAAACCCAGTACCAATAAAGGAATTATTACAAAATAGGTCCATATTACAATCATGAAGGAACCAACTATAACCAAGACCCATTAAATTGACCACAGTTTTAATATTCCTTTGAATATATGGAATGAAGAGAACATCATGAAGTAGGAGAGTGCGGCCGTTGTCCAAGACTAGCTTGTGAGTCCCAACGCCTTTCACTTCAACACGTGTGTTGTTTCCTACATTGATCCACTTCATTCCATGGAGTATCCGGTGATACTCCACGAAGGACCGTCTGTCCCTTGTTATGTGGTCGGTGGCACCTCGTCACTTCCACTCGTACACGAAAGAGCATAGTGACCGAGCTTGTTGCACTTGAAGCACTTGATCCTTTTCAAGTATTTCTTCTTGTGCCATTTCTTGTGCCCACCCTTATGTTTGGGTTCCTTGGTAGACTCAGGTTGCTTATTAGGTTCATTAGAAGACTTCGAACGATCTTTACGTTTCTTTCCCCCGTGTGAGGAACTAGCAACCATGTGCACTTCTGCACTTGGCTTGGCAGCCGCAAGCCGCTCTTCCTCTAATTTGAGGTGCTTGGAAACATCGTTGAAGGTCTTGATGCTCTCATTATAAGTGAGATGCATCTTCATATGATCCCACCCATTTGGTAGGGAACGTATGACTGCTTGGATTTGTTGCTCATCTGTGAGCACATGACCTGCATCCTTTAACTCTGAGATTAGATTCGCCATATGTCGCAGATGTTTCCCCATGGAATGATCTGGACGTTTCTTATATGAATCAAATCTTATAGTCAAGGCTCGAAGTTTGGACACCGATGTGCCACCAAACTTCTCCTCAAGCTTGGACCATATGTCCATGGCTAAGTCATGCTCCTGGAAGATGCGCATTATGTCATTAGCCATACTGCTTAATAACGTAATGCACGCTATCTTATTCTTCCGAGACCAAGCATCAAAAGCTTCCTTGTCTCGTCTGTGTTGGGCCGTAGTGCCCAACTCGGGTTCAATCATTACGTTCTTTAGAGTTTCGAGCACTTCTTGCTCCTCTAAAACGTATTGTATCTTAATGGACCAAAGTTTGTAATTATCGCCGTTGAGTTTTTCACCTTTGTTTAACTCAGCGACGATATTCTTTGAAGCGGAAGACATTATACTTTTAAAATGCTGCAAAAGACACAAAACCGAAGGTTTGATCAAAACATTGCATAAAAATTCTTAAAATATAACTCCCACTTGAAATGATAATAGAATATCCCATTTGGATAGTTCTAAAAATTCAAATCCCACTTGGAATTATATTATATTTGATAAGTTACTTTCGAAAAAATGTTGAAGATGTTGTTCTAGAATCGAAAAGGTCTCTACGATTCCAATCACCATCTAGAACAACCTTCAATATTCCCCCATCACTTATCAAACAATAGTACTCTTATAGTACTAGCAGCGGAAAACGAGTTTGAAAACGTATTTTTCAGATATAATTCCCATTTGAAATGATAATAGAATATCCCATATGGATAGTTCTAAAATCAACTCCCACTTGGAATGATATTTATAATTTGATAAGTTACTTTCGAAAAATATTGAAGATGTTACTCTAGAATTGGAAAGGTCACTATGTTTCCAATCACCATCTAGAGTAACTTTCAATATTTCTCCCTCACTTTATCAAATGTTAGTACTCTTATAGTACTTTGCAGCGGAAAAGCGTTTTTGAAAACTTATTTTTCAAAACGTATGAAAACGTATTTTTCAAAAAAAAATTAATATTTCATCTTAGTACCCTTATGATACTTAGTGAAACATTCGGCACTTCCTGACCATTTGTCGGGAATGAGCCGTAGCCGTGCCAAGGTCAGATCCCCCTTTTGGGATTTTTCTGCAAACTATCGTCGCTGGCTCCCGTATGGATCCAGGCGTTTCTCCCCGTATGATAGAATTTTGATGCAGACGACTGTCGTTTGGCCCCGTATGGGCTAGTCGGCACGTTCACATTCGACCAAGGCCTTTTGCCGAATTGGTCGACCAAAACACCCGAATTGGTCGACCAATGATAATGGTCTGAAATTTCTCCGGCCAGGGCCTCTGCCCTGGCCGAGGCTGGCCAAGGGCCGGCCAGGGCCTCTGCCCTGACCGGCCAGGGGCCCTGGCCCCTCGGCCAGGGCCTCTGCCCTGGCCGAGGTAGGCCAAGGCCGGCCAAGCCCTGGCCGAGGCCAGGGCGCCGGCCCTGGCCACTGCCAGGGCCGGCCCCTGCCTCTGCCAGGGCCGGCCAGGCCGGCCCCTGGCCTTGGCCGGCCACTGCCGGCCTGGCCATGGCCGGCCATGGCCGGTCATGGCCAAGGCCATTTTGGCCATGGCCGACCATGGCCCTTTGGCCATGGCCGGCCTCCCTTTGTGTGGGGTGGCCGCACACCCCCGCCGGAGGGGGTTGCCGCGGTGGTTATTGGCCGTAGCCAACCCCCTCCGCATGGGGAGGGGGGTGCATGGCCTTCATAGCCCATTTGGCCATGGTGCACATGCACTAAAATTTATCTTCCCCGATTGGAATAACCACCACCTTCTTCTCCGGTGAAGCACCCGTTCGTCGAGGAAGTAGTTGTCCTCCAATGGCCGTGTGCCAAAAATGAACCCACTTCAAAAATTCGTAAACTACGCGCTCCACATGAAGAGAGTTCACATTCCCTATGAATGGAGACTCAGCATCCATGAAGAGAGCGAGCTTGACGATATGAACGATCGGTTCTTCCCGTCACGGAGAGTTCCTACCATATCCGTAATGATAGGAGACCCTAACGTGAAAAGAACAACCGCTGCGTTCTCTCCGTCACGAAGCGTTCCTACCATATCCATAATGGTAGGATACCCATTCGTGAAAAAGACAACTACTCGTTCATAGTTTTGACGGGGCGACGGTCTGACCGGAGTGAATCCGTATGGCTCTGATACCAATGTAGGATCCTGCCAAAACAGAGTTAGGATCGATAAATGAAGTTGAGACTTACGCTTGCGTATGCGGCACGGTAGTCTATGAACTTCGCCTTCGGATTCGCCACGACGGATCGAGTCTTCTCACGAACGGAGTAAGGCTACTAAATCCACAATCTAAATCTCTACTTTTAGATTAAGAACTTGGATAAAGAGAGAAGAAGGATTTCGGCAGACCTTCGCTAGAATGAAATGCATGCAAGAATGCCATGCAAAAGTGTAAGGAAATGGCTAACCATTGGGTCTTACTTATAGCCCCCAAGGTAGTTATTTTAGGAGTAATTGTTCCTTTGGAACAATTTAACTAAGGTGTACCATCGTACATGGCATATTATAAGCTTAAGTTGTACCATATGCATGGTACAATATAAGCTTAAGATATTACCCCTTTATTAGCCATATGTCGCATGCACTTATGCACATATAATGCGACTTTCCCATCAATCTAGAGATCCTCTCCGCAAGGGAACATATTCACTTTGCACACGACTTCGTGTACGCGACGTTCGAGGTCCGTATTCCCTCATACATCCCCTACAAGGGTGTACTAACGTCTTCCATATCCAACAAGCAACTCATCCACCCATTCCTTAGAAGAAAACAAAGCATAACGATTGGCCATCCCCAATCCAATTAAAAATTACACCGTTCATCCCAACTCATGCAATCACGTACACCAAACTTTTCCAAAATTGTCACAAAGAGAGTATCACAACATCTAAAATAGTTTCATACATGGCATATTAGCAGTTAACTCCAAATTGGAAAAGAAATTAAAATGTGCCAATCAAACATCGATGAAGTTGATACGAAAATAATAATCCGAAAAAAATTGCATGGCATTAAGCATGTAGGTACTACGCATAAAGCTAGTGGCGTAGAGACAAGGAGGACAAATATGATTTGCAATAAAGAGCAATGAGTGATGGCGAAATGGAGGTCTCTCAAAAAAAATTTAAGCTAACCTCGCTAACATCAACATCCTAACAATCTAAAGATTCTAACACTCTCCCCCCAACTTAAAATAAACATTGTCCTCAATGTTGGGAGAGTATTAGATCTCGGTAAAAGATCCTAGAAAAGAAAAGAAAAGTATACGAAAACACTAAAATTAAACATTTATTTATATACACTATTGGAAAGAACACACCGTGGCAAAAGGCGGATCTCGAATGTATAACGGTGGTGGCAACTGTTCGATCATATCCTTTTGCTCCTCCGCGAGCTGCTTTGGAGCTAGGCATCCACCAGCCTCCTTGGATTCCAGCAATGCAACTCCCAGCACCCCCTTTGGATAATATTGATCATGTGGGAGACGAGCTGCATCAATCCAAGCCATGTCCTCATGCCCTGCAATAAAAGCATTCCAAAATGGATCGTCAGAAAAAGAATTTAAATGTAAACGACGAAAATCTGAATCAAAAATATGCGGAAGTGCAAATTGGGATTCAGAAATGCAAGGCATGATATGTTGGAAACTTACCTGAATAATGGCGCTATGTGTGGCATGACACTCTGTCTCAGGAGGAGGGGAAAGCGGCTGCAGAAAGGAATCTGGAGGAGATGACGGCTCAGGCTCCATGTAGACCATCTCGCAATCATCCTCGCTATCAGAAAGTGTAGGTTCTGCAGACCTCCCCAGCCTATGAAGTGTATACTGAAAATCTCCATAAATGATAGCATGGTGCATATCCTGAGGTGAAGGGTATATGACCTGCTGCACTGAAGTAGGAGGAAAGTCTGGCACAGGATCCGTCATGGTCCATAAACTCACTCCCTCACCCAAATCATCCTCATCATCATCAAAGAAAGCCATCTCAGCAATTCGTCCCATGCCCTCATACACCTCAAAATGGGCGGATGTAGTAGATGGGAAACAAAACTCAGGCTCTCCAATATCTTCCATATCGCTCGTGCCTTCACATGCATCCACCACATCACCACCAACATAAAAATGCATCGTGTCCTCAACATGGTCGACACGCACCCTATCATCCATCTCCTCTGGCTCATCCAAATGTATATGCTCAAATTCCTCTACTTGGTCCCAATGCACCCTCTTCACATGTTTCTCTTGGTATTCCATAGGGTCGCATTGGAATGAGCCCTCAGCTGGCTCCTCAGAATGTGGGCAATAAGCTTCTTCTACTTGGCTCCAATGCACCCCATAATCATGTTCTTCTTGGTCTTCCATAGTGTCACATTGGAATGAGCCCACAACTGGCTCCTCAGGCTGACCTGAACCTGCTGGACTGCGTCCTCATACTCTGCCAGGTCCCTCAGATAACACCATGAATCCTCGGTCGAATAATCAAAGAATTCTCCACCGCAACTCATCTGCACGAAATCTCGCCCATATTGCGATAATCCTATATAAAATATCTGCATGAGATGATCCTCGTGGAAACAATGGTGTGGGCATGCGAGCACCAAATCACTGAACCTCTGCCAAGTCTGATGGTAGGCATCCCACTCAGCTTGGATAAAGCTCGCTATATGCTGCTCCATGGCTTGTCGCCCATGTACCTGCTCCAAGAAAATAGGCAAAAACACTCGGAGAAATTCAGCCTGAAATGACAACCAAGTGTGAGTCAAGAGACAATGAATCAAACCAAAGCCTAGCATCATCTTGCAAAGAAGAGGAAAAAATCTAAAGTATATGCAATCATCAAAAATTTTCCCACCAAGACATGAAAATATCCAATCTTCAAACTTTTTCAAATATAAATAAGGATTCTCCCACTCCGAACCATGAAAGTATTGCGGGAGTAGGATATCCTCCAAATCAATGTCGGAAAAATCTGAAGATGATGCCATTTTTTGTTTTTCCTAAAAAAATTTCAAGAAATTAAAAATAAACAACCAAAAGACTCAATAAGTGGAAAATAAATAAAATGGGAAGACACAACACTAAGAGATAGAAGTATCACACTAAAACTTTCAAAATCAATCAAAAAATGCAAATAGTAGAAACTGTTGTCCCCGGCAGCAGCGCCAATTGATTGAACCGGAGGAGGCGCAAGGAGCACACCTTCCACTCCCAAGCGTAGGAGCGTCAATGCAATAAATTTATAAATAACCGGTGAGTACCGGGTCGGATCACAGTGACAAGTCGTTCTACACTCGCATGTTTTATCGATAAAGAAAGGAAATAGCGTGATACAACAATCTCAATTAACGGTGGATGAGTGGGAAAAAGTGTGGTTAATCTACAATCCTATCCTAAGTGGGTAGGGTTAGAGAGCCAAATGGGAAGTTAGGATAGCTAGGCGAGGAGAATGGGTTGTAGGTTCACTAATGTTGGTGTTAATCAAGCTCAAATTGTCCACATATAACTCAATTAGGACGAACTCTAGCACCTCAAATAGCAATTGCCATTCAAGAAATCCATTAAATAGATGAAAAGTACATTGTTGAAATATTACATTGTAATTCTCAAGAACATATGGTTGACATTAGGAAGATGGAAGTTCGACTTACATCAAGTCCTAAAAGTTCTACATCTCTAAAATGGATTAATGCATTAATTAAGAAGTCTTTGAATTATACTTAAAATCTTTTCACATTGCCATAAGGTTTGAAACCTATTGATTGTAAATGGATTTTTATAATCAAAAGGGATTCAAATGGGTATTAAGAAAAAATTTAAAGGGTATCACAAAGGACTTTATACGGAAAAGAATGCATTAATTGTAAAGAGACTTTCTATTCAGTTTTCATGAAAGACTCTGTAAGGTTTATAATGGCATTAGTTGAGCATTTCAATGTCGTTAATGATATATTAAATTTCATTAAGTAATCACCTCGTTCGGTTTTGAGATGATGATTGATGATGTTATATATCTTAAGTTCTGTGGAAGCATGTAATTTCTAAAATATCTATGTGGTAATATATGTTAAGTTCTGTGGGAGACAAGTTTAGTCTTAATAATTTCCCCAAGAATAATCTTCAGAAGATTCCCTATATCTCACCAATAGGGAGTCTAAAGTATGCTCAGGCTTATATGCATTTGATTGTTGCATATATTACAGGTATGTTGGGCAGATTGTTAAATTCAGGAGTAGACCATTTGACAGCAGCCAAATGGGTCTTACGGTATTTATGGAGAACAAAAGGGTTACATGTTCAAGGATCAGTAGCCAAAAGGTTTGAGATTATTCTGGTATACTGACTCTAATCATTTATTGGATGCAAAGAATGTATGAAAATCTATGTTAGGCGCCATCTACTAGAAGAGATTTAAATAGTCCCTTTTATATAGTCTCTTCTGACATGGCATTAGATTTCATATCATATTAGGTGACATCCAAATCATGAAATATATCTGCATATTTTGTCACTATGATGCAAATTAGGGATGGTATTAAAACACCACACGGTTTATTTAGTGACAATAAAGTCTGCAGTTTTATATTCCAGCAACAACAGGAACTCGACAAAGTTTAGATATTCAGAGATCAAGTTTGTAGATTGTTGATTAATAATTCGGAGTGTATAATTGTCTAATGAGCACATCAGAACAAACCATGTAATTATGGATCCGTTATACTAAGGGAATGGCATCTAAAGGTTTTATGAGCTCGATACTCATATGGATGTCATTTCATTAAGAACATTCAGTTTTGTGGGAGTTTGTTCTTTTGAGTGCTCATGTGATAGACAAAAATAAGTCTCCAACTTAAGCTTGAGGTTATTTTCTGATCAGAAATAAAGTTTTGGTTTAGTTCGGCTTCACTCCAATTTTGGTATGTTTATGATCTCACTAAGGTTAAGGACAATCAGTTGGAAATAGACATGTAAGATCACATTACATGTAATTTCCATGCTACACATCCACTTCATAATCCTTGTCATTCTTTTGTATTAGCATGGTGACCACTGATGGGTCGAACTGCAATTGTTGCGGCGAAGATCTCTTTGATCCCTTGCTAATATAATTGATGGACCGGATTGTTTTCGACTCATTAAAAAAATGACAGTAAGGTAAGACTTATTCGATTGTATGCACAATTGAAATATAATTATAAAGTTTAGCATATAGCCCAAGTGGGAGATTGTTGGAACTTATCCAACTAAGTTGGATCTTAATCCAACGTTGGGCTAATATGCGATGTATAATTATATAGTGCTACACTGTCATATTAAAGCCCAATGTATAAGTTATCTCATTTAATGGGTTAAGTGGGCTAAATGAGTTAAATAGGTTGTGGGCCTTTATGTGTAGAGGCTATTGGGCTTCAAATTGTTGATGGGCGGAGTTGAAACCCCTAGGGCTAAGGAGTCTAGTGTGTATATATGTGTGTGTGTGTGTGTGTGTGTGTGTGTGTGTGTGTGTGTGTGCGGTCATGATCGCCGGAGAACATGAACAAGTTAGCCTCCTTTTCTACGCTCCGTCGCTAGGAGAGAAATCGGAAGAAAGCCAAATGATTTCTCCAACGGTTGATTCGTGTTGTTCTGGAAGATCATCTGCTAAGTTATCGTCAGGATCTCTTTCAAACTATTAGCGATAGATTCAGGTACGTGCCCGCTAATCAGAAAAGGTAACGTTTTAAGATTCAGCATGCATATATCTAGATCTCTATTATTAGGTTTGAATACACACGTCTAGATCTTTAGTTCTAACAACAAACACTTGCGACATGGCGCAATCCACCAAATCAAATACATTCCAGTATGGTGGGGATTGGAATGAACTTCTTCATCACTATCAAAGGCCTGCTTATCATTACCGGTGACTCCATAAACACAATATCATTGTTGTGCCTATGCTTACGACATCATGTAGGAACGTATGGAATCTGTACCTTTCGTCGGGCTGCTTGCTTGCTCAGAACTCCTCTATGG
The DNA here is from genome assembly GCA_030789695.1 of Scilla litardierei. Taxonomy (NCBI): domain Eukaryota; kingdom Viridiplantae; phylum Streptophyta; class Magnoliopsida; order Asparagales; family Asparagaceae; genus Scilla; species Scilla litardierei. The sequence goes on from CM061142.1 coordinate 112,340,537, forward strand.
TCTGCATCATACAACCCTACCAAGAAGCCAATCAAGTCATCAAGTCGCTAGTTATACTCCTACTCACCCTCGGGTCATGGAGGCGGTTTCTAGGTCGACTCGGGTAAGAATACCATACACGCACCCAACCCAAGTTTGGCCCGGGTTCCACAAACCCGGTTAGAGCTCAACCCAAACCTAAAAATCTAGTTGGGTATGGGTCTTACCCATCAGGTCCACGCCCGTTTGCCAGCCCAATGCATAAGACATCAGGACTTAGAAAAGGAAGAAAAACAAATGAGAACAAGCTTCGGCATAAAGACACATTGTGATGCAATGAAAGTTTAATTCAACTGAAATCGTTTGAAGCTAGGAGATTCACAGCCCAAATCTGCATGTAGTTCAAAGTATCACATCGGAAATTAACATTAAGAGTTTGCGTATGGTACCATGTGATCTATGGAAGTAGGAAGCCATAAAAATGGTAGGGCGAACAAAGACCAACTCAGCCCCAGGCATAAATAGAAATAGTTGCTAAACGATGACGTTACCATCGTAACACGAAATGCATTAAACAAATTTCTAAGCACACTTCTGTTGTACAGAGAGGGTCAATGATTCGGAACAAGGGGTCAGAACAAGGCTCCATGCATACACTATAGTTCTTTGTTGATGCGCTTCCGTGAGATGCAAAATGTGCTTGACACAACAGTATCCAACACTTTGCGCTAAGAGCAGGGACGACACTGCACAAAACATCCAGTGAATGGGTTAATAAGGTCGGCCCCTAGAAGTAAATGACGCGATTAAAGAAAGCCTACTTAAGCAAAAAACCATAACCAATCAGTAGTTTGCAAGCCAAACTGAGTTCGATCATGATATACATCGAATCAACTGCTAATCATTTAGATGCTTGAAACAAAAAGAATTTCAGTACTACAGTCCAGATGGTCGAAATGGTGCCTAAAAGGAAGAGGGGGTCGAACCCAACATGAATTGTCGTTGCCTAAAAGAAAGAATTTTGGACGCGAAGTTGTTTCCAGAAACATCACCTAGAGTCCATCTTAATACCGACTATAAACAGAATTTAAATTGAGATAGTACGCCTGAGGAAGAGACCTGTTGCCGTTCAGTCTGGCCTAATGCAATCTGGCAAACCACAAAACATCTACACTTACCCTAGAAAACAATCCACATGGAAGGGGAAAGACAATGGGTAATGCACAATGCACATAATTGACCTGAGCAATTTGCAATGTTTTTGTTGTAGGAAAGTACCACTATATATGTAAGCATGCAATAAAGATAATATTTGCAGGAATTTTTCGCAGCTCCACGCTGATTATTAACTATATTCAACACGTCTATTATAAAGCTCGCTGCATTTCGGTGTTCGTTCAGCAGTTTATTACGCTATGAAATAAAAGTGCGCTATATATATCCATGCATGTTGGAGGAACATAAAATGGCATGGAAACTCCAAGTTTGCAAAAGAGTGATGGATTCACTCTTCGAGCTGTAAATTGCAAATGTGACCTTTTTACAGTAAGGTTACTCACATCTACCACCCTGGTCTTAGAAAACAAGCCCAAGTTAATGAGTATGATCGGTGCTTAACTCATAGTTCTCTCATAGCCCCCCCCCCCCCCCCCCCCCCCCCCCCCCCCCCCCCCCCAACACACAAAAATCCCCAAAAAAAAAAAATTCACATTGTTAGTATGTCCTCTGCACAATGTGTGAGCACATCTGAACATAATTTCTATGGCTAGCCCACAGAATGGTATAGAAGAGGTTACATGGAAATCGCTTATATGGGTATCATCTACAAACACATGCCATATCGTCTACGAGTGTTGTAACGTTATGACCCTCCAAGAGAAAGCAATTAGGTACATCTAAGGAAACATGCTTACTATGCACAAAGCTGCTTCGATTTACAGTTTAGACGTAGAATAGCATAATAAAAGAAACATCCAAAACGGTTCATACACAAAGACAACCAGTAACATAACCTTAGACATTAAGCTCATGATCTTAATGGTTATAAGATGTTTTCCTTGGCAGTAATGAGATAAATTCAGGTTGGGAGTTGTAATTTATACTAGCATGTCTTTATCGGATGAAAACAACTAGTTTATAATTTTTATTATCGTGTATTATGATATAAAATAGAATATATAATTTATTCAACAGAGGACCACATAAGATGAAACATGTTTCCAGTCGAGCATTCTCTCAGCGGGTATTTGCTGTGCTCCAAACTCGTTCTTGGTTACATGATTCAATATATTGTTGTATGTTTATATTTCGCCTCATAAAAATTCCATAAACAAGAAAAAAGAGGTTTCCTTCTTTGAACAAAAAGAAGATGCAAAATAAAGTTAGCTTGATTATTATTGAATCTTCTATTAGAATGGTTGCACGAAAAATAATGCAAATACGACCATTGATCAATGGACCACTGTTGTTTGATTGGCAAATGGGACCAGAAAACGTATTTAAGGAAAATGTTGGGGTTGGACGCATCGGATTCATATAGATAATATAATTTGTCACCAACTTTATCAGAGTAGGATTTTAAAGAAATCATAGAAAGCACAAAGATAAACCACCTCACACAAGATCAAGCAATCACACCAAGAGACAAGATGTATACTAGTTCGGCCCAATGTGGCGCCTACGTCTAGTCTTTCGTTGTCACGGTTTCCACTAGATCAGAGATGTATAACAAGAGAATATACCAGTTACCAAGATCTCCAACAAGCAACCCTCTTGATAAGATAAATCTAGCACTCTAGCAAATACAAAGTCTCATGCATGCTCAACAATGAAAAGATGTTACCAGAAAACCTAGAACAAAGATTATCTCCTCTCCCAAAGCTCGTAACCATCACCAAAGCACTTGCCGCGCAAACGCCGTAATCTCCAATTGTCTTGCTTGCCCAAAACAATGTGTTCTCCTTGTTTTTATATCAAAGGAATCCTTTGATGCGGCGCGGGTCACTGAGGAGGCGCACGGGTCTAGTGGGGGGCCGGTTCAAGTGTATCAAAGGAGGAGGCGACTCGGGTCAACCACGGGCCTGGGGTCAAACTTGTAGTTTCACAACTACGAGGGAGGGGTCGTTTAGTAATTCCACAATTAGTTAATCCCCCCTTAAGGGCCGGCCCTAGAGGGATTACCGAAGAATTGATTTGTAAGTGCCTTTTGATTCCTAGAACTCTAGTTCATTTACTTGCAATTGTTTCCTTTAATTCTTAGTGTTAGTTTAGCCCTAGATTAATTATAGTAGATTTTATTGTTAGTTTCAGATCAGTTCTTCTATAAAAAGCCTATTTTTATTAGCCCAATTCCATAAAAATCGGATCTTTAGCCCCACAAATAGCCCTAGACGCATCAAATTGGTATCAGAGCAGTAGATCCATGTCGAACACACGATCTATATAGCGGATCGAACTGTTGGAAGAGAAAGTGGAGAAGCTTGAGAACAAAATTAACGAGGGATTTAGCGAGGTGAGAAAGTGGCAGAGAGACCAATTCTCAGTTGAAAGAGTTCATCCAACGAAACGCCGACGAGAATAGAACTCAGATGATGGACTTAGCGATGATGATCGCGAATATCAATCCAAAGAGAGATCCAAGCCCAAAGGAGCCGCCTTTATCAACGAGGAAAGGAAAAATGTGATTTTTAATGAAAGGGTTCCTGAAGATATTGAACACGAAGGCATATACCCGCACTACCAACAAAACGCAGCAGATCCGGATGATATGGAGGCCTTCCCGGCAACTTCGCTGCCGCGGGGAAGAACATCGACCACCGGGAGGCGGCCGCCCCCGACAGCCCATGGGGTCCCGCCGAACCCCCAGGAGGGGCGGCAGATGCCGCCCGCCCCTTCTGGGACCCCGGCGACCCCTTGGGGCAGCAGCGGAGGCCCGTCGGCCCAAAACTGGAGCCTGCCACCCCCCACCCCCCGCCCCTTTTCGGGGGCCGCCCGACCCTCAAGGAGGGCCGCCGACCTTCCATGGGGGCCGACAGCCCCCGACCCCGTCAGTGCCACATGGGGCCCAGTATGGGGACTGAACAGCTTCTACGCTATATTTTCAACCATCGGTGGGTTCCGGATCATGTTTTCAGCAGCCGGGAGGGCGACATCAGCAATTTGGAGGTCCATCGGCTCAGCCCCCACCTTTCGGGGGTATAACATAAGATTGGAGAGGGTTTTAGTGAACCCTTAGAGACCACCAGGCGGATTATTGGCACCCACAGAGAGATGAGAGAGGAGACTAGCAGTGGGATGGAGCAGACGGAGGTGCACGGGATCCGGCAGTGGGTTACATTCTTGACAGACCACCGGTTTTTCAGCCGAGACGTCAGGATCAGCCGCAGGAGAGAGGAGGCTTCACTGGGGAGAGTCGGCTGAGGAAGTTGACGATGCCCATTTTTAGGCGGGTGACCCTGATGACTAGTACCGCGTAGAGATATATTTTGAGGTGTCAGCATTACCAGGGGATTGGCTTCGAGCGGTAGGAGTCTAATTAGAAGGAGAGGCCTTGGGTTGGTTCAAGTGGACACATCAGAAATAGCCCTTTCGGATGTGGAAGGGATTCACCTCTTTACTGGTGGAGCGATTTGGCACAGTACAGTCTGGGGGAGTTTATAAGCGGCTATACTCACTGAAGCAGGATGGGAGCGTGGACAGTACATCAAGAAGTTCGAGTCGCTCTGCCATCGAGTTCGAGGAGTCTCAAGTGAATCGTTAGACGGTTGCTTTATGAAAAGGCTGAAGCCCACTGTTAGATCCGGGCTGAGAGAGCTGAAGCCCGTGGGCCTGCGAGAGATGACGACTTTAGCTAGAATGGTGGAGGACCATCGAGAAATTGAGAGGAGAGCACGTGGAGCGTGGGAAAGCACCGCTTTTCGTGGAGCACCAGTAGGAGGACAGAGTATCACTGCTACCCAGGGAACTACAGCAGTTGCCGCAGGAACATGGACAGGAGACCAGAGCCACGAACAAGGGGCAAGTACGGAGGATGACTGAGGTGGAAATTCGGAAAAAGCGGGCGAATGGACTATGTTTCAAGTGGGATGAGAGATTTACTCTAGGACACCGCTGTGGGGATAGAACTCTTCAGATACTGATAGTGAACGACGATGAGGAGGAGGACGAGGTAGTAGTACTAGGGACTGGAGAGGATGAGGAGACTGAGCATCAGCACTTGGATTTGGCAGAGGTATCCATCAATTCCGTGGTGTGGTTCAAACCGAACCACACCATGAAATTGGTGGGACGGGTGGACAGCCAGGATGTGATCATTTTAGTAGACAGTGGAGCCACACACAATGAAGAGAGCAACAACTACAGCTAAGTGACACATGAAGGTATGGAGTAGTGGTGGGTACATTACAGGTGACACACAGTAGCGGCATCTGTTGAGGTGTGATCGTGACGATACATGGGGTGCAGATTGTCACGGATTTTCTTTCCTTGGAGTTAGGGAGCACTGATGTCATCCTAGGGATGAAATGGTTGCAGATACTAGGAGAGACCAAGACGAACTAGAAAATGCTAAGAATGGAGTACCGGGATGAGGGGAGGACAGTGGTCTTACAGGGGGACCCCAGCCTCTGCCATTCTTTAGTGTCTTACAAGGCCATAACAAGAGCTATACACACGGCAGGAGGATATCTGGTAGAGCTACAGGCGATGCCAGTAATAGAGCAGAGGGAGGATCACACACAGACAGTAGTACCAGAGATAGAGCAGCTGTTGAGCCAGTACGAGGATGTGTTTCAGACCCTGCAGGGATTGCCACCACCTCGAGACCACGGGTACGCCATTGTTCTGCAGGAGGACGTGTCCCCCATCAGCGTGAGGCCCTACAGATATCCCCATGTGCAAAAGGATGAGCTCGAGAGGTTAGTAGATGACATGCTGCATGCAGGGGTGATTTAGCCGAATGTGAGTCCGTTTTCCATCCCAGTTTTACTGGTAAAGAAGAAGGATGGCAGCTGAGTTTTTGTGTGGACTACAGAGCTTTAAATAAGGAAACTATCCCCGATAAGTTTCACATTCCGGTGATCGATGAGCTTTTTGACGAGCTCCATGGGGCTGCTTGGTTTTCCAAAATCGATCTCAAGTCAGGTTATCACTAGATACGGATGAGGACAGCTGACGTGCCCAAGACTGTCTTTATGACTCATAAGGGGCACTATGAGTTCCTCGTCATGCCGTTTGGCTTGACGAACGCTCCAGCAACATTCCAGGCATTGATGAACAAGGTGTTCTGGTCCTACCTCCAGAGATTTGTCTTGGTATTCTTCGACGATATCTTGATATACAGTCGCAGTGTGGAGCATGTGTGGCATCTGCAGACAGTGTTACATGAGCTACAGGACCATCAGCTTTGTACTAATAAGAAGAAGTGCATGTTTGGTCAGCCACAGGAGGAGTATTTGGGACATACCGTATCAACTGAGGGGGTGACGGTAGACCAGACCAAGATTGTAACGATATTAGACTGGCCGTTACACACCACACTACGAGGCCTGCGGGGCTTCTTGAGCTTGACAGGGTACTACAGGAAGTTCGTCCAGGGGTACAGTTCGATTGCATGGCCACTTACAAAGCAGCTTAAGGACATCTTCCACTGGGGCAAGGGAGGCACCCAGGCATTTGAGGCCCTGAAGCAGGCGATGACGACCGTGCCGATTTTGGCACTACCAGATTTCAGCATGGACTTCATTAAGAAGCTACCACAATAAGAGGGCTACAATTCCATATTAGTGATGGTGAATCGACTCAGCAAGTATGCCCACTTCGTGTCGTTGAGACACCCATATACGGCCGTGAAAGTAGCTACAGCTTTTATGCGGGATGTGGTCTGCCTGCATGGTTTTTCTGCCTCCATAGTATCCGATCGAGATAAAGTATTCATGAGCAGTTTTTGACAGGAGCTGTTCAATGTGCAGGAGACCAAACTAAGGAGGAGCACAGCATATCCCCCCCACACAGACGGACAGACGAAAGTGGTGAATAGGAATGTGGAGACCTATTTGAGGTGTTTTGCTTCAAATTCGCCGAAACAGTGGGCCAGATGGTTAGCATGGGCATAATACTGGTACAACATATCTTACCACTCGGCAGCTCAGAGTACTCCCTTTCGGATTTTGTATGGACAGAACCCGCCGCAGTTGGTCCACTACAGCAGAGTTACCACTCTCGTGTCACATGTAGAGGAGCATCTAGGGGAGCGGAACAAGTATTTGGAGGGGCTGAAGAAACATTTGATGCGGGCCCAACATATCATGAATACTAAGGCTGATGAACACCGGAGAGATGTGCATGTTGCCATCGGCGATCGGGTTTACCTCAAGCTCCGGCCTTACAGACAGAAGACTTTGGCCCATCGGAGCAATAAAAAGCTGGCGGCCCGCTACTATGTGTCTTTCGAGATTACCGCTCAGATAGGAAAGGTGGTGTACCGTCTGCAGTTACCGGCTACATCCACCATTCACCCTGCTTTCCATGTCTCGCAACTGCGACGAGCAATCGGAAACCATACCCTATCACCAACTCTTCCTCCCACCCTGACAGATAACATAGGTGTGTTGCTTGAGCCTCAGGAGCTGACTGGTGTTACGGAGGCCGCAGATGTGACACAAGAAGTGCTGATCAGATGGAGAGGACTGCTGGACTATGATGCGACATGGGAGCTCCGTGAGGTGATACGAGATCAATTTATAGACTTTCACCTTGAGGACAATGTGACACTTTTGGGGGGAGTAGTGATGCGGCACGGGTCACTGAGGAGGCGCGCGGGTCTAGTGGAGGGGCCGGTTCAAGTATATCAAAGGAGGAGGCGACTCAGGTCCACCACGGGCCCGGGGTCAAACTTGTAGTTTCGCAACTACGAAGGGTGGTCGTTTAGTAATTCCACAATTAGCTAATCCCCCCCCTAAGCAAGGGCCGGCCGGCCCTAAAGGGATTACCAAAGAATTGATTTGTAAGTGCCTTTTGATTCCTAGAACCCTAGTTCATCTACTTGCAATTGTTTCCTTTAATTCTTAGTGTTAGTTTAGCCCTAGATTAATTATAGTAGATTTTGTTGTTAATTTCAGATCAGTTCTTTTATAAAAATCCTATTTTTATTAGTCCAATGCCATAAAAATCGTACATTTATCCTCACAAATAGCCCTAGACACATCATCCTTCTTAGGGTTGAAGAGGCCATTATAAGTCGTGGTCGTTTGATTTGATCAAGTATCAAATCAACGGATCAAACCAAAACTTGCAACATGCTGAAATAAACCCGATTGGGTATCGGAACGATCGTGCCAAGTTCAGTGGCATGGCACGATCATGTCACTGACTTGGATCAGAAAATATGGATGTTCTGCTTCTCCCGCATGACCATGCCAACCCAGTACAAACTCTGGCACAGTCGTGCTACTGGCCCAGAACTTACTGGCAGCCTCACATAACCGTGCCAATTGAACTGGAACTTTGGCACAATCGTGCCACTGGCCCTGACTGCTCTGCCATGGCTGCTCGACTGTGCTCTTGCATGGCACGACTGTGTCATACCCAGATTGAGAGAATTGAAGCATAATTTCAATACTCGACACTGCTTCAAACTTCATCCATCACACAAGCAATGCACCATCTTTCCCTATGGCATCTCCAGATTCTCCCTACCCAAATTACAAACATCTCTATCCAGATCTAGAATTTCTGAGACTCACATAACAACAGAAATCAGTCAAACCACTCACCAAGTATATATCAAGCTCAAGCAATGCATGAGCTTGACTGTAGCAACTATCTTCGTAAGCATATCTGCGGAATTGTGATTCGTCGAGACCTTCTCCAGCGCTATGATTTTCTTCTCTTCCTGTAAAAAGAAGTCTATCACCTCAATGTGCTTGGTCCTTGAACTATAGGCTTAATGCTCCGCTAAGTGAATGGTGCTCTGACTATCACAGTAGACATTCGTCACATCTTGCGGAATACACAAGTCTCTCAGTAAACTTCGCAGGTAATTGCATTCCTTTACCGCCTCAACTGTAACTATCAGTTATGCATCCGTAGTTGACAACGCTACAACAGACTGAAGTACTGATCTCCAAAACACTGCAGCAGTGCCCAACATAACAACATATCCTGTCGTCAATCTTGTCATGTCTATGTCACCAGCATAATCCGAATCACAAAATCCAGATATCACTAACCCATTACCCTTACCATAACACAATCCAACACCAACTGTTCTTTTCAAGTACATCAGTATCCACTTCATAGTTTGTCGGTGTTCTTTACCTGGATTCGGCATATACCTACTGACGACTCCAACCGCCTAGGCCAAGCCCGGATGTGTGCAAACCATCGCCATATACCTACTGATGACTCCAACTGCATGGGCCAAGTTCGGACATGTGCAAACCATCGTGTATATTAGACTTCCCACGACAGTCGCATATGGGACTGATATGCTCTATTTTGCATGATTAGTCGCATATTTTCATAACGTATTTCACCCTCCAATTTTTCATTCTATACGCTTTTATACAACTATTTGGGACTATTGAGCATTTGGTCTTATTTCAGGGATTTGGAGCGAAGTCGGAGCAATTTGGAGTCAATGGGACGATTGGCGATGCGGGGGCACCAAGAAGACTCAAGTGACACGCTTGAGGTGCTATGGAAGAAGGACAAAGAAGAGGAGCGAATGCAAAAACAGGGAGGTGAAGCATTCCAAGCCATCAGCATTTCCAGGTGACTCGGACCGAGTACATAGCTAACTCGGTCCGAGTAGGTATGGCCAATTTTGGGAGCTTCAATAACACTTTGCAGTTGAAGAGCGTACAAAGTCACTCGACCGAATGGCAATCCCACTCCGTCCGCGTGGGCAAGGCGGAAAGAGTTGAAGCTTTACTCTTAGCGGTTGTCCGAGCTTGAAGCTACTCGACCGAGTAGCCTTGCTACTCGGCCGAGTTGAATTATCGACAGAACGACATTTTCAAAGCTTCTACAGCCTCTGCAGATCGACCAAGTGGACGAGACACTCGGCCCGGGCGACTACCTCTTCAGATCGAGGATCAACAAACTTCGGGGGCGACTTGACCGAGCACGAAGACTACACGACTGAGTGCAGCCGCACTCGGTCGAATAAAGTAAAACAGCCCAGATTTCAGGACAGTCTCTTACTATTTTGAAATCTGCTATCATTTAAGTGTGCAAAGTATTTTTCTGATATTTTTCATGGATAGTAGATTTCATGACGGTTCCAACACCGTCAAGAACGCGCAAAACGGAGGTCGGATGAAATCTGAGGAATTTCTGCAAGATGGCAGTGTAATGCTGGAATATACCCATCGGCCGAGTGGAAATTCCACTCGGTCCGAGCTGGCTAGGGCCCACGACTTATGCTGAGGCCCGATTTTACTTGCTTTTCGAGGGTTGTTTGCTAGGGTTTGGGTAGCCTATATAAAAGACTTTGTAGATGTCATAGAGAGGAGGCTAGTTATTTTTTGGAGCTATAGTAGAGACTCTTTTTCAGAGGCTAGGTCATGCCGTAGGCCCCCTCTTCTTCAATTAAGCTAAGTATATTTGTTCTTATTTTAGTTCTTTCTTATGGTTTCCTTGATGCTAGCAATGAATTCTCTTGATTAATATGTTATTTGCTATGCTTGAGTAGTTCTATTGCTAGTGTTAGGTTGAATCCTATTGCTAAGGCATCATATTTGATGGGAGTGTGGATCCAAGATATTGGTACTAAACCCATTTAGATTTTGGGGTTCTTTGAATGTTAGAACTTAGCCTAAGGAAGATATTCGACCACAATCGGATCTAGGAATTGACAACCCTAGAACTCTCGAATTGACAACTCTTGGTGGTCAATTAACTCATCCTAGGATAAACCCAATAATCAAGGGTATTCCGTAGCGAGATAATCCATAATGGTGGCATGCGATCCAAGATATTGGCGCTGCTACAACGTAGCTAGATATTGATAAACCATAGAGTTATGTTGTGGTTTGCTATTATTGGGGGTTGTCACGACCCGCTTCCCTAAAATGGAGGCGAGACGTGAAAAGGTCCGCACGGGAGTGGAGCGGCGAAACCCCAAACCCGATAAGCGTCAATTTAGTATAAGCAGGTCCATGTAATTGCAATCGAAACAACAACAATAATAATAATAATATGAGACGGATATGAAATACCAATCCCAAAGTTTGTCCACAAAATATTCAACAACACAGAAAAGCCACCAGGCTAAAAGAAAGAGTCTAAGGGCCCAGAACAAGGCCAAACAAAAGCAACGACATAACAGAGTAAAGGTGCTACGCACCGACAACAAAACAACTGTCTAACAAAGGTAAAACACCACGAAGACACTAGGACTGGTCCCCAGTGTCCACGTACTCCCCGTCCAACACGGGCGCAAGCTCGGCGTCCGCAAACACCTCACCCTCAGCAAGCAACTCAGGCTCAAGGTCTAACATGCGTCACCCAAAAGAGAAAGGGGCACATGTCAGCAAGTCTAAAAGACTTGGGCAAGGAAACTGAAAGCAACTAGCAACCTAGCACTTATAATGTTAAGCAATGACATGGCAGTTAAGTATGATGCAATAGTTCAAAAGAGAGGCAAGCACGCACAATGTAGCAAAAGCTACCAAATCACTGATTACTTATCATTTAACACTTATCACTTATCACTTATTACTTATCACTTATTACTTATCACTTATCACTTATCACTTATCACTTAACACTTAGTGCATAGAGAGTCCACTTGCTGGCCAACTCGTTTATCTCTATCACTATCAATCACTTAAACACTAGAGATTTCACCTGCTGGCCGGAGTGGCTGATCAAGCCAACTCGGGCTCAGTCCGCTTATCTCTTACCCCACCCACATGTGTCGAGCGTTGTGGTTAGCAACTCATTATGCTCGCTTCTGGTCACGAGCCAGGAAAATAAGTGTGTGTATGGCATAGGAGTACACCTAGCCGGTATCCGAGCGTTGGGGTTAGCAACTACAGGGCTCGCTTCTGGAACACGAGCCAGGAAACATGGGATTGTAGCGTGTGCTACGCAATCACGATAAATAATCACTATGCAATGCCATGAACAGATAATTGCGTACCGTTAATGGAATTTAAACGTGACAGGCAAAATGCAATGATATGAACATATTCGCGTACCGATAATTTAAAGTAAACGTGACATATGAGCATGATGAGGATGACGGACCAAGCTTCGTTGTCAAGCTAGGTCAAGGGCGTCTAAACGGCTATCCTTTCACCGTTTAGTCTCTTTTACGCTAAAACAAGGGAAATGGCCTAAGACATGGCCCAAATCAAGAGAGGCAAGTTTCACTTGCCTATCACCGGGGATGACGGTTACGAAAGTTCGTTTCCGCGGATGCTAGCTTACGTGGAATCGCTGTTATGAGGAACAATCATCAAAACACAAGTATTTTATTAGGGTTTCATAAAAATTACAATATGATATGAAAACAACGGTAGATCGATTTCTTACCGAGAGGAGGCGGAAGAAACACTCCGGGGAACCCTAGGATCAGATCTGGAAAAGATTGGAGAAGTTTGGGAAAACTAGGGTTTTGGGGGATTTGGGGATTTTGATGGGTTTTGGTGAGATTTTGGGGAAGATGAGAGGTAGATGGAGTGAATGGATGGTTTGGATGATGGATTTAGGGCTTGGAATGGAGAAATGAAGCTTGGAGGAAGATGGGGGCTGAAGGGGGAAGATTTTAGGGTTTTGGGTCGTGTTGGAGAAGATGAAAACGTTTGGGTTGGGTATAAATAGGTTGGGCTGGCGGCTGCCCAGAAATTAGGGTTTTAACACTGGTTAGTCGGTCAAAGAGCAACCACTGACCGACTAGTTTGGAAACTAGTCGGTCGGTCGATCAACGCAGACCGACTAAGTGCAAACAGTAACTCCTGAACGAAAATAGGATTCTAGAGTTAGTCGGTCCATGCACAAGTACTGACCGACTAGTTTAGCATCTAGTCGGTCGATGAACGTTCTTAGACCGACTAAGAGTAAACAGTAGCTGATACAAAAATAAGATGATGAGTTAGTCGGTTCAAGAAGCATTGCTGACCGACTAGTTTGCAACCTAGTCGGTCAACCAACGTTCTTAGACCGACTAACGATAAACAGTAATTCCTGAGAAATTTAGAAAGCTAACTAGTCGGTCCAAGAAGGATTGCCGACCGACTGGATCGTCATCTAGTCGGTCGGTGGCCCTTCTTACACCGGCTAATAAGCACAGAAAGTTCCGATACGGAGCGCGGGGCCCCGGGATCGGTTCCTAAGACTCCTAGGCTTGATCTATTAGTTAGATACGACCGTTATGAAGTCCGTCACGAATGACATACTTCGAAATCGACAATCCTAAGGAAGAAGCGAGAAAATACGACGAATCGATCGAAAACGAAAGCTACGGAGACGAAAACCACACAAGAGGAGAAAATCCACCAAAACATATATTATATTATATTAAATCCAGATACATGAAAAGCAGTCGTTACATCCTCCCCAACTTAAGAAAAATTCCGTCCTCGGAATTCCCAAAAACTCACGAGTCCGGAAACAAAAGTGGGAAACGCCCTCGCATCTCATCCTCATTCTCCCAAGTAGATTCTCCCGGCGAGCCGTGTCGCCACATCACCCTCACAAGATTGACAATCTTGTTCCGAAGTGATTTCTGACGCCTGTCCAGAATCTGCGCTGGATGCTGGTCATACGTCATATCGGGGCGAACGGTAATCTCCGAAAAATCCACCGCATGAGACGGATCGCTAATGTATCGACGAAGCTGCGACACATGGAAAACATTGTGAACTCCTTCCAAAGATGGCGGCAAGGCCAAGCGATAAGCTACCTCGCCAACCCTCTCCAAAACGTCAAACGGTCCAATGTATCGCGGGCTCAACTTTCCACGCTTCCCAAAACGAATCACACCACGATTCGGGGAAATCTTCAAAAACACATGGTCGCCCGGCTGAAACTCCAAAGGACGACGTTTAGCATCCGCCCAATGCTTAAAACGGTCCTGAGCAATCCTCAACCTCTCCCGAATATTCCTGACGATATCAACGGCCTCCACGATCATCTCAGGTCCCAACAACTCCCGATCACCAACGTCATCACAACTCAATGGCGATCGACATTTCCTCCCATAAAGAGCGGCGAAAGGCGCCATGCCAATACTCGCCTGGAAGCTGTTGTTGTAAGAGAACTCCACCAAATGCAGATGGTCCTCCCACGAACCCTTGAAATCCAACATGCACGCCCTCAGCATGTCTTCCAAAATCTGAATCATCCTCTCGGACTGGCCATCCGTCTGCGGATGGTACGCCGTGCTGAAACTCAGACGCGTACCCAAGCTCTTCTGCAAACTCTGCCAGAACTGAGATGTGAACCTCGTGTCTCTGTCAGAAACGATACTCACGGGGACTCCATGAAGTCGCACAACCTCCTCCATATACCTCCTCGCCAGCGCCTCAGTGGACTGTCCCACTCGGAACGGAATAAAATGCGCAGATTTGGTCAACCGATCCACGATTACCCAAATCGCGTCATTCTGCTTCGGACTTCGAGGTAGTCCAGTCACGAAATCCATAGTGATGTGTTGCCACTTCCACTCCGGAATCGGAAGCGGTTGTAGCAACCCGGCCGAACGCTGATGCTCCGCCTTCACTTGCTGGCAAACCAAACACTTGGCTACACTCCGAGCCACGCTCTTCATACCATGCCACCAATAATTCAGACGAAGATCCTGGTACATCTTGGTGCCACCAGGATGCACAGAATACGGCGAACTGTGTGCCTCCACCATCAACTCCTCTCTGATATCCCCAGCAGGCACACACAACCTGGCTCCAAACCTCAGCGAGCCATCCTCATGAATCAAAAAGTCAGTCCGCAGACCGGCTTCCACCTGCTCCCGAATCCTCACCAGCTTCGGATCCTCAGCCTGGCCAGCCTTAATCCGATCCACGATTGTCGACTGTACCTGCATGTACATCAACGAAGAAGCCTCTCCAGGAAGAACAATCTCCACGCCAGACTCACAAAAATCCTACTGCAATCTCCACTGCGAGGTCAAAATCATCACCGCTGGAAGCCTACTCAAAGCATCTGGAACCACATTCACCTTGCCAGGGTGATACTGCAAATCAATCTCATAATCCGCCATAAGCTCCAACCATCGACGCTGTCGCATGTTGAGCTCCTTCTGAGTGAAAATATACTTCAAGCTTTTGTGATCGGTGAAAATCTTCACCTTCTCACTCAGCAGGAAGTGCCTCCAAATCTTAAGAGCAAACACAACGGCAGCCAACTCCAAATCATGCGTCGGATAATTCTTCTCATGAACCTTAAGCTGACGAGACGCATACGCCACAACATGTCCGTGCTGATGCAACACACAACCGAGACCCTTGCCAGAAGCATCGCAAAAGATCTCAAATCCACCGCTGCGATCAGGCACAACAAGAATAGGGGCAGTCGTCAACTTCTCCTTCAAAACTCCAAAAGCACTCTCACAATCACCCGACCAAACAAAAGCAACATCCTTTCGCGTCAACCTGGTCATCGGCTCAGCAATACGAGAAAAGTCCTTAATGAATCGCCGATAATAACCAGCAAGTCCAAGAAAACTCCGAATCTCAGACGCCGACGACGGAACAGGCCACTCCCTGATGGCCCGAATCTTCTCGGGATCCACTGAAATACCATCTCCAGTCACCACATGCCCGAGGAAAGCAACTCGATCCAGCCAAAACTCGCACTTCGAAAACTTAGCATACAACCGATGCTTCCTCAAAATCTCCAACACCGTCCTCAAGTGCGAGGCATGCTCTTCCTCCGACTTCGAATAGATCAGAATGTCGTCGATGAAAATAACGACAAACTTATCCAAAAAGTCGTAGAAAATCAGGTTCATCAGATTCGTGAAAACTGCGGGCGCGTTAGTTACGCCGAAGGGCATAACCACAAACTCATAGTGTCCATACTTCGTCCTGAACGCTGTCTTCGGAACATCATCCTTCTTCACCTTCAACTGATGGTAACCACTCCTCAAATCCAATTTAGAAAACACCCTCGAACCTCCAAGCTGATCAAAAATATCATCGATGCGAGGCAACGGGTATTTATTCTTAATGGTCACCGCATTCAACTCCCGATAGTCCACGCACATGCGACGCGAACCATCCTTCTTCTTAACCAGCAACACCGGTGCTCCCCACGGAGACACACTAGGATTAATATAACCCTTCTGCAAAAGCTCATCCAACTGCTTCCGCAACTCTTCCAACTCTGCAGGTGTCATACGATACGGCGCCTTTGAAATCGGCTGCGCGCCTGGAACAAGATCGATAGAAAATTCCAGAGCTCGATCAGGCGGCAAACCAGACATCTCCTCGGGGAAGACGTCGCCAAAATCTCGCACCACAGCTGGCCACTCCAGCTCCATCTGCATAGCCACAGCCTCCACCGGCCTGGCCCGAAATCTGACAGGACCAAGCGAACTGCTACCACGACTGAACTCGAACACTGGATGTCCGGGAATCTCGAACACCACCTTCTTCCTCCTGCAGTCGATCGTAGCATAGAAGCTCGCAAGCCAATCCATCCCAAAGACCGCATCGTAGTTGGTGATGTTGTGGACAATAAAATCAGCATAAAGCTCATGTCCACAAACCACCACAGAGCAAGGACTGCATCCACGATGCACCGTGACTACTCCATTCCCTGTAACGATGTTCCAACTCTTGGAGAGAGGAGACGTCGACAAGGAATGCTTCTCCACGAAGCTCTGGGCCAAAATGCACATCGATGCACCTGAGTCAAAGAGGACTCGGGCAGGGAACGTGCAAACCAAAACCACACCTAACAAACAATCTAATCAATCAAATCTTACTCTAGCAACATTCATACACAAGCAACCAACATAATTTAACAATCAATTAATTAAGGAAGGAACAACCTAGATCGAAAGTTACCTGCAATGACCTCATCCATGGCCAAAACCTCCTCCTCGGCCATCAGAAATGCCTGCCTCCTCGGCGGAGCGGCCTGCTGAAAAGCCTGCTTCTGCGGAATGAGGGGCACCCCACGACCAGCGGGCACCGGGGCTCTCTGCTGCAACGGCGGGGCAGCAATAGGTGTCCTCCAAGGTTGCTTCAACCTCGGGCACTCCCGGATAGCATGGGCGGGATCTCCACAGATAATACATTGCCACAAGAACTTCCTACACGATTCCTTGATATGGCCCTCCTTGCCACAGAAATGGAAAGTCCTCCGAACAGGCCCTCCTGGCCTCTTAAACTGAGCAGGCTGGTTCGGCCTGAATCCAGGTCTAACCACACCTCTCGCCTGCTCCACAGGCCTCCTCACAGCACCAACAATAGACCCCTTCCTCTGGTTCACAAGCAGCTCCTGCCTCTTGGCAGCAACCAAAACCTTCTGATAAGATTCCCGGTCAGAAGAGGTCACAAAACTCTGGAGCTCCGAAGCGAGTCCCTGCAGGAACCTCTGAGCTCTCTCATCAGCGTCCTGCACCATCTTCGGCGCGAACCGACTCAACCTCATGAACTCCTGGTGGTACATGTCCACCGACGAGTTCCCCTGCTTCAGATCGATAAAACGCTGCAGCATCTCTTCCCTGGCAGCCTTCGGGAAGAACTCACCATCAAATCTGGCCTTGAAGGTAGCCCAGACGATCAGCTCCACCAACATCCTCTCCTCAGCATCCCACCAATTCCGAGCATTATCCTTCAGCTGGCGCTTCGCCAAGTCAACCCAACTAACTTCGTTGACCTTGGACATCTTCAGATTGTCCTCGATATTCCTCATCCATTCATCAGCAGCTAGTGGACCTTCGGTTCCATCAAAATACGCAGGACCCAGCTCTCTGAACTGCTTCGCCCCGGGCTCAGGGCGAGGGGCTTCCACCACCCGAGCAGCTCGAGTCACCGGAGCATTCTGCACTTGCAGGAGCACACCCTGCTGAACTTGCATAATCTGCAACATCATCCGCATCATCTCTCAATTAGTGGGCTCCCGCTCAGGCTCCTCGTCATGAGGGGGCGCACCACTACCACCACCACGGGTGATTCGCCTTCCTGCCATCTAATGACGCAGAAAACGAAACAATCAGACTCATAGCTTAGGGCTCAGATGTCGAACTTATTTGTTGGACAATCTTGTATTATTATCGTTATCCCGATAATTACAGTTACAGAAGGACCTGCATGGGCCACCACTAAAACCTGTCACGACCCGCTTCCCTAAAATGGAGGCGAGACGTGAAAAGGTCCGCACGGGAGTGGAGCGACGAAGCCCCAAACCCGATAAGCGTCAATTTAGTATAAGCAGGTCCCTGTAATTGCAATCGAAACAACAACAATAATAATAATAATATGAGACGGATATGAAATACCAATCCCAAAGTTTGTCCACAAAATATTCAACAACACAGAAAAGCCACCAGGCTAAAAGAAAGAGTCTAAGGGCCCAGAACAAGGCCAAACAAAAGCAACGACATAACAGAGTAAAGGTGCTACGCACCGACAACAAAACAACTGTCTAACAAAGGTAAAACACCACGAAGACACTAGGACTGGTCCCCAGTGTCCACGTACTCCCCGTCCAACACGGGCGTAAGCTCGGCGTCCGCAAACACCTCACCCTCAGCAAGCAACTCAGGCTCAAGGTCTAACATGCGTCACCCAAAAGAGAAAGGGGCACATGTCAGCAAGTCTAAAAGACTTGGGCAAGGAAACTGAAAGCAACTAGCAACCTAGCACTTATAATGTTAAGCAATGACATGGCAGTTAAGTATGATGCAACAGTTCAAAAGAGAGGCAAGCACGCACAATGTAGCAAAAGCTACCAAATCACTGATTACTTATCATTTAACACTTATCACTTATCACTTATCACTTATCACTTATCACTTAGTGCATAGAGAGTCCACTTGCTGGCCAACTCGTTTATCTCTATCACTATCAATCACTTAAACACTAGAGATTTCACCTGCTGGCCGGAGTGGCTGATCAAGCCAACTCGGGCTCAGTCCGCTTATCTCTTACCCCACCCACATGTGTCGAGCATTGTGGTTAGCAACTCATTATGCTCGCTTCTGGTCACGAGCCAGGAAAATAAGTGTGTGTATGGCATAGGAGTACACCTAGCCGGTATCCGAGCGTTGGGGTTAGCAACTACAGGGCTCGCTTCTGGAACACGAGCCAAGAAACATGGGATTGTAGCGTGTGCTACGCAATCACGATAAATAATCACTATGCAATGCCATGAACAGATAATTGCGTACCGTTAATGGAATTTAAACGTGACAGGCAAAATGCAATGATATGAACATATTCGCGTACCGATAATTTAAAGTAAACGTGACATATGAGCATGATGAGGATGACGGACCAAGCTTCGTTGTCAAGCTAGGTCAAGGGCGTCTAAACGGCTATCCTTTCACCGTTTAGTCTCTTTTACGCTAAAACAAGGGAAATGGCCTAAGACATGGCCCAAATCAAGAGAGGCAAGTTTCACTTGCCTATCACCGGGGATGACGGTTACGAAAGTTCGTTTCCGCGGATGCTAGCTTACGTGGAATCGCTGTTATGAGGAACAATCATCAAAACACAAGTATTTTATTAGGGTTTCATAAAAATTACAATATGATATGAAAACAACGGTAGATCGATTTCTTACCGAGAGGAGGCGGAAGAAACACTCCGGGGAACCCTAGGATCAGATCTGGAAAAGATTGGAGAAGTTTGGGAAAACTAGGGTTTTGGGGGATTTGGGGATTTTGATGGGTTTTGGTGAGATTTTGGTGAAGATGAGAGGTAGATGGAGTGAATGGATGGTTTGGATGATGGATTTAGGGCTTGGAATGGAGAAATGAAGCTTGGAGGAAAATGGGGGCTGAAGGGGGAAGATTTTAGGGTTTTGGGTCGTGTTGGAGAAGATGAAAACGTTTGGGTTGGGTATAAATAGGTTGGGCTGGCGGCTGCCCAGAAATTAGGGTTTTAACACTGGTTAGTCGGTCAAAGAGCAACCACTGACCGACTAGTTTGGAAACTAGTCGGTCGGTCGATCAACGCAGACCGACTAAGTGCAAACAGTAACTCCTGAACGAAAATAGGATTCTAGAGTTAGTCGGTCCATGCACAAGTACTGACCGACTAGTTTAGCATCTAGTCGGTCGATGAACGTTCTTAGACCGACTAAGAGTAAACAGTAGCTGATACAAAAATAAGATGATGAGTTAGTCGGTTCAAGAAGCATTGCTGACCGACTAGTTTGCAACCTAGTCGGTCAACCAACGTTCTTAGACCGACTAACGATAAACAGTAACTCCTGAGAAATTTAGAAAGCTAACTAGTCGGTCCAAGAAGGATTGCCGACCGACTGGATCGTCATCTAGTCGGTCGGTGACCCTTCTTACACCGGCTAATAAGCACAGAAAGTTCCGATACGGAGCGCGGGGCCCCGGGATCGGTTCCTAAGACTCCTAGGCTTGATCTATTAGTTAGATACGACCGTTATGAAGTCCGTCACGAATGACATACTTCGAAATCGACAATCCTAAGGAAGAAGCGAGAAAATACGACGAATCGATCGAAAACGAAAGCTACGGAGACGAAAACCACACAAGAGGAGAAAATCCACCAAAACATATATTATATTATATTAAATCCAGATACATGAAAAGCAGTCGTTACAGGGGTGACGGAAATTCAATAAATGCGGTGATCCACGATAGTGGTACTCGTCCTGAGAAGTCCCCTCACGTCCGAATAGAGTTTGTAACGTTGTCAATCAAGGTGCGGTGGTCCACAATACTAGCACCAACCTTACTCGTTCGTTAAACCCATATATTACTTATTAGGTGATCCGCGATGGTGGCACCGAAGTAAAGAGCCCGCACAACATATTATCGACGCGTCAGGCGATTCGATCCCTAGACATGTATGAGCTTCATTCCGTGCCCAAAGCAATAGTGAGGATACTGAAACTCTAGTGATATTTTCTCTCATTTGTTTTCTCTTTATTTTATTTCTTTCTTTGTGTGGAGTCAATTCGCGATATCGAGTGACATGACATTCACATCCATCACCATTACGACCTTCCACGGGACCACAATCCACATCCACCAATAAAACTCGCAAGTCTAACTCAACCTAAGAGTAGATAGGTAGTGTGGCACCGCCTCTCCGTGTTCGATACTCGCTCACCGATGTACCGTGCGCTTGCATAAAACGACATCGTTCGGAGTTTAATTCCGGGCCGATCAAGGACCTTAGACATGTAGTTTATCTCCTCATTGGTGCTCGGTGACTGTTTGGCAGTAAGTTGGAAGTGTGCCCCTAGTGGTGTGGTGACAAGCTTAGCCTTCTCCATTCTGTATCGCACTAGGACCTTCTTAATGTAGCCCTCTCGGCTCAATTTCAACTCCCATCTCTTTCTGTATCTGCTAATCTCCATTCCAATGATATTTTCCGCAAGCCCCAGATCATTCATATCAAACTACTCTGCAAGTCTCATCTTCAGCATATTGATTTCCTCCAAATTACGTGACGCAATCAACATATCGTCCATGTACAAAAGCAAGTAGATTCGCGATCCATCATCAAATGTGCGAACATATATACACCTTGATCCTTAATACTTATGTCGAAACCAAACCTCGGCAGGAAGGAATCAAACCTCTTATATCATTGCATTGGACTCTGTTTCAATCTGTATAAAGATTTCTTCAGCTTGTATACCATCTGCTCTTTGCCCTGCATCACGAATTCTTTAGGTTGGTGTATGTAGATTTCTTCCTCAAGCTCCCCGTGTAGGAAAGGTGTATTCACATCCAGCTGCTCCAGCTCTAAGTCTTGAGTTATCACCAAAGCTAATAACATGTGTATCGACGTGTGTCTCTTCACAGGCGAAAGGATCTCGTTGTAGTCTTTCCCTTTCCTACGTGTGAATCCTCTGGCCACTAGCCAGGCTTTGTATCTCACATCACCATCATCGCCTTTATTAACTTTATACACCCACTTGCATCCAATGGCCTTTCGATCCTTAGGTAACTCTACGAGTTCCAAGGTGACATTTTTATAGAGAGACTCCATCTCTTCTTCCATCGCAAGCAGCCACTCTGCAACTGCGCTCGATGTCTGTGCTTCCTCAAAAGTCAGTGGCTCCTCGTGCTCAAAGTTCAGGGCCTACGCGTGCACATCTTCAAGTGTAAATGCCGAAGCAGAGTAGTTCCACTCTCCAAGTCTCTGTGGTGCTCTCCTAGTCCTCGTTGACCGCCACACCTCCACATGACCTTGGGTAGAAACCTCGTCCTAAGTCTGAACCTGATCTGTTTGAATAATCTGATTCCCTACCGCAATCAAATTCTAACATGTCTCAGCATCTCGGTTCTCTATATTACAGGAAAATAGCTCGGCTTCAGTGTCAGGCTCCTCAGACATATGTTCAACATTTGACTAAGTCATCTATGGCCTGACCATCGACAACTCATCAAATGTGAGATGTCTGTTGGTAAATGTGTTCTTAGTCATATGATCCAGCAATCTGTAACCCTTCACTCCTTCAGGATATCCAAGCAATATGGCCTTCATGGCACTCGAATCAAGCTTGTCCTTTTCTAATGCATAAACAGGACATCCAAATACGCGCATGTATGGGTAATTACCAGCCTTTCCTGTCCAATCTTTTGGAATCTTGAAGCTGATCGTCAAAGATGGGTAGTCTATTCACGAGATGCATGGCGGTAGTCACAGCTTCATCCCAATATTTCTTTGGGAGTCCAGCAGTCAGCCTTAAGTAACGGCACTTCTCCATCAGCGTCTGATTTAACCTTTCTGCTACACCATTCGATTGTGTATCCCCATGCATAGTGTAGTGCCTGATAATACCATGTGATATGTAGAAATCCTTGAATACTCTCGATGTGTACTCCCCACCGTTATCTGATCTCAGTACCTTGATGGCTCTTCCAGCATGCTTCTCAACAAAGGCTTTCCATGCCTTAAACTTCTCGAAGACTTTATCCTTTGACTTCATCAAGTAGATCCACATTTTTATCGAGTAATCATCGATGAAGGACACGAAATACTTCGCTCCCCCAATGGTAGCTACAGATGTTAGCATCCATACCTCTGAATGTATGTAATCAAGCGGTCCATAGTTGTTGTGTTCTGCAGTCTCAAACTGTGTCTTCGTCAGTATGCCTTCTACGCATTTCTTACATTTCTTACAGAACTCCAATCTCTCATCCATGGTTCAATCAGCTTTCTCCTATGAAGCACATCAAGAGACTTCTCGCTTGTAAGTCCAAGGCGAAGATGACACAACTTAGCCGACTCTTCACCACTCGAGCCATGAGAGATACTAGCTTCACCCTCCATGGCATGCCCTTACAGAGCATATAGCTTCTGTATCCTTCTTCCTTTCATCATGATCAGAGACCTCTTTGACACTTCAGCAAGTCACCTTCAATGACTGTCATGCATCCTAATCCAGCTAAAGCTCCAATAGAAATCAGGCTTTTCTTCAAGTCTAGCACATGACAAACATCTGGCAACGTTCTGATAACTCCATCATAAATCTTGATTCTTACTTCTCCGACTCCCATTGTTTTACAAGACACGTTGTTCCTCATCAACATGTTTCCATCTTCTTTAGGACAATATAAACAATACCAGCTTCAATTTGACGTCACATGGAAGGAGCATCCCGAATCCAAGAACCATGAGATTTCATGATCTCAAGATGTTGCCATCAGAATATCTGTGTCATCACTATCATTGCTTCTGATCCCTGCAGTAGCAGAACCAAAAGCTGCATCCTTTTCCTTTCTATTTTTATTCAACTTGGGACATTCTTTTTTCCAGTGTCAAGTCTCTTTGCACAAACGACTTTTGTCCTTGCGTCCACATGACTTTGATCTCGATCGACCTTTGTCCTTTCTTGAACCATGTCCGTTATTAGAATCCTGACGTCCCCTGATGAATAGGCCATCTCCTAGATCACCATGTTCCCGACCAGTCACCTTCACCAGAAGAACTTCCGAGTATACTGCGGATTCAACCTCCTCTAAGAATAATGTGTACTACGCATATACCATGGGCTGGACCTATGGGTCGAAGTCATCTGTCAGAGAACACAACATTATCATCGCCAACTGTTCGTCCTTAATGTTCACCCTCCATGTTTCGCAAATCTGCCACAATCATTGTGAACGCATCAATGTGATCCTTAACATGAGTGCCCTCCCTCATCTTCAATACATATAGTTGTTACATCAAGTACAGCCGGCTCGTCAGATTCTTCTTCGTATATAGTGCCTGCAGCTTCTTCCAAAGCTTATCTGCAGTTCCTTTCTCGAACACCTTCATGAGTACATCAGACAATAACAACTGCAACACACTCAATGCCTTCCTCTCCATTTCAGATTTCTGAGCTTCCATGACGTCCTTTCGAGCTTGTCTTTCTCAAAGACAATATGATAGCATCTGTCTCTCATCAGGAACGCCTTCATCTTCAATCGCCATAAGCTGAATCCTTCCAATGAACTTATCCAGCTTGAACGATGTGGTAGATTATGACATCTTGACTTTCTACTTTCTTCTCACCAATGCTCTGATACCACTTGTTGGGGTTGGACGCAGCGGAATAATATAGATAATATTATTTGTCAGCAACTTTAACAAACAGAGTATGATCTTAAAGAAATCACAGAAAACACAGGTAAACCACATCATGCTAGATCAAGCAATTACACAAAGACACAAGATTTATACTAGTTCGACCTAATGTGACGCATACGTCCAGTCTTCCGTTATCACGGTTTCCACTAGATCAGAGATGTAGAACAAATTAACACACCGGCTACCAAGATCTCCTCTAACAACAAACCCTCTTAACAATGTAAATCTAGCACTCTAGCAAATAAAAAGTCTCATGCACGCTCAACAATGAAAAGCTCTTACCAGAAAACCTAGAACAATAACTATCTCCTCTTCCAAAGCTCGTAGCCATCACCAAAGCACTTGTCACGCAAACGCTGTAATCTCCAATTGTTTTGCTTGCCCAAAAAAATGTGTTCTCATTGTTTTTATATCAAAGGAATCCTTCTTAGGGTTGAACAGGCCGTTTTAAGTCGTAGCCGTTCGATTTGATCAAGCATCAAATCAACGGATCAAACCAAAAACCCGCAACAGGTTGAAATAAACCCGACTGGGTATCGACACAATCGTGTCATGTTTGGCTTGATTGTGCAACTGACTGGCTCAGAAAATCTAGACGTTCTGCTTCTCCCGCACGACCGTGCTAACTCAGTACAAACTCTGACATGATCGTGTCACTGGCCCAGAACTTATTGCCAGTCTTACACGACCGTGCCGCTAATTGAATTGGAACTTTGGCAGGTCGTGCCACTGGCCCAGACTGCTCTGCCATGGTTGCATGACCGTGCACCTGCATGGCGCGACCGTGTCATGCTTAGCCTGAGGGATTTGAAGCATAATTTCAACAGAGAAAGCGGTCAAATCTCACGGCCTCCCTTTCAATCCCGCCAATCCATCCAAGTCACATGACATAATGTGCAAATCATTAGTCTCAATATCACTACTCTCGTATTATCAGAAATTAAGATGTTGTAAAAACAAAGTATATATACCACTTTTAGTGAATGTCCAACCATACATTTCATCTAGGTTGTGTGAGAGAGAGATGTTATTTGAGAAGATTTAGGGACCCAATGCCCTAAAGCTCTTAAAAGATCATCATTTTCTCAAAAAGTATGCAAACAAGTGGGGTTCTATTCTTTTCAGCAGCAAAGCACACAGGGGGGCACACAGAGAGAAGAAACCTTTCCTTTCAAGACAAGTACTTGGCTTGGGAAAGATGAAAGCAGATGCTGCTGTTAATAATCTCTTTATTGTCAGATTCCTTTCACATCAGTAACAAAAGACAACACATTTCTACATGCGCCCCCAAATTCCCCCCTCATCTTTCAACTCAATACTCTCCCTCTCCCTCTCCCTCTCCCTCTCTGAGTTAATCTAGTACCCTGAGAAAGAAACTGAAGGCTGAAGGCTTCAGTTTCTTTTATTTATTTCCACTGCTTTGAGCAGTGGAAAAAGCTCACTTCTTGCCCAAAACTAGTACTTCCGCTCTGCCTCAAGCAAAGTAATAGAAAGCAACTCACCCCTCATCCAGTGACCACGCAAAAAGATTACTGCTATTGCTATAGTTTGTGTCAAAGATCAATATTCTAGGGTTTCCAGGTCTCATATTAGAACAAGAGAACAATAAGAAGAGTTCTCTTAGACGTAGAGTAAAAGAAAAGAAAAGTACAATCCATAACGTGAGATGGATGTGAGGAAACTCCTTGCGGATCCACAATAATGTTATTAAACAAACTAAACTAATCTAACAAGTGAAGTAAAAACACAGATCAGTTCTAAAACGCAACATTACATTAAAGAGATTGAACTCAAACAACATTCAAATTAACCAAAAAAAAGAAAGAAATAACAAGAGATTATTTGTACAAGAAGCACTAAAAATCTACTGACCTTGGAAAAGCTTGACCCTCTTCCTCTCTCTCATCAACTTACATGGCCTCGACACGGAAACTAGAAACTAACTTTCAGCATTTTTTACCAGAATCATATCAAAGTATGGCACCAAACTGATTTCAAACTTTCCTGATCGATTTGGATATCAGAACGGCGCCGGCCGGTTCCCACTCCCTCCCCATCCGAACCCCTCTCCGGTGGGGGCCGGAAACTGATAATTTCCCGGCACGTTTCCCGCCAAATTGAGCAACCCCATCCCTCCTCCACTACCACCACCGCTTTCTCCGCCGCCCTCTCTGCCTCCGGTGACTCCCAAGGCCTGCAACTCCGAGTTCTTTGTCTGCTGGTGGGGGTGGCCGTGCACTACCTCCTCCTCCTCCTCCTCATCCATGGGCAGTCTCTCGTACACGGCATTCGCAAAGGTTGCGGCCATCACAACCACCGGTCCCGCAGCCATCAGGGGCCCCACCACGCTTCCCCCGACCACCTGCCCCTGCCCTCCTGCCAAAAACACCGTCAGCCCCCCGCCCGCCCCCGGAGGCGCCGGCGGCGGAAGAACCGTGCCGGTTAGCGACAGTATCTCGTACCTCCCCCTCAATGTCGCCGCCACCATGCTCCCCGGCGGAGCCGCCACCATGCTCCCCGGCGGATCCGCCGCCCCCGGCTGCCGGAGGGATACGTCGGTGACCACCCCTCCCCCGCTGAGGACGCAGACGCCCCTCCCCCGCCGGCGGGCGTAGTCGGAGATGCACTCCGACACGTCAGCGCCGGACGCGATCTCCAGCATGTGGGACCGCAGCGCGTTAGGGCTGTCGCGTGTCACGATTATCGGCGGCTTCGGCTTGTTCTTCGACCCCAGCGGCCGCCCCCTCGGCCGGCGTGCTGACCCGCCGCTGCCTCCCCCTTCGCCTGAGGTGGTGGTGGGGTTCTCACCGGACATCTGCTCCCCGCCGGCGCGGCCTCCGCCGGCGGATTCCATCCCGGCCATCGGAGGCGCATGTTCCGGCCTCTCCCACCACTTAGTTGCCAGCTTTCCTTCCCAAAAAAGATCAAAGCTTTATGTGGTGTAAGCGATAAAGATTCGATTTTTTCACTCGGGCCTGCTCAAAACAGTACAAAACCCATGCAAAACGCCGAGAAAACCCCTATTATTGCATCTTCAGCAAAATCGTAGAGAACCCTTTTCCTCTCTGTTGCGGCTAATGGCCCTGGATCAGGTTTTAGCATATAGCTCCTTCAAAGTTTGACCATGAGTTCACCCTTCTTTTTTTTCCATAGAGAGAGAGAGGGAGGGAGGGAGGCGGTGGAAAGCGTGCACAGATGTATTAAAGGTAGAAGCAATGGCATATGGGTAAGTCAGAGGAGACTGCATTAAAAAAATTAAAATTTTGGGAAACATGCTACTGTTTTTTTTAATCAAAAGGAGTAGTTTTAGTTTTTAATTCAGAGTAAGTTAAACTTCGATGACATTAACGTGACTAATCAAATAAAGGAGACAAAAGAGGAACATTGAAAAGAGAGAGGGAGGGGTTAGATTATGGTGGAGTAATTTATGGTTGACATAAAGCTTGATTATTATATTGGGAAGTATACATGTTTAATTGGCTTTTGGTTGGTTTTATTCCCTTTTAAATTTGAAAGATGTCTTTGGGAGATGCATCTGACTGCGGTGTGTTTGTTTTTAATAGATGTTTTATTCCAACCTGGGGTGTGCCTTTAATATATTATATTTATTATTGTTATTATATGTTTGGAGATGCAATTTAAGGTTTCATGTGGTCTTTTTGGCCAACCATGTGATAGCACTATTGTCCCTTTGCAATGGAGTAATTATAAAATTCAAATCCTTTTTATGTGAATTATATATTGTGATTAAAAAGGTACAATTAGTTTCAGGTCCCAATGTTATTTGGTAAATTTACAAGGAGAGAATTACATGCACCTCAAACCGAGGTGCATGTAAGAGACGTTTTACTATAAATAGAAAAAATACATCGTATCAAACATCATTCCATCTGTTGTAAACCATGGCGGCTACGGAACCCCGTAGCCCTGTATTTATAGTAATATGGTTACATAATGGGTGGATACCCACTAACGGGTTGGGCCTCCAAAGCCCGTTTATAACACTTCCCCTTATCCATCCATTGTTGTAAGCCGTGATAAACGCTTCAGGGTTCATAGAGCTTATCTGATCATGGGTCTATGGATACTTCTGGATCCCAAATTTAAGAGTACTTGCCTCGTTAAAACCTTTGCCAAGGAAAACCCAGTGGGAAAAACCAATGGCTAGGGGAAAAGAGTACAAGTCTCTGTAACTTCCCCTGATCGATGTATATCACTAGAGGTGGATACTTCTGGATCCTAAGTTAGGGATAACTGCCTCGTTAAAACCTTTAGCTATGGAAAACCCAGTGGAAAAAACCAATAGCCAAGGGAAAAGAGTACAGTTTCCGTAACTTCCCCTGATTAGTGGAAGTATTAAGGGGGTGGATACTTCTGGATCCAGAGTCAATGAGTTTGCCTCGTTAAAACCTTTAGCTATGGAAAACCCAGTGGGAAAAACCAATAGCCAAGGGAAAAGAGTACAACACTACATTTGACTCCCCTGATCTGTACAAGCTGCAGGCTTGCATATCTCCTAGGCAACTATACATCAATCTCTTACAGTGCTCCGATAATGAGTACAAAGTACAAGGCATCGCTCACCTATGCAAGACATCGCTCATCTATACAAGTATCGCTCATCTATGGCAGCTACTGAATCTGAGGGATCTCTTCTGAGGAGGAGTGGTCTGCAGACTCGGTAGGTAGCATCACGTCTCTGACCCAGTCTTCACTGTGTCTGCGAGGTACTGCAGGACCTGGCTGTGCGTACTTATGATTTGCTTCTTGGATTGATGAGCCTCTCGGGATGGTGGGATTGATGTTGCCTTGGAAGTATGCTTTGCTGGTCTCCAGGAGTTGGTCGCTTCTTTGTTGCAGTCATCGCGATGATCTGTAACCTATATCCGCAAATACATTTAACATGTTGTATGATCCTTGACCCTTGGAGATAGCGCAGAAGCTACATATCTCTGGTCCAGTGATGCGCTGCAGGCGCTGCACTGTATCTGGTTAAAGTGTTTACTGCCAGATAAAGGAGTGTACAAAAGACATTTGAGTAAGGCACTTCAGGACCTAGGATATCCTTCCCCTCTTCCAGCGAACGGAATGGGTCTTAATGTGCATCCATACAACCAGTAGGTGTATTGGTGGATTGCAATTTTCCATGTTTCTTCATCGACTGGATGATAATTTCATCTTCTGGATGGTAATTCATCTGCTGGATGATTATTTATCTTCTGGATGATTATTCATCTTCGGGATGATGGTTTCATCTTCGGGATGATTATTCATCTTCGGGATAATGGTTTCATCTTCAGGATGATAATTCATCTTCGGGATGAAGGTTTCATCTTCAGGATGATAATTCATCTTCAGGATGATTATTCATCTTCAGGATGAAGGTTTCATCTTCAGGATGATAATTCATCTTCAGGATGATGGTTTCATCTTCGGGATGATTATTCATCTTCGGGATGATGGTTTCATCTACAGGATGATAATTCATCTTCGGGATGAAGGTTTCATCTTCAGGATGAAGGTTTCATCTTCAGGATGATTATTCATCTTCAGGATGATAATTCATCTTCAGGATGAAGGTTTCATCTTCAGGATGATTATTCATAAGGGTATGTTGTCACATCATCCATAGCAACATAGCCTAAAATTATCTTTG
Source organism: Scilla litardierei (assembly GCA_030789695.1). Classification (NCBI taxonomy): domain Eukaryota; kingdom Viridiplantae; phylum Streptophyta; class Magnoliopsida; order Asparagales; family Asparagaceae; genus Scilla; species Scilla litardierei. The sequence goes on from CM061142.1 coordinate 112,370,939, forward strand.
CTAATCGCATGGGTTTCGCAATCATGACCAGGGAGCCTGATGCATCAGTTTGATTAATTTTGTAAGTGAGTTAAACTCATCTTACATGGTTACTTCCTGGTTTCTGCGAAATAAACCTCTAAGGCTATAGCGTTTTGCTTATAGTATACGATTTTATTTGTTTATACAAACTCGGTAACCCACAGGTTTGATATCTTTTGATATCAGGACTTCGGGTCCAAACACTTCACATTTCATAAGTGAGTCCAGCTCAACTTATTATTGCCTCGTTCCACATAATTTGGCCAAATTTCTGCGTTTGCTTCAGGAAACGGAGAATGTGAACGATATCAATGGCAAAATGAAATGTGAGTAATTGTCGACAAATGTGTTTTATCCAAGTACCTCTCCGTGTACGTACATTATTCAATTTATTCCAGATTTATCTCTTCTGGAGGTTCTGGAAAGGGAGAGGATATGGAGATGAGCTCACTTTCCTGTGGTGGTATTGTTTTAGGGTCTCGTGGTATGTCCTCTCATCCATTGAGGATATCCACTTCTACTACTGGTAGATTGCATCCATTATAGTTGGTATGTCAATCCTAGCTGGATTTTTAGTAGCAGGGATGTGTGAATTTGACAATATTTATATTGTCAGTGCTATGCCTGATAACTGTTTAACAGTTTCATAAGTGTGGATCTTCAGGATCTCATCACTAGTCATGATAATCAGATCATAGGTATTAATGTTTTCAATGGTCCATAGTGGTGATATGGGGATGTATACTCATCATGACTCCATCGATAAGATGTGCACTAAACGCTTCCCCCGTTAGGGGTTCTCGGAAACTGTTTATATGAGGTGATCAGGCTCATATAAATAGTTTCTAAGGAGGCGTTCTGATGGTTTGCATGTTCCCACATGGTCACGTACAACTGGATTTCTAATGGACAAGTAATCCGTTTAAATCATTTTAATGATTTACATATAACCCATTTCTGGGTGTGAACACAAAGCTTCAGGGTGTTCAATTTTCTTCCAGTTGTTAAATTTTTGATTTCCTAGTGTTATCCCAAAAATCCGCAATAAGCTCGACTTCAATGAAGTTGAGCATAGAACTAGTGATATGAACCCGTCAAGGCTCCATCTATAAGATGTGCATTAATGCCTCCCCCGTTTTGGGATCTCGGAACATAATCATCTAGGAGGGTTAGTCCCGATGAATAAGTTCCACTGCGGCTTTTTTGAGGGTGGTATGAGGGTAAGTAAAAGCCCAACCAATATCCCAGTAATGTAATATGTCCGTTGTGATTAATAATAATCTGGACTGCGGTTGGATAACAAGGTTTTGATTATGACCATTTTAAGAGGATATATAGATGAACACTCTAAGGTACATCATCAGCCATATGTAGGGAGTGTGTGAGTCCACTTTTATCCCTCAAATACTCTCAAGAGGCCTAAAGGTCTCATTTTTCTAATGATAGTATATCATCTTAAATTCGTTTGAGGAAGTGAGGAGAGTCAATGTCCACGTGAATGGCGATGATCTCGTAATCATTTTTCCCTTTTGAATGGGATAATGAGAGTTTCAACCCTTTTTTTGAAGAATCTTCGGGTTTGTCTGGTTAATGATGTCTTGCATCATCAATCCAGGGTGACATCGATCCAAAGTTGGTCGATTCTGGACACTTCTGGTGTTCCAAATTAATTCCTCTGTTCAAATTTATGTGGGACTTTTGAACGTCCATTAAAATGCTCAAGTTAATTTTGTCCGGTAATAGGTGAACTATGTTCAAACTGTGAAGGATTACATCTTCACAATGACTATTATGCGGATCATAGTTGGATAAAGCTTCAGGCTTTATTGGTTTCTTGAGTCATTAGGGATATCATTTTGATGAAAATCCTTTGAAACTTTATAAGTTTCAGAGAGTACATGGCATCCTCGTTTTAGGAGTATTCAGGAGGACAAATCATTTACAGTAAAATAAAATGCGTAAAAAGCACATATATACTGCAAGAGAATACTACTAATAATTATGTTAGAGCAACAAGTTTCATAGTATGATGTGGGTTCTATAAAATATACGTCCACAATTGTGCTCATTTTAGACTCATATTATGACAACAGATCAAATTTATTTTCAAAATTTATTTGTCCTCGGGGAGTAGCGAAATATACATACAGTCAATTTGACTTTCGTCGTTTAGACTAGATATGTATATATTTTTATATGGCATAGGTTAATGCCCATTCATTTTGCAAAAAGCATTATGGGTCTTGTCAAAACTTCTTGTCTGATATTGGGTTGCCATTGCATACTCCATATCGAGGTACATCATATCTTCCATTTCTCATTTTTATTCAAGACTTCCCATGTTTTCAGTCGTCCTTATTGTAGTTTATAAGGAAGAATGATTATTGGTCTTACAAAGTAGACATATACAAAGGAAATGAGTTAGTATCTATATTTCCACTTTGCCAATTTATGAGACTTTTAAAAGTCTATTTGAAAACTCAAGTATGGTCTTCAGGCCATTTTTATTGAGTCGTTCAAGTATTGTGTGGATATAGAATCATGCTCTAGGGGAAACAATTACGTGGGTACGAAATTTATAATTTCTCATTTATCTTATTAAGCCACGACTTCGGGCGTACGCTTAAAAAATAAGGTTAGATTCAAAAATCATACCTTGTAAAGTGAGATTACTCAAAAGAGTTTGGCGGTGTTATGACAACTGCTGGTGTCAATATTGGTTTATACAAAACATAGATCTGAGAGATCTATTTACCGCGAAATGCGTATTTCTAAAAGAAAACGCATAAATATTTTTCGTATAATCCATCGTACTTGTTAATATTTATTTTATTAGGGTGAAAGGGTGTTGACTTTTAATTTGATTTTGAACTTCAGGTTCATTTTGGTTTTGAACTCCAGGTTCATTTTGTCAACTAGGATATGATGTTAAAATTTTTGAAATCATTATTGGTTTGTTGTTATAAAATATCGTCATGTCATGAGCACATCATACATATAATGTAATGTAATACTTGTAAACTAAAAAGTTGTGCTCAATTAACCTGAATTGAAACAAGTATGATGTATACACATGCTATTTATATGCTACAGGCATTTAAATAATCTCATCGCAGACATACAGTTTTGCTACAGTCATTAAACTATGTCATAGTGATTTTAGCATGCTAAAACATGTACATCACAGAGTCATTAAATATGCGGCAGGCATATAATTTTCTACACATGCATTTAATCATCACAGAAATTTTATAATGGAAATGAAAATTTTTTCGTTTAATAATTATTGGACAACTGGGCAACGTCATACACCGTTAGGTTAGTTAACTAACGGCAGAGCGGTCGCAGGATCTTCCTAATTATTAAACGTGTAATAATCAGATAATCCGAATAAAGTGTGATGTATTAGAAGCATGTAATTTGTCCAGATTTTAACGAAAAAAGAAATCGTAATTTAAATCTGAAAAATAATTTTGAAATTAGAAAAGTTTTTGGGGTCAAACCCTAATTAGGGTTTTTGGTCGAGTGAGCTGCCGCTTCTGGCGGCTATGGTTTCTGGATACGCGCGCACATGGGGGGGCCCGCCGCTGCAGGTGGGGGGGCGCCACCGCAGGCGGCGAGGGTGGGCCCGCCGCTGCCGGCGACGTGGGAGGCCGCCTCTGCCGGCGGCAGGATCTGCCCGCCGCGTCAGCGGCGGGGTCACCCGCCGCTGCCGGCGGCGGGGACGACCCGCCGCTGAAGCGATGGGATTTGCCCGCCGCTTCCGGCGGCGGGGTCGCCCGCCGCAGCGAGCGGCGGCGGCGGCGCAGGATTGGGGGGGGTCACGTGACGGCTTCCGGCCGCGTAGCGACGAAAAATCCCATCTGGGGTTTCATGATTTTGGGAAGAAGATCATAAAATAGGATTTTTATTTTAAAAGAACTATTTTTAGTCTTCAAAACAACATTTTTTCATCGTAAAAATTTGATTTTTGTTGATAAAAACATCGAGTTATCATTGAAAAATTGATTTAGCATGTAGATCTAAGTTAAAACTCCGATCTAAATTAATCAAAAATAGATCTAAGCATGTAGATCTAATCGTATGCACATAAAAGTTTAGATCTAGAGAGAAAATTACCTCTAAATCCTACCCGCCGGATCTAGCGACGTACGGTGAAGGAAGCCAGTTTGCGTCGCGTTCGTCCGTCGGCAGGGGTTCGGCTCAGCCTCGAGCGTGCTGATAACGTGTTGTAAACCATGGCGGCTACGGAACCCCGTAGCCCTGTATTTATAGTAATAGGGTTACATAATGGGTGGATACCCACTAACGGGTTGGGCCTCCAAAGCCCGTTTATAACACCATCTCCTTTTTCTTTATTTTTTTCCTGTTTTAAGCTAACTTCCCGTCAATGCACCTCAGATTGAGGTGCATTTAGTCCTCCACATTTCCAAACCGCCTTTGGCACTGTTTGTGCTCAACCAACGTTTTAAATATCGAGCCATACAGCTGACTTATTGGCCGAGAAATTGGTATGGAATCCCAATCGATCTGATATCGCGATAATTGCAAAAAAAATCTCGATATTAATATTTATCGATCAATATGACGGATATATCTGGCCAATATCGACCGATTATGCCGATTATTGTTCCTGACGGGTGTGAAATTTTTTTAAAGGGGTTTGGATCGATTCGATCCAAACCCATTTTATTAAAACAAATACACGCAGCCTTTAGCGCATGCCATTCGTGTGGCTGAACCAGACCTTTGGTTCGGTGGGGTTCCTAATACAGATACATACATATATAAATGCACACATATATATACAAATACACACACACACACACACACACACACACACACACACACACACACATCTTGCTCAAATGTTGTGTGGGCCCATGACTCCATAACCTTTAGGACAGGTCCGGCCCCTGCCCTTGTCACTCTTTCTCGCTATCATCGCCCTCATCACTCTCTTTCGCTTGTTCGTCGGAAAGCTACGATTTTACCGGTTTAAAAGTTATTTTCTTTTGAATTTCAATGGAAATTGAAGATAAATCAACAAGAGAACTAAGTATTTATTTTTTATTCTTTATTCTACATTTCTTTATAGATTTTTGGAGATTTTTCACATTTTTTACTGATTTGTACTTTTTCGTCTTCTTTGATATTTTTTTCTCCGATCTTCTTCTTCTTCTTTCCACTTTCCACTTCTTCTGCATCTTCTTCTCCTCCGTCGTCTTCTATTGGGAAATAATCACCTTTGAGATCTCCGTGGAAACAACCACTTCTAAAAGCTGATCAGGAATCTAGGACTAGCAAAAATCGGATACTCAAAATACCCCAACAAAATTCTCTATAACCTTACAAAGTAAAGCAGCAAACGAAATAGCAGCAAATAAATCAAACAACAAACACAAAGGATATATCCAGATTCGGTTGTGCACAACCTATATCCAACAATTTCCGAGATGATTCCACTATCAAAGAGATTTTCAAAGGACTACAATCTTGCTTCCACTCACAGGAGTAATAACTTGGATAGATGCACAAACCTCACAAACTCTCTCAAGGAAGAAGAAAAAAAAGTAGACGAGGAGAGAAGCACTCAACTCCAAGAACAGAAAATCCTAGCCCTAATCTCTCGACAATCTTCAATGGCAGCTGCTAAAACTCTTCTCTTCTCAATATCTGAAATCTACCTTACCCTAATAATCTCAACCATTAGATTAAGTGGGGTCTCAAAACCGGGCTGAAAAATTCATCAAAAACCTGATGGAAATTGAATTCCACCCCCAAGTGATTTTGATGATGAGCACACCAAATGAAGCTTAGTGTACTAATTACACTACAATTAAGTGTGCAGGATGTGTGACAAATGAAAAGCTTTATACATACTCAAAGAAGCACAATCTACACTCAAAGACAAGGATGAACGTTGCTAAGATCAATGATGAAGCTCAAAGCTCAAATAGAACAAGAAGCTCAAGTGAAGCTCACATCCACTCCATCAGTTGATCAAGCTTCCGAAGACGTGTCCTAGTCTATAGTGAGTGTGTTGTGTCTTTCTTAGGGTATTTTTAAAGCCAAATCATATAGACAATCACACACACACACACAAATGATTTCAAAAACGTTTTAAATATCTTTTAAATCATTTTCAAAAAGATATTGAGAGCTTTCTCTAGTCGTTTTATATTTCCGTAGCGAAACTCCACTACACCCTGGAGTTAACTACTAGATTGACTAGTTGTGGTTCAGTAGAAACTCCACTGGGAGTCAACTACCAAAGGTAGGGAGTCGACTACCAGCTGAGAATCGATTTCTCCTGAAACACACTGGAAGTCGACTACCACTCCTAGGGAGTCGACTACCAGCTGTCGAAGTTTGACGCTTTGACTTGATTTTTGAAATATCTTTGAGTGATTTTCTCCCATGATTTTCGGGACAAAAGTCAAAGGAATTTGAATTTTGAATTCTCAGATTTCTCCTATAAATAGAGGATCATTTTCATTGAGAAAAATACAACATCTATTGAATTCAAATTCTCTCGTGCAAAACGCTCTAAAGTTCTCAGCTCTCATTCTCTCTTTAGCCAAATCTGTTTTACTCTTGATCTTGCAATTTTGTTATTATTTTCTGAAGATCATAATCTTATTTTATTTGGCTAACTGTTTTTCAAATCCGTATTATTTGTTCTCGAATTTTTATTTAAAGGATTTTTGAAAAACATTAGATCTAGATCACAAAGACTTCATTCGTATCTTTGTGTGATCTAGAATCTTATTCTATCAAGCCACTACACGTAATTTGTCTATTACTATTTGGCTATAGAATCTGGGTGTAAATCCGATCTCCACCAATCCATTGTGGTGAATTGGATATTGGTTTTATTTTGTGATTACTTCTTGGTGTAAGGGTGTTGTTGTTGGAACCCTAGATAAGTCTAGGTGTTGCGGTTGGAAATCCTGGTCAAGACTAGGTCGTTGGAAATCCTAACGAGTGGAGTTAGGTATTTGTATTTGCCAAGGCAGATAGTGGAAATCTCGTACCGGATTGGTTGGAGACTGGACGTACCCAAAAGTTGTGGGGAACCAGGATAAAAATCCTTGTGTCTGCGATTGCTTATCTGTGTTTGTTTATCTTTGCTCTTACTTTATTATTTGCTAACTGTTGTACATCTATTGCAAAGATTAACTTTCTTTAATCCGCTGTGAATAAAGATATAATATTTGTATTACTTGTAATCTTATCTATCTTAACTGTGCTTATAAATTCCCTGGGAGTTGACTACCTACTGTGAAATTACTCTGTGATTATTAGATTACTTTGTTGATTAAGAACCAAGCGTAGATCGCTTTACTTGGTTTCTTAAGAAACATTAGGAGGTTTTGTTTTGTGTTGATTTGTAAAGAACGAAAAAGTTTTATCTCTATACAACACTATTCAACCCCCTTCTAGTGTTGTTTGCCATCCACAGGATCCAACACTTGGTATCAAAGCGACGCTACAAAAGTGATGGCGTCAACATCTTTCCATTCTGAAGGACTGAATACCATGCGACCACCACTGTTCAACGGAACTAACTACGCTAGCTGGAAGATCCGAATGAAAACTCACCTGGAGTCATTAGACATTGAAGCTTGGACCGTTACTAAAGTCCCGTACATCGCATCTACCGACATTGAATTTGGGAAGTGGTCAGCTGACGACAAGAAAAGAGCAAATCTTAATGCAAAGGCAATGAATGCACTATTTTGCGCCGTAACAGGAAATGAGTTCAATCGAGTTTCCCAATGTGAGACAGCACACCAAATATGGCATACTCTTCAGGTAAGTCACGAAGGAACTAAAAAGTTAAAGGAATCTCGCATAAACGTTTTACATTCAAAATTCGAATCTTTTAAAATGGAAGAAGGAGAGAGTATCACAGATGTGAATACTCGTTTTACTAACATTACGAATGAGCTTGCAGGATTAGGAAAGAAACTCTCTGAATATGAACAGGTAATGAAGATACTAAGATCCCTCCGACCCGAGTGGAAGGGAAAGACAACTGCTCTTCGAGAAGGTCATAACGTAAAGGACCTTACCATCGAAGAACTAATGGGAAATCTCATGGCATATGAGATTGAGCTTGAAGAAGATAAGAAGATCGAAGAAAAACCAAAGAAGAAGACTCTCGTTTAAAGCCCAAGAAGAAGATTCCGACTACACGGACAAAGAAGACCATATCGCCTTCATCTCAAAGAACTTTAAAGAGTTCATCACAAGTAAGTATGGTAAACGCTCTTTTAGACCTACTAACAGTATTATTTGTTTTGGTTGCAATAAACCAGGGCACGTCAAGAGAGACTGTCCATTGGAAAGAAACAATCGTGATTCCAGAGATCGTGGAAAGAACAGAGACAATAATGAAAAGAGAAACAATGGAAGAAACAAATTCCGACGACCAAAGAAGGAAGCTTACGCAGCCTTCGACCAGAGCGACGATTCCTCGTCCGATGAATCCTCAGTAGAAGATAATGATGAAATAAGAGAAACAGCACACATGTGCTTCATGGCTTCTACATCCTCTAAGGTAAGTTCACATCATGATTCATCTAGTGACACTGATTCGTCATCAAGTGATGATGAAGACATGGACTATAGGGGAGCATATAAGGAGATATGCAAAATGCATGAAAAGCTCATAAAAGAACATAGAAGAACACTTAGAAATATTAAAAAGGATACTAAAGAAAAAGAAGAAAGGATTAAAGAAAATAGTCTTCTTAAAGAAAAGAACGACTCTTTGCAAAAAGATATTTTATCAGTAAATGAAAAGGTTGAGAATCTGAATAATCTTCTCGTATCTGTCAAAGATAAATACGACACTACGATGAAAATTATTGAGAATTTCAACAAAGGAAAATGGAAGCTAGATAGTTTAATAAATAACCAAAAAGCCTCATCTAGCAAAACCGGACTCGGTTATGATTCACATCATACCAAGAAACGGGTTAAGCATACTAGGATGCATCATTCTAACAAAAAAATTTTAAGCATTTGGATACCGAAGAACTTGTCCGATCAACAAAAGGAAAGGTACGCTACAAATTTTGTTCAACAAGTTCACTTAAGCAAAAACTATAAATATACTTTTTATGAAGGAACTAAACCACACTGGGTTTGGCTTCCTAAAGACTAACCCTCCGGACTCAAAAGCCAAAGAGTACCATAAACGTTTATTTTTCAGGTACTCTAAGGAAACGAAGAGAAGAAAACAAGATCCAACGCTTGAAAACTGGATCAGCATCAAAAGCGTTCTTTTGCAACTTAATCATTTTTCTTTGCAAAATATATATGCTTAAATTTGTTTAAAATAAGTTAATATTTTTTTGTCTCTTTATATGATTAAAAATGTTTGCGTTATATTTTTAAAATATTGCTTGTTCATAAAACGCACTCAGTCTTGGATCAAAACCCCTCGGGATCAGAAAACGACTCAACCCAGTAGGGAGTCGACTACCTACATGAGGGAGTCGACTACCAGTGGCTGTGCGGAATTCTGGGTTTGTTTTTTGACTTACTCCTATTGGGTTCTATGGAGTTAATGGGTTCATACCCTAAAGTCAACTTATACCCAATAAGCTAAACTCTATCCCAACCATTCAATTCTTGATCTATTGGCCCTCATTCTTCACCATCTTTCACTCTCTTGTTAAAAACCCCCAAAGAGAAACCCTAGGGTAGCCGACTACCCCATTTCCCCCTTCCCTTGAAAAATTTCTCTTGGTGCTTGGGTTAATTGGAGCTCTTTCAACTTTTGATTTCATCCCTCTCTCAAACTTACTCAAGGTAAAATCTTTTCTCACCATCTTTACTTCATAATTTTTCTTGCATATCTAGTATTGTAAACTCTTGTTTTTTTACTCTATCTAGATGCCTCTCAAGAAGAGAAAAATTTCAACTGAATCTTTATCTGAGACAGAAACAATCTTACCCTATCTGTTTAGGAGTACCACCTATGAACACTTTGTCAAAATCTCTAAGAAACCTATTCTCCATGAGAGATTTGTCAAACTTGATGATGTAGTAAACTATGGGATTGATAGCATACTAGAATTTCAGAATTTGGCCAACCTATTTTCCTCTGAAAACAATTATCTCTGCTATCCCAGGCTTGTGCACCTATTTTATGCTAATATGGTTACGATCTTGCCAAAAGCCGATTTGTCACCAAAGTTCTTGACACAAAACTTGCCATAACCGTCAAATCCCTTGGAGAAGCCCTAGGCATTCCATACACTGGCATGTTGCTTGATAAAATAGAGATGACTGATAGTAATATCTTGGAGAGAATGTATTTGCCAGGAAAGTACTTTCAAACTAAACTCCCTTGTAGCGATCTTCGCTATCCAGGTAGAATTCTTGCAAAATATACTATCTTACAATATTACCCAAAAATCTGGTAGTCACTCTATATTGTCTGAGGAGCAGGCCAAATGTATATATGCTATGTTAGGGAACATCCGCGTCAATTGGGCCAAAGTTATTATGGACTCTATTCTTGCTTCAGCTTCTTCAGATAAACCTTCATCCACTCTAGCACATGGACACTATCTCATTATCTTGTTTATTAGCTATAATGTGCCTTTAGACAATGAAACCACAATTCTGGAACTGGCACACATATTTGATGTCCATGATCTTGGAAGAATGAACCTACATCATGACCTTGATGAGAACATTCCCGAAGAGAAACTTGCAGCTGAAGGAGGATCATCATCCTCCAGGAGAGGTAAGAAAATTGTTGTTTAAGATTCTGAGGAGGAAGAAGGAGGAGAAGAAGAAAAAGGAAGCGAGGAAGAAGAAGAAGCACATGCATATATCTTTGAACTTCAAGAGATGCTTTTGAAGAAAATTGGGAAGTTAAAGATATCATAAGAGAAAGGCTTCGATGACCTCAACAAAAAGGTGGACGACCTCAAAGAATTCGTGGTCAAAAGCAACAAAATGATGGAGGAAACGCTTGTCATGATTCTGGATGAGATCAAGGAATTGAAGAAGAACGACGGTCATCCTTGATATTTCAAGAAATAGCTTTCAAACAATGGTTCATAAAACAATGATTTCAAACTTATGGTCTGTAATAACTCTATTGTCGTGTGATTCTTGCTACCTCTTCATATCTATGAACTTATCTATTATGCAAAATATTGGTTGATCTTATACTAACATTTCTTTTGCAGGAATAGTCATTGAATTCCCCTCTAAAAATCATGTTATGATTCATATGTTATTATACTTTGTCATTAATTTTTTTTGTTGATGACAAGGGGGAGAAAAATATGAAATGCAAAAATGAATATATCGTATGAATGTATTGTTTTGCTAACGGCTTCGATGCAGGGGGAGAACCGCATCAAAGCAGGGGGAGTAAGTGTACTTTCATGTATTTTCATATTTCAACATACTTCATTTTTCATTTGGGTGTCATCATCAAAAAGGGGGAGAGTGATGGAAATTGAATTCCATCCCAAGTGATTTTGATGATGAGCACATCAAATGAAGCTTAGTGTACTAACTACACTACAATTAAGTGTGCAGGATGTGCGACAAATGAAAAGCTTTATACATACTCAAAGAAGCGTAATCTACACTCAAAGACAAGGATGAACATTACTAAGATCAATGATGATGCTCAAAGCTCAAATATATTAAGAAGCTCAAGTGAAGCTCACATCCACTCCATCAGTTGATCAAGCTTCCGAAGACGTGTCCTAGTCTATAGTGAGTGTGTTGTGTCTTTCTTAGGATATTGTTAAAGCCAAATCGTATAGACAATCACACACACAAATGATTTCAAAAAACGTTTTAAATATATTTTAAATCATTTTCAAAAAGATATTGAGAGCTTTCTCTAGTCGTTTTATATTTCCGTAGTGAAACTCCACTACACACTGGAGTTAACTACTTGATTGACTAGCTGTGGTTCAGTAGAAACTCCACTAGGAGTCGACTACCAAAGGTAGGGAGTCGACTACCAGCTGAGAATAAATTTCTCCTGAAACACACTGGGAGTCGACTACCACTCCTAGGGAGTCGACTACCAGCTGTCGAAGTTTGACGTTTTAACTTGATTTTTGAAATATCTTTGAGTGATTTTCTCCCATGATTTTTGGGACAAAAGTCAAAGGAATTTGAATTTTGAATTCTCAGATTTCTCCTATAAATAGAGGATCATTTTCATTGAGAAAAATACATCTATTGAATTCAAATTCTCTCGTGCAAAACGCTCTAAAGTTCTCAGCTCTCATTCTCTCTTTAGCCAAATCTGTTTTACTCTTGATCTTGCAATTTTGTTATTATTTTCTGAAGATCATAATCTTATTTTATTTGGCTAACTGTTTTTCAAATACGTATTATTTGTTCTCGAATTTTTATTTAAAGGATTTTTAAAAAACATTAGATCTAGATCACAAAGACTGCATTCGTATCTTTGTGTGATCTAGAATCTTATTCTATCAAGCCACTACACGTAATTTGTCTATTACTATTTGGCTATAGAATCTGGGTGTAAATCCGATCTCCACCAAAATATTGTGGTGAATAGGATATTGGTTTTATTTTGTGATTACCCCTTGGTGTAAGGGTGTTGTTGTTGGAACCCTAGACAAGTCTAGGTGTTGCGGTTGGAAATCCTGGTCAAGACTAGGTCGTTGGACATCCTAACGAGTGGAGTTAGGTATTTGTATTTGCCAAGGCAGATAGTGGAAATCTCGTATCGGATCGGTCGGGGACTGAATGTACCCAAAAGTTATGGGGAACCAGGATAAAAATCCTTGTGTCTGCGATTGCTTATCTGTGTTTGTTTATCTTTGCTCTTACTTTATTATTTGCTAACTGTTGTACATCTATTGCAAAGATTAACTTTCTTTAATCCGCTGTGAATAAAGATATAATATTTGTATTACTTGTAATCTTATCTATCTTAACTGTGCTTATAAATTCTCTGGGAGTCGACTACCTGCTGTGAAATTACTCTGTGATTATTAGGTTACTTTGTTGATTAAGAACCAAGCGTAGATCGCTCTACTTGGTTTCTTAGGTAACATTAGAAGGTTTTGTTTTGTGTTGATTTGTAAAGAACGAAAAAGTTTTATCTCTATACAACACTATTCAACCCCCTTCTAGTGTTGTTTGCCATCCATAGGATCCAACAAAACTGTCCAACTTTAAATCTGGGCTCCGCACCGCTCGGTCGAGCAAGTTCTAAACTCGATCGAGTGGCAGCTTTGCTGCTGCGGCTGTTGGCGGCATTGATGGGTCGCTCGACTGAGCGGCAACTCTGCTCGGCCTGAGAGCTTGCACTGCAGGGCCCTAAAAGTCTCTGCCTCCATACATCGGCCGGGCACTCGAGCTGCTGGCCCGAGCTAACATTGATCAGCCGAGCGGTAGAGTGCTCAGTCGGGCAAAATCCCATGTTGCTTGATCGTTTGTCTTGTGGCATGAGCTCAGCCGAGCGTCTGTCTCTGCTCGGCCGAGCGATCTGGGAGTGTGATGTATGAGACTTGAATCACAAAATTTAACACTCTACCTTGATTCAAATCTCCTCACACTACTCCTCGGACGAGCGATCTGGGAGTGTGATGTATGAGACTTGAATCACAAAATCATCTCAGAATCTGCGTCCTCTGGTGCCACCTAAGCCAATAAAGAGATCAACTCTAGGCACACCTGGAGCTTGATGGCAAGAACTAGTTTGGTGAACATGTCTGCAGGGTTCTTCTCAGTCGGGATCTTCTGAAGCACCACTTCCTTGCTCTCCAATTCCAGAAAGGAATTTCGCACCTCAATATGCTTCGTCCTCGAATTACAAGCCTGGTGCTTAGCCAGGTGAACGACACTCTGGCTGTCACTGTACACTCGTGATGAACTCTGCGGCATCCCCACATCTCTCAGCAGACTCATCAAGTATTTGGCCTCCTTCACAACTTCTACTGTTGCGATCAACTCGGCCTCTGTGGTTGATAACGCTACCACCGATTGTAGGACTGATGTCCACGAAACTGCTGCAGTGCCCCATGTGAACACATACCCCGTGGTAGATCACCACATGTACCTGTCTCCTGCATAGTCAATGTCGCAATATCCCGTCAGCACTTTTCCGTCTCCTCTCCCGTACAAAATCCCGACACTAACTGTGCCTCGCAGATACCTCAGAATCCACTTGATGGCCTGCCAATGCTCCTTGCATGGGTTCTCCATATACCTGCTAACAACTCCCATGACCTGTGAAATATCTGGACGCGTGCATACCATCGCGTACATCAAACTCCCTAATGCACTCGCATATGGCACCTAAGACATATACTTCTTCTCATCCTCAGTGCTTGGTGACTGTGTTACAGACAGCTAAAAATGAGCTTCAAGCGGTGTTGTCACGGGCTTCGCGCTCTCCATCCCAAAACGGACCAGCACCTTCTGAATGTACCCCTGCTGTGACAAACTTAGCTCATGTTGCTCCCTATCTCGGAAAATCTCCATTCCAAGAATCTTCTTTGCGGGCCCAAGTCCTTTATATCGAACTCTTGCCCCAGCTTCGCCTTCAGCTTCTTCACCTTAGACATGCTATTGGAAGCAATAATCATGTCGTCCACATAGAGCATCAAATAAATATTCATGCCATTCTCCAGTGTGCGCACGTACACGCACTGGTCCTTGATGCTCCTCTCAAAGCCTACTCCGATCATGAAGCTGTCGAATCGCTTGTACCACTGCCTGGATGACTGCTTCAACCCGTACAAGGATTTCTTCAATCTACAGACCAAATTTTCTTTTCCCTCAACTCTGAACTCCTCTGGCTGATGCATGTATATCTCTTTATCAAGATATCCATGAAAAAGGCAGTCTTGACATCGAGTTGTTCCAACTTCATGTCCATGCTTGCCACTAGTGCCAAAAACACACGGATAGATGTGTGTCGCACAGCAGGTGAGAATATTTCATTGTAGTCATCTCCTTTTCTTTGTGTGAATCCCTTGGCCACCAGTCTCGCCTTGTACCTGATATCATTACCATCTTGGGTTGAGCTTTCTTTTACCTTATATATCCAACGGCATCCAATGGCACGCTTCTCGCTGGGTAACGGCACCAACTTCCAAGTGTCATTACAGTGAAGGGACTTCATCTCCTCCTCCATAGCTCCTTGCCACTGAGCAGCATCTCCTGAGTCTATGGATCCACCATATGTCGCCGGCTCCTCATGCTCCAAGTTAAGTGCATATGACGCCATGTAATCGAAATAAAAACCCGCATAGTCCCATACTCCAAAACTCTCATGCGCTTTCTTCACCCTCTTTGATTTCCATCACCTGCATAAGTGTCAACGCGTACCTGAGATGGACCAGGTTTCTGCTCATAGTCCTCAACATGAACCTCATCATGTCCGTCAACTAGGACATCGACCATCAATTCTTTGCCGGTCGCTGAGTGGCCTGGACTGGAAGATTGGCCATATTTGTCAATATCTTCTCTTGTGACGTGTCCTCTTTTGAGTGAGAATGCTCTGCCCTGAGCATTGTATCCTCATCAAAAGTGACATGTCGGCTCAAATCGCCTTCTGTCCCTTTGGAACCTATAAGCAATATCCCTTGACGCTGTGGCCATATCCAAGAAAGATACACTTCTTCGCTCTTGGATCTAACTTGCAGCCCCTCTCGTGCACATACACTGGGTAACCCACTATGTCCAAGTATGTATAATCTCCAGCTTCTCCACTCCACTTTTCTTTCGGAATTTTGTAATCAATAGCCACTGACGGAACTCTGTTCCGATGTGCACTACAGTGGTGAGAATCTCTCCCCAAAATTCCTTCCCCAAACCAGCTAAGTGTCTCAAGCATCGCACTCACTCCAACAACATCCGATTCATCCGCTCCACCACACCATTTGACTGTGGATCTATGGGTATGCTAAAATGATGGCGGATTCCATGGAATTTGCAGAAATTCCTAAATTCCCTCAAGGTATACTCGCCTCCATTATCGGACCTCAGTACCTTCACATGCCTTCTAGTTTGCTTTTCAACCTTGGCTTTCCACTCCCTGAAAATCTCAAATGTCTGGTCCTTCGACTTCATCAAGTACATCCAGACTTTGCGGGAGTAGTCATCTATGAAAAGAACAAAGTATCTAGCTCCTCCCCTTGATGGCTCTGGGCATGGTCCCCACACATCTGTGTGTACATAGTCAAGAGGTCCCATGCTAGTGTGATTTCCCGTGTTGAACTGCACCTTTGTCTTTTTCATGTACACATAGGATTCGCAGAACTCTACTCTCTCATCCGTAGCACCAATCAACTTTCTCCTTCGAAGTATATCGAGGGTCTTGTTACACGGATGACCCAAACGATAATGCCACAGCTTGGCTGAATCTCCGACACTCGTGCTAGTGGAGCCAACGTCTGCTTCTCCTTCCACTATTGTACCTTGAAGGGCATACAAGTTTCCCACTTTCTTTCCCTTCATCACTACCTTGGCTCTTTTTGACACTCTCAATTGGTATTTCTTAAAGACCGACTCGCATCCTCCATTGTCCAAAATGCCAATGAAGATTAGGCTCTTCTACAGATCTAGGACATGCCTCACATCGGCTAGTGTACACACTATGCCATCATGCATCTTGATCCAGATGGTTCCAATACCTACGGTCTTGCACACAGCATTGTTCCCCATGAGGATTGAGCCTCCATCTTCCTTGAAACAGTACGTCGTGAACCAACTCTGCTGCGAAGTCATGTGGTATGAGCACCCACTGTCCATAAGCCACACAATGTTTGCTTCACCTACAATCCATGCTGCAAACATCTCCGGATCTCTACCTTGATCTCTGTGTCCTTCATCATGGTTATGCATGCCATCTATTCCCAATGATGCTGAACCGAACTCTTTATCGGCATCCTTGCCTTTCTTCCTATTCTTGTTAAGACACCAGTTAGCAAAATGACCCTTCTACTGACAATTGTAGCATGTGATCTTTGCGAATCTATCCTGCGAATGTCTTGACTTGGAGCGGTTATTGTTCTTCCTATGTTGGCATTGACCTCCTCCCATTTCCTATCGACCTCTCACATGTAGGGCATACTCACGGTTACTCCCATGATCTCAACCTTGAACCTTGCCACATAACTGCTCAATATGAAGCGCCGCTTTTACCTCCTCCACTGTGAGAGTCGTTCGATTGTATATTGAGCACAACAAGATGACTGCCAGTTGCTCATCTTCAATCTTCACATCCATACCCTGCAGCACTAGCACTATCCGGTTCCATTCATCCATGTGATCCTTTAAAGCAGATCCAGACTTCATCTTGAGCGTATACAACTGCTGAAGCAAATAGAGACGACCCGTGAATGATTTCTTCATGTACAGCCCCTCAAGCTTCTTCCTGATATCAGACACCGTTGCTTCATCCAAGACCTCTCTCAGGACATTATCTGCCAACGACAACTGTATCGCATTGTATGCCCTTCTCTCCATCTCGGCTCTTGCGGATTCCTTCATTTCTTTATCAATATTCGCCTCATCGAATACGATTTTATAACAAACCGTCCGCTGATACCACTTAATGGGAAATAATCACATTTAAGATACCCGAGGAAACAACCACTTCTAAAAGCTGATCAGGAATCTAGGTCTAGTAAAAATCGGATACCCAAAATACCCCAACAAAATTCCCTACGACCTTGCAAAGTAAAGAAGCAAACGAAATAGCAGCAAATAAATCAAACATTAGACACAAAGGATTTACCCTGGTTCGGTTGCACACAACTTACATCCAGCAACTTCCGAGATGATTCCACTATCAGAGAGATCTTCAAAGGACTACAATCTTGCTTCTACTCACGTGAGTAATAACTTGGCTAGATGCACAAGCCCTCACAAACTCACTCAAGAAAGAAGAAAAAACAAGGCGACAAGGAGAGAATCACTCAACTCCAATAACAGGAAAGTCCTAGCCCTAATCTCTCGACAATCTTCAATGGCAGCGGCTAAAACTATTCTCTTCTCAATATCTAAAATCTACCTTACCCTAATAATCTCAACCATTAGATTAAGTAGGGTCTCAAAACATGGCTGAAAACGTCATAAAAAACCGTCCAACTTTAAATCTAGTCCCCGCACCGCTCGGTCGAGCGAGTTGCGAACTCGGCTTAGTGGCAGCTTTGCTGCTGCTGGTGGTGGCATTGATGGGTCGCTCGACCGAGCGGGTGCTCCACTCGGCCTGAGCGCTTGCACTGTAGAGCCCTAAAAGTCTCTGCCTCCATTACTCGGTCGGGCGCTCGAGCTGCTCGCCCGAGCTAACATTGCTCAGCCAAGCGGTAGAGTGCTCGGTCGGGCGAAATCCCATGCTGCTTGACCGTTTGTCCTGTGGCATCAGCTCGACCGAGCGATCTGGGAGTGTGATGTATGAGACTTGAATCACAAAATTTAACATCTTCTTCTTCTTCTACTTCCTTCTTTTTCTTCTTTTACACGACTAATTCTTCTTCTTCTCTTTCTTCTTTTTTAGTACTTCTTATTTTTCTTCTTCTCCTCCTCCATGGCTAATTATTTTTGAGTTCTTCATCTTCTTCTCCACCTAATAACGAGTTTGTAAGTATGTGATGACTGATGAATTGAGACTCTGATAATGATAATTTTGATGACGACATTGTTCTGAGAAAATAATAAAGTTTGTTGGGTTAAAAAAAATTATTTAGATGAGACATTGTTCTGAGAAAAATGTGGGATGTGCATAAATGATTATAAAATGAAATTGATTCCAATTAATCTTTATAGTCAAGTATTGGACCATGCTTGGTAACAAATTGATTTATTAAAGGTATACCACTTGGATTGGTTGGCGGTTAATGGATTCACTTATATACTTGGATAACTTGGCTTGTTGGAATATTGGATTCTGGATATTTTCCTTAACAGCTACCGGCTACCGCATAGACCTGATTCTTAACTATATAGATTGATACAATGATATTACCTTTGTGCTACAAATAGAGATGTTGTCTTTTTATTCTTGAGTATATGATATTTACATGTAAAACCCACAATTATTTATTGTAACTCCATGTTTCAGATATACGAAGTACTGTACCATGTATTTTGATCGTATTTGACATGCGTTTATTTTTCATGTATTTTGGGGATTTTCCATAATTTTAAACCATTATAGTAATATTGACTCCTATGTTTATACATTTTTAAATAAACTTAATATGTATATTGTAGGACTTAAAACGATGTGGGAAAATACTAAGGAGGTGTGGACAAGGTTTTATGAAGATAAAAAAGGAATTTACGCCTAATTAAAATCCCTAATGCAACCGAGTATGCAGAATAGATAAAATGAAGACAACAACTCAGAAAATGCAAACACAAACAAAGGATATACCATGGTTTGGATTCCCCCGAGTCAAATCCAGACTCTTTGGAATTCTACTCCAGCAACCCACTAGCAAATCTTGCTAGTGATTAGTGTTCCACTAGTAACCTACTTGCCAAATACCGGCAAGTGTAAGTCCAATATAATTTTATCCACCACTTCCTGCAAATCGGAAATGGTATACTCTCACAACCCAAGAGTTAATCTGTCACGCCCCGCTCTCCCAAGTACGGGAGGCGTAGCTGATGAGGCCGCCGTAGTATTCAGACTCAGGCTTCGAGCCCTCTTATCTAAATACTACTATGCATTTTGTGTGTGGTTAAATTAAATAAATGAGCAGGCCACTGCAACAACACTGGAATAGTACAAGACAGAAAGTAAAATACTCCAACAGAAGTTAAAATTCTCAGTACTGAAAGGAAAGACAACAACACAGAACATTATATTACATTATACAAGTTCACATCCATACATCTGATGTACAAAGAGGTGGTAAAAAAGTGGGGTACAGCAAAAAGAAGAAACCCCTAACCCAAAAGTACAAAAAAAAAGTCCATACCCGATACAACACACCCACTAATCTAACCCCGAGAAGTCCAACTAGACAAAGTCGCCCGTAGGCTCTACCTCCGAAGTACTAGCACCGGTCTCCGACTCCGGAACCTACACGGTTTGCTCGAGTCTCGCGCCTGAAACCACAGGGTGGGACACGTCAACGCGTGACCCAGTAGAAACTCCTAACACTCTAGTAGGACCCAGTTTTAGAACTGGTCTTCCTAACTAGCCAACTAACTACAGGTGTCACATCAATCACATGATTTATGCAGCAATTAAAGAATAGAACATAAGTGCTGAAAGTAAATAAAAGAAAGCAGAACTAAAGTACAATTACTGATTAAATTAATTAAAAATTACATATTGTTTCTGATTTGGAAACCCGAGCAAACCGTTGGATGTTAAGGAGCCGGAATTCACTCAGTGTGTGTGAAAAGTGGTACCGCAACCAGCGACACGAGCACTGTACGGGCCTCTCGTAACTCCCCTACCCGAACAGAGCAAGGTATGGGAGTGAGACAAATCTCGGGTTTTCAGTGAAAAACGGAGAAAACCATCAGTTACCAGTCATGGTGCGACACGAGCACACCACCGGCCTCTCTAACCCTCTCAAACTCCTCCTTACGGAGTGACACATCGGGTGAGAAATTACATTAAATATCTGCTCCTTAACACCTAAAATTTATCTGTGTTTCTCCCAAACCCACATCTGGAGTCTCACCCATTTTAGAATGGATTGAGCGCTCCCGATGTCAACTCTCTAACTCACTCTCAACTTATAGTGGTCTCAACATCCACTTTCACCATTTCATTCTTTCCATCATTTAGCCGATGTCGAGTTTCTAACTACAAACATCGCATTCCATAATCACATAATCACATCATTTTCCAAATTAAAATATTACATGAAACATACTCATAAAAAACCATATGTCAATTGCATACTAATGAGGGCACAAATAGCATAAACAATTTAGCTTAATACAAAAATACACCATGACAATTTCTGTGTAAGATTAATACATGAATCTGTCTAAACTGCTACTACAAAATGATTGGTACTTTTAACCTATCTATAGTCAGAATCTGTCTCTGGTCTCTTCATGAAAGTTGTAGGAAAATTTTCTTCTTTTCTTCTGATTTTCGTAGTATCCTAGATTGTAATTTTTGGATTTTTCAAGAGCCTAATTTGACATATCTTAATATCTCTTTTTTTTTGCATACTAAGTTCATTTAACAAAAGCTCTAAAATGAATACTACTAAAATGTTAGAGCTCTACCTTAATCAAGTCCTTCTCAAGTTCCTTGGCCCTTCTTCTCCTCGAAGAACTTGGGCCTCCTAGTCCTCCTTCTTCAAGCTCCCAATTTGGCATCTAATGTTCGATTTTTGAAGAGTTTTGGGGTGAATTTGGAGTTAAAATGGTGAGGGGAAAGTATAGGGTTCTTGGTGGTGGAATGAGAGGAGCTTGGGGTGGTGTGAGGTGGTGCAAGAGGTGGTGCAAATGGAGGTAAGGGAGAGGGGAAGTTTCGGCCTGGTTTAGGGAGAGAGAGTGTGTGAGGGTGAGAATGAGAGATTTTGTTTTTTTTTTCTTTTCTCTTTTTGTTTTTCTTTCCTTGATTTTTGTTTCCCTTAAAATCCTCTCATCCACACATTAGTCAAACTTAATTGCCATGTGTTAAGGCTCTCATCATGCAAGAAGACACACATGCCATGATGTGTCATGGTTACAAATTTTCTAATTTGTATTTTGTGAAAAATAGAAATACATGATGAAATACAATATACCTCTTAAATACATGGTATTTCATCCCAATACTCCTATTTACTAATACCAAATGATGAGTTAAAACCTTTTTAAAAATAATTCCTTCACCAAAATAATTAAAGAAAAATACGAGGATACTCCCAAAAATTATACGTACGCATTCAAGCCAAAATACGTCTAAATGCGCGTACATTAAAATTAGGGTCATTACATCCTACCCCCCTTAAAATAAATTCCGTCTTCGGAATTTCAAAATAAGGGAGAAAACTTTCTATACAACACATCATCTAACAACAACAAAATTATATCAAACAAACAGGTGAGAGTACTTCTCTCTCATCTCATCCTCGAGTTCCCAGGTAGACTCTCCTGGTGACTCTCGGTGCCACATAACCCTCACCAGATTGATTGACTTCTTCCTCAGCATCTTCTGCCTTCGGTCTAGAATAGCCACATGCTGCTGATCATAAGTCAAGTCTGGTCACACTTCAATCTCTGAGAAGTCGACGGCATGATCAGGATTCCCAACACACCTCTTGAGTTGTGATATGTGAAACACATTATGCACTCCTTCAAGAGATGCAGGCAAGGCAATCCTATAAGCCACCTCTCCAACACGAGCTAGGACTTCGAAAGGTCCAATATATATTGTGTTCAGCTTTCCTCGTCTTCCAAAATGGATCACCCTCGTGTTGGTGAGATCTTCAAAAATACTAGCTTGCCTGGCTGAAACTTTAAGTGTCGCCTCTTCGCATCTACCCAGTGCTTATAACGGTCTTAGGCTATTAGAAGATTATCTCTGATGACTCTCACAACATCCACGGTTTCAGCGATCATATCTGGGCCCAACAATTCACGATCCCCAACATCATCCTAACTAAGAGGAGATCAGCACTTCCTCCCATATAGAGATGCAAATGGCACCATGCCTATACATGCTTGAAAACTATTATTGTAAGCGAACTCTACCATAGATGTTCATCCCAAGAGCCCTTGAAATCCAGCATGCACGCCTCAGTATATCTTCTAGGATCTGAATCACCCTCTCCGACTGACCGTCTGTCTGAGGATGGTATGCAGTGCTGAAACTCAGTTGAGTTCCCAAGCTAGCTGCAGACTTCTCCAAAAGTGAGATGTGAATCTAGTGTCATGGTCGAAGACTATGCATATAGGCACTCCGTGAAGCCTCACGATTTCCTGCATACACGACTAAATCAAAACCTAGACCAACAATAAAACAGATAGAGATAAAAAAACAAGGAATCTCACCTTCATATATCTTTTAGCAAGATGGTCTGTTGACTGGCCCACTCGAAAAGGTATGAAGTGAGCTAATTTGGTCAATAGGTCAATGATTACCCAAATAGCATCATTTCCTCGAGGAGTGCGAGGTAAGCCGGTCACAAAATCCATCATCACATGTTGCCACTTCCACTCTGGAATCGGAAGGGGCTGCAGTAGTCTTGCCATTCTCTAGTGCTCGGCTTTGACTTGTTGACATGTTAAACATAAAGCTACACTCCTAGCGACATTGCACTTCATACCGTGCCACCAAAAATGTTGTCGCAGATCACAATACATTTTGGTGCCTCCAGGATTGATAGAATAATGTGAGATATGAGCTTCTCTCAACAGTTCATCCCGAAGATCACCTGATGGCAGACAAATTCTGCTCCCAAAACGTAGACCTTCATGAATACAGAAATTATTGCGAAGTCTGGCCTCTGTCTACTCTCGGATCTTCTTCAACTTCTCATCTCTAGACTGAGCTGCCTTAATCCTTTCAACCAAATCAGATTGAACTTGCAAATTCATCATCACCACTGATGTACCAGGTACGACAACTTCAATCTCCATCTGCTGAATATCACCCCAAAGTTCTCTCTGCATAGTCAACATCATCACTGTTGGCATGCGATTAAGAGCATCAGGTACTACGTTGACCTTCCCAGGATGATATTGGAGGTCAACATCAATTAGCCATCAACTCGAGCCATCTGCGCTGCCTCATATTCAGCTCTTTCTGAGTGAACATATACTTCAAACTCTTGTGATCTGTGTATATTGAGATGCTCCTATTTTACATGTTTTATCGCATATTTTCATGACACATTTCACCCTCCAAACCCCCATTTTATACGCTTTTATGCTATTATTTGGAACAATATGACTTTCAGAGAGTTTATGCCCATTTCAGGGACTTGG
The DNA here is from genome assembly GCA_030789695.1 of Scilla litardierei. NCBI lineage: Eukaryota > Viridiplantae > Streptophyta > Magnoliopsida > Asparagales > Asparagaceae > Scilla > Scilla litardierei. The sequence continues at coordinate 112,394,897 of CM061142.1, forward strand.
AGCGATGTTGGAGCAATTTGGAGTCAATAAGACGATCGACGACGTGAGAGCACCAAGGAGACTCATGATGACATGCTTGAGGTGCCAAAGAAGAAGACTAGAGGAAGAAAGGAGGAAGAGAAAGAGAAAGGGTCAACAGCCAAGGCCCAAGCCACTTTCCCACGCGACTCGGCCCGAGCAGCATTCTGCTGCTCGGTCGAGCTGACGCAGACTCAGCCAATGTGCGCGGGCCACTCGATCGAACATAGAGGAGACTCGGCCAAGTCAACCCAACTTCAAGCTTCCTCTATCAGATATCCGACTCGGTCGAGCATGGCCTACTCGACCCGAACAGACTGACGACTCGACCAAGCAGGACCCACTCGACCCGAGCAGGCAGAACAAGGTTTTGGGCAAAGAATCCAAACTTCCTAGCGACTCGACCGAGCAAGACCTACTCGACCCGAGTAGGCAGAACGACAATTTGAGGAGAAGCTTAGATCCACTGACGACTCGATGGAGTAGGCGGGCTACTCGTCTGAGCACGAAGGCTACTCGGTCGAGTAAGGCAAGCGCCCAGATTTTCAGACAGCCTCTCACTCTTTTTAAATCTGCTATTATTCCAGCAACCAAAGTATTTTTCTCATATTTTTGTGGATAGTAGACTTCATGACGGTTCCAACACCACCAAAAACGTGCCAATCAGAGGTCGGATGAAATCTGCAGAATTTCTACAAGTTGACACTGCTGTGCCGAAATCACTACACGACCGAGCAGCATGGGCTACTCGATCGAGTCAGAGCAGGACCGGAACTTAAGTTGCGGCCATACTTGGTTTTGGGCATGAATTTCAAAGGATTTCTTGGGCTATTTGCTAGGGTTTTGAGGAGACTATATATATGAATTGTAGCCGTCATTAGAGGGTGACTTTTTTTAGAGTTTTTAGAGAGTTCTAAGAAGTTTTGGAGCGATCTTTTGGGAGTTAGGCTACGCCATAGGCCCCTCCTCTTGTACGAAACTAAGTATTTTATCTCCTTAATTTTATTTTAGTTCTTCTTATTGTTTTTCTATGATGCTAGCAATGATTTTTATTGTTTTCATAATGTTAGATATGCTTGAATAATCTTTTCTAGGGCTAATGGATTAGCCCTATGATTTTAGGATCGAGATGCAAAGAAAGGATTTTTATGATGCGATGGATATAAAGGGGTTGTATTTTGGTCGATCTAGTAAAATCCCTAGGAGAATTCGTACTGAGATTGTGCCCACGGTCGGTGGAATCGATTGGCTTAAGGAGTATCTTACGAATTTAATTAGGAAGTTAGTGTATTTAACCAAGGCTCGTGGCCATGCCCAGCTCGTGCCTTGATGGGATCCACAGACGAACTATACCACTAATTGACGGCTATTGCCATTGCGTCAACAAGATCCACCAAAATACCTTGAAGCTGTAACCCACGAGAGTGGTACGAGTTGAGAGCGTTCGACCCACGAGAGTGGTGAGATTATTGGAGATCCTTAATGCACGTATCGTATGCGCCTATCGCGTTAGTGGGGTTAACGCGATACGTTAGATTCATGATGCCTTGACGCATGAATTCACTTCCTAGATGCTACAATCCCCAATAAAACCAATGCAACGTAAAAGTCCTAGCCTAGCATCGACATCCGACGGTCCTAGTGGTGAGTCCTAAAGCCTTAATCTTTTATACTTTATTTCTTTCTTTCTTTGTGTGGAATCCCTTGTTTGCGATGTTGAGTGACACAACCTGCGCATCCATCACCATTACGACCCTCCATACTCCACATCCACCAATGAACTCGCAAGTCTAACTCAACCTAGGAGTAGATAGGTAGTATAGCACAGCTTCCCCGTGTTCGATACCCGCTTGCCACTATACCATGCGCTTGCGGTAAACGACATCGTTTCGAAGTTAATTTCGGATCGATCAAGTTTATGGCACCGTTACCGGGGATTTATCTCCGTGTAGTTCGTTCCATAACTAGGTTGTTCTAGGGTTACATTTCGGACGCATCAAGTTTATGGCACCGTTGTCAGGGAGGCGTTCTGCCATATTATCTATTTACCACAATTGGGTTGATTAGATTGCGTTAAAAAAACAAAACAAAACAAAACAAAACAAAACAAAACAAAACAAAACAAAACAAAACAAAACAAAACAAAACAAAACAAAAAAACAGAGAGAGAAATTTTCCCACCACCTGCTTTATCATTATCTCTAGCTTCTTGTACCATTGATATCTTTTCCAGGTTGTTTGTTTTTGACTATTAAGGTACAACAGATCAATCTTGACATTATTCAGGTAATGATTATTCGGCACAGTATGAGGCTCAAATGAAAGAATGCGAATATTATTCACAGGACCCATACTATCAGATGAAAGGATATGATCAATATTTAGAGTGCTAGGCCTACCGCGAGTCTTGTGACAAGGAGGGACACATGCCCTACGAAAGCCGCGTCTGTCTCTTGAGTCCTGACCATCCTCTCAATTTGGCACTCAATGCATTTATGGCACAAGTAGAGGAGAGCACGACTGTTAGCGCTATACTGAATGAGTCACATGATCGATGGCAAAGAGATATTGACAAAATCAACAAGTACCTTTCATATTATGAGCTCAAGGGAGAGACTGAGGACATTGATACTCCCACCTCTGAGGAGACAACAGTACCAAACACGATGCAGCCACTTTTGATGAGAGAACTGTGATGAGACACTCGGGAGGTGCCACTGCAGATCCAGTTTGCACTGCCGTCACTCCCCCACCCACCTATACAGCTAGTTCATATGAAGAGTGGATGGATGATTCAGATGGAGAAGACATTGATGTTATCTATCTCGCGTCGGTTGACATATACGATGCATCCAAGGGTGACACATTCAATTCCATACCTAGAGAGCCTGAGGATATTTTAGCGTCCTACCTGTCTCCCTACCAGATACCTGAGCTCACAGCGCCACCTGCACCTATTATTGAGAAGGCCAAGCCATGCAATCGGGTGCCTCGAGCTCCAGGACAGAAACGAAGGAGGCATAAAAAGGAGATGATGAAGTTTACATTGCCTTCTATACCTGAGGAGCCTGAGGATGATATCCACATTCAGCTCAGGGGAGGTATTATGTGCTTTGATATTGTCACCTTCGACGAGACCACATCACCTCGTACTGCGGAGTCAGCTTGTGCCATCGTCGCTCCCCCTTGCCGACCACATGAGCTAGAGTATGCTTTTGAGGAGTCCTTACATGCGGAGCCAGAGCTTGTTACCATGGAGGCCATGCATTGGGATGAGGATACAACCATTCATGATGATCCCGAGCATTACCCTCCTCCTTTTGAGCTACCGCAGCCACCCCCACTTTATACAGAGGCTGAGCATCCCTCAGAGCACCACCCTTCCACTGACGCCGAGGACTATTCCACAGAGCTTTTGGCCCCCCTTCAAGGAGATCTCTTTACCCCCTCGTTTCTTACATTTGATTCCTCTCCTGTGTATGATGTTTACCATGATTCGTATTTTGATGACTCATTGTGCCTTTTCAGGATACACATACAAATGATCAAGAGGTACGATTGGACGTATACGAGGAGGAGAGCGGGGAGTTAGCACCCATGGATGCTATTGAATGTGATCAGGAGGTACAGTGGGATAAGTCTGACGATGGTGAGGAGTTGCCTGATGAGACCCACACTTATATGCCAAAGCTACCTGAACAACCTGAGACGAACACCGAGGAGTTGGTCGACGTGGTGCACGAGAGTAGAGATTTATTTCCCAGGAAGTGTTGTCAACCATCTTTAATTTTAAATACTTGTGTTGATGATCCTCTTTGGAATACATTTATTTTGGGGAAGAATTATCCACATCAGATTGATGCGGCTTATCTCTAGCAAGGTACAAGTGGAGTCCTTTGGGAGATGTTAGGAGCCGCATTGCTGGAATTTGATGGGGTCCGTGGACACACGCGCCTAGCGGAGCCATGAAAAGAGCAGTTGTAGCAGTTACCAGCACCGATAAAGATACTGGATCCGCCTTTTGCTATAGGTGATATCAATCCAGTAGTGTAGTATTTTATGCTTTCAATAAACACGAATCCTCTCCACAGCGAGATGACCGTATAGATTTGCTCAGATAAATATCACCTTATATGACGGCAACAAAAATCTTTTACACCCCGAACCCATTATATATATTAATTGCCATCTTCACATTTTGATATGTCCCACCATTTTGCTCACCACCACCGAGCATTTCTTCAAGTGAAATCTTACTTTCTTATTCGTTTGACTTGATCCCGCCTATCGAAGCCGTGACATTTTTGATCAAGTAATTTGAATAGGATTGTTTGGTATAAGCTTGGGGGAAGGCGCTCTCATGCATCATTGCATATGCATGTAGTTGCATTAGGATTTCATGTCATTCATGTCATCATTTTTCATTCACCCCCTCATATTTATCATCGTTCCTCATATTTTTCCTTTTATGATCACATTGAGGACAATGTGAAGTTTAAGCTTGGGGGAGTGCATTCCTATGCCATTTAGTTGCATTAGGTGCATATTTTACTTATATTTTAGGATTCTTAAATATTTTTCAAATTTTTTCATGATCTTTTCAATTTTTGCATCTTATTTTTCTTTTAAGTGTGTTCATGCATCATATTGTGTGCTTGTTTTTCTTTTATTTGTTTCTTCTATTTTTATTACTCTATTTTGTTTTCTTTCTTTTGCTATTTGAATTCCCTGTGATGTTTTATCTTATGCTTTCACCTCTCTCACAACGCATATTTTTCATGTCATGCTACTTAGAGAATTTCATAATCCCAATCCTTATAAGTAATTGAAAATATTCTTTTGATGATCTCTCTAGTGTGAATGCATGAAGCTTATTGAAACTGAATATGTGGAGTAGTATTTAGTATGCTTTCATTGGAAATACACCAAGATTCAAGCATCACTAGTATATCTGAAGACTTGTTTTCATCTCCTATTCGCATTCTTATTGCATGCTTGATATAATTGAAATATTACTTCTTGACTTCACTACTCATTGATATGATTAAGGATACCTGTCACGCCCCGCTTCCCATAAATGGACGGAGGCGAAGCGTGACAAGGCCCGCTTAGGCCAGAGCTGAGAAGCTCGGACCCAATAAGCGTCTGTAGGGGTACCATTTTAAAAGATTTCAGGTTCTTGCATTAATTTAGTTCGAAACAACAGAAAGTACGGGAAGGAAGTTGCATTCATTAAATTAGAGATATGATATCCAACAAGTACAAAGTCTAAAAAGAAGCCTAAGCGTGGCAACAAACTATCTAAAAGAAAACTGAAAGTAGTAACCTCTGAAAGTGGCGACTAAAAGACCTCAAGGTCTGGTCCTTGTCGGGTACGTACTCTGGCGACGACGTCCTCGGCTCCACGTACTCCAGTAAGTCTGCCTCGTCCACGAACTCTGACGGAACACCTGACGTACAGTACCAAAGGAAGGAACTGTACGTCAGGTAAGGTCTACAAAAAGGGTTAGACCAAACTGCAAGTGTATCAACTTTTAGACAACGTTTTACTGGTTGATTAGCATGCTGGGGTTATAACTGAGTAACAAACAGAAGTAACGCAGCAGGAAAGTAAAGCGCAACAAGTAGTAGTCGTAGCGTGTGCTACCAACTACGGGACTAACCTACAGGTGTCAGGACAAGACAGGATAACATGACGGAACAAGACGAAACGTGGCAAGACAAGACAAGACAGGACAATTGTGACATGAAGGGTTCACGCCTTACGGTTCGAGGGGGATCAGACCCTCTTGCCGTGCGCACGCTCAACCCTACCCCAAACCCCAGAACTCAGGACAAGACAATATAGGGCCACTCACTCTGCTAGGTGAGTGCCTCTATCCCCACAGTCGGTAGCGTATCGCTCACTCTGCTAGGTGAGCGACGAACGCCTCGTAGGTGAAACCGTACAACTGTATAGGACTACTCACTCTGCTAGGTGAGCGTCTCTATCCTCTCGGTCTGCTGGGACACTCACTCTGCTAGGTGGGTGCCGAGCTTCCCGTAGGCTGTGAATCAGTACAAGGGATCACTCTCTCTAGCTTGGAGAGTGCCCTATTGCCCGCAGGCTGTGCAAGACGAGACGGGACGTGTCAAGACAGGAAGAGTTATTCTAAGGTGTCCACACACACGCGCACACATGATAGCCCTACGATGTCAAAAGTTGTTATTGTCGGGCTCAGACTTCGTTGTCAAGCCTGAGCCGTCAGGATCGTCCCGGACGCTATCATTTCACATCCGGTTCTATACATTCACAGACTAACAGTTCTAGCAATCTAAGACCAAAGCACGGTCAAAAACGCAAGTGGGTACACTTGCCTGCTATGGCGAGTGTGTCGTCCGTCCGGGGTGTCTGGTCCAAGCGTCGCATCCGCGGATGTCCGTCTGAAATATCGCCACGGTGACGGAGTCAGGTCGTGTTTTTAGTAAATCCTATTTAGGTTCATTTCTAGGTTGTCGGGACTACCCTAATTGTCAAAGTCACAATTTTGATGTTTAGTCATATTCGACGATTCTATCCTATGTGCACAGTTCAAAAGTCCAGTCGTCGAATCTACTGTTTCACAACGTTTTAAAGGCGCAGAAAATAAATTTAGTTACAGTTGTCCGATTTTAGTTAGGGTTCGGTTTGCTACGGTGTGGGTTTCGCTACGAGTTAGGGGTCACCAACCTGGTCTGACAGTCACGTGTAGTTTTGATGTTGATTCCGAAACAACAGTTCGCGTCGCGGCTCCAGTTACTCGAATAGGGTAGCGCGGATTTATCTGCGACATAGGATTGACATCAAACCAAAGAGTGATAAGAGCCCACTTATAATGCACCGTCATGTTCATTAGCGATAAAATAGTTTTGGGTAGTGCACGTTATTATTTGTCATAACTAATTGTTTCTAATATAAGTAGGATTAAGCAGTGTTAATACACTGCTATAGTAAAGACTTACATCAAATGGTACAACCCACAAAATAATATGACCTATGGACAATAACTTCAGTACTTCATATAATTAATACTCGTTTATATCACAAAGCGTGCATATGTAAAATAACTTCATACACTGTTCCAAGACTTATCAAACTGTATATCTAAAATTTACCGTTGCTTTGTCGCCTTGCATCTGATCACAGGCGAGTGACCGTAGGTTGAACGGAGACGAGACAGAAGCGGCCGCGTCGTTGTGGTGGGCAGGCCGGAGAGCTGTCGAGTGGGGCTGGCAGACTGAGATGGTGGCGCACGGCTGAAGTTGTCGGGCTCTAGGCGGAGGCATTGGCGAGTGACGTTGGAGAGCTGGAGGGTTGTGTGGGGTGACTGGAGATCTTCGACGAAGGGCAGAATCGAAGGTGTGATCGGAGAGGGGGCCGGCGTCAGGAACAAGGTGACACAGCCCGTGGCTGTCGGTGCTACGTCGAGTGGAGAGACGTCGACGAGAGGCTGCGGCGTCGGCGTCTTAGGGTATGCAGGCGGCCGTGGGGTTCGCTGCTGGAGAAAGGGGAAGCAGGCCAGGGCTTCGGATGCGCTGTCGTGTGTGGGTGCCGACGAGCTCTTGTCGCCGTGGAGAAACGAAGGAAACAGGGGATGTGGGCTCGAGACAGGGGAGGGTGATTCGCTGCCGTGGGAAGGAGAGTTACCGGTGAGAGGGGCTGTCGTGGAGGGGTTGGAGGCTGCGGCGAGTCGGAGTCATCCGTTCGGAGGTGCAGAGCGTCGGCGGTGACTGACTGGCTCGGGGCGACGGCCGGAAGGAGGAGCAGCAATGGAGCTGCTGCTGTTGGCTGAACGGCGGCGACGCCGGCTGTGTATGGCGGCGCTGGGCGGTGCAGATTCGTCGGAAGGTGGCGCTGGGTTCGTCGGGCAGCGGGGCTCCGTCGGGATGGCAGCTGGAGGTGAGAGGAGGCCGGAGAAGGGGTCGGAGTGGAGGAGGCCGCGACGGTGGCCTCGTCGGAGCTACAAGGTGGCCAGCGCGGGAGAGGGAGCAGGCCGGATCTTGGCCGTACGGCGCCACTGCGAGGGGGCGAGGTGGCCGGAGCATGCGTCCGGAGGAGAGGCTCTGACGGTTGGCAGGTCGAACGAAAGAAGAGGTTGCGGCCTCAAGGTTCCGGGCGATGCTTGTGGGTGAGGGCTAGGGAAACAGGGTTTGATATATGGGAAAGAGATAACCTGGGCTTGGGAGTAGGTTGTTGTGCTTCTGTTTAATAGAGTAGGTTTTTTTTAAAAGAAAATGTGAAACCTAGGGATGAGCCTGTTAACCTATTAGTAGGGAGAAGTCAGAGAGAGAGAAAGGACGTGGGAGAAGGGGTACGGTTAAGGCTGGGAATGTGGGGAGCAGTTGAGATAGGATCTGATTTCATCAAATATTAACAGGTTTGATTTAAATAGGTTTTGAAAGGATTTGTTTTTCCTTAAAACATTTCATTTCAAACAACAGCGAAACTTTCATGCCCTTGGGAAAATGCTAGCTAATAGTTTGGGTCCTATACTAATTAGTAGTTATAAGCCTTAATCTAAAACGTATCTCAAAACCTGAACTCAACAATAAAAATAATAATAACTTAATATTTATTAATGGAATTACAGTGGTTTGGATTGAAAATCGTATAGCACTATTTATTTATTTATTTATTTTTTTAATAAAAGAAACTATTTTAAAAATTGTAATGAGTTAAGTAGATTGGGCCGTCCACGTCTAAAACTTATTTAAAAAAATACCGGGGTGCTCGCGCCTCCGAGAGGATCGTGAATACATGGTGTGGTCGCGCGTCTGAACTACGGAAGTCAGTAAAAAAAAATCAAATACTCAAAACGCCCACGAAACACAGCTACGCGCTAAAATACGTACGGTCGGAAAGTGACCGTTACAGTACCCGTGCTATTATACAAGTTTAGTTGATGTATTATTTTACAGAACCATTTGTGCACACTTTTGAGTGAACCGAGCGTTATATCTATTCCTTCTCCACATATATCTTATATTCTTTACATGACACTCGATTTCACTCCCCAAAGCTATTTCTATCGCATCCATTCCCAAAGATTCTCTACAAAAGAAAAGCTTGCTCCAAAAAGCCCAAAAAGCCAAAGAGGGGCCAAAAAACCAAAACTACAAATATTATTGCTCCTACAAAAATCCAAAAAGAAAAAAAAGAAAAAAAGCTCAAAATTCAAAGAAGATATCAATTTTCATTACTTAGAGCAATACATCTACTATTGTGAAAGCCAAAACAAAATTCCAAATCCACAAATACTTCTTTGGATGCGACGCCTCAATTCAAGCTTGGGGGGAAATCTTTTGACCACATGAGTGAGCATGACATTAGAGTGGAGTTGTGCACGAACGAGAAAGTTTGATAATGCTGAAACTTAACGAAACAATTTAGTTATGGGGATTTCTTATGATTTGATATGAGGATGTGTATGTCTTAATTTTTATTCTATTCTTTATTGCATGCCTCGTGTGAATTTCCACGCTTCAGTTATATCTTCTGATTGAAAAGTGTGTCGCTAATGTTATGCATATTCGATGCTATGAAACATACGATGTTGATTTAGACTAAATGTATGAATACTAGAGAGACCCATTTCATTCATTATTAACTCTCAAGTACTTCATTTATATAAGATATGAATCTCTGTGGTAGTGTGTGATTTACTTTCTGAGTCGTTGTGTTATGTGGTGAATGTCGACAGATCTGAGAGAATAATCTAGCGACCCTCTTTTCTTCGTATTCTTTTTCGTTTTTTATTTTTACCTCCAGGTGTGCTTCGTATTCGTCTTCCTTGAGGACGAGTGGTAAGCTTGGGGGATTTCGAAATGCTCCTATTTTACATGTTTTATCGCATTTTCATGACACATTTCACCCTCCAAACCCCCATTTAATACGCTTTTATGCTATTATTTGGAACAATATGACTTTCGGAGCGTTTATGCCCATTTCAGGGACTTGGAGTGATATTGGAGCAATTTGAAGTTAATAAGACGATCGGCGATGTGAGAGCACCAAGGATACTCATGATGACATGCTTGAGTGCCAAAGAAGAAGACTAGAGGAAGAAAGGAGGAAGAGAAAGAGAAAGGATCAATAGCCAATGCCCAAGCCACTTTCCCAGGTGACTTGGCCCGAGCAGCATTCTGCTGCTCGGTCGAGCTGACGCAGACTCAGCCAATGTGCACGGGCCACTCGATCGAGCAGAGAGGAGACTCGGCCGAGTCAACCCAACTTCAAGCTTCCTCTATCAGATATCCGACTCAGTCGAGCAGGGACTACTCAATCCGAACAGACTGACGACTCGACAGAGCAGGACCAACTCGTCCTGAGCAGGCAGAGCGAGGTTTTGGACAAAGAATCCAAACTTCCTAACGACTCGACCGAGCAGGACCTACTCGACCGGAGCAGGCATAACGACAATTTTAGGAGAAGCTCAGATCCACTGACAACTCGATTGAGCAGGCGGGCTACTCCACCGAGCACGAAGGCTACTCGGTCGAGCAAGGCAATCGCCCAGATTTTCAGATAGCCTCTCAATCTTTTGAAATCTGCTATCATTTCAGCTACCAAAGTATTTTTTTCATATTTTTTGTGGATAGTAGACCTCATGACGGTTCCAACGCCGCTAAGAATGTGCCAATCGGAGGTCGGATAAAATCTGGAGAATTTCTGCAAGTTGACGCTGTAGTGCTGAAATTGCTACTCGACCAAGCATCATGGGCTACTCAACCGAGTCAGAGCGGGCCCGGAACTTAAGGTGCGGACATAATTGGTTTTGGGCACAAATTTCAGAGGGTTTCTTGGGCTATTTGCTATGGTTTTGAGGGGACTATATATATGAATTGTAGCCGTCATTAGAGGGGGACTTTTTAGAGAGAGTTCTAAGAAGTTTTGGAGACGATCTTTTGGGAGTTAGGCTACGCCATAGACCCCTCCTCTTGTATGAAGCTAAGTATTTTATCTCCTTAATTTTATTTTAGATCTTCTTATTGTTTTCTATGATGCTAGCAATGATTTTTATTGTTTTCATAATGTTTGCTATGCTTGAATAATCTTTTCTAGGGCTAATGGATTAGCCCTAGGATTTTAGGATCTAGATGCAAAGATAGGATTTTTATGATGCGTTGGATATAAAAGGGGTTGTATTTTGGTTGATCTAGCAAAATCCCTAGGAGAACTTGTACTGAGATCATGCCCACGGTCGGTGGAATCGATTAGCTTATGGAGTATCTTACGAATTTAATTAGGGAGTTAGTGTATTCAACTAAGGCTCGTGACCATGCCCGGCTCGTGCCTTGATGGGATCCACCGATGAACTATACCATTAATTGACGGCTACCGCCATTGCGTCAACAAGAGCCACCAAAATACCTCGAAGCTCTAACCCACGAGAGTTGTACGAGTTGAAAGCGTTCGACCCACGAGAGTAGTGAGATAATTGTAGATCCTTAATGCACGTATTGTATGCGCCTATCGCGCGAGTGGGGTTAACGCGATACGTTAGATTCATAATGCCTTGACGCATGAATTCACTTCCTAGATGCTACAATCCCCAATAAAACCAATGCAACGTAAAAGTCCTAGCCTAGCATCGACATCCGACGGTTTTAGTGGTGAGTCCTAAAGCCCTAATCTTTTATATTTTATTTATTTCTTTTTTGTGTGGAATCCCTTGTTTATGATGTTGAGTGACACAACCTTCGCATCCATCGCCATTACGACCCTACATACTCCATATTCACCAATAAACTCGCAAGTCTAACTTAACCTAGGAGTAGATTTGTATTATAGCACCGCTTCCCCGTGTTCGATACTCGCTTGCCACTATGCCGTGCGCTTACGGTAAACGACATCGTTTCGGAGTTAATTCCGGATCGATCAAGTTTATGACGTCGTTGTCGGGGATTTATCTCCCTGTAATTCGTGCCATAACTAAGTTGTTCTATGGTTACATTTCGGACGCATCAAGTTTATGTCACCGTTGCCGGGGAAGCATTCTGCCTTATTATCTATTTACCACAATTAGGTTGATTAGATTGTGTTAAAAAAACAAAACAAAAAACAGAGAGAGAAATTTTTTCCACCACCTGCTTTATCATTATCTCTAGCTTCTTGTACCATTGATATCTTTTCCAGGTTGTTTGTTTTTGACTATTAAGGTACAATGGATCAATATTGGCATTATTCAGGCAATAATTATTTGGCGCAATATGAGGCTCCAATGAAAAAATGCAAATATTATTCACAGGACCCATGCTATCAGATGAAAGGATATGATCAATATTCAGAGTGCTATGCCTACTACGAGTCTTGTGACAAGGAGGGACACATGCCCTACGAAAGCTGCGTCTGTCTCTTGAGTCCTGACCATCCTCTCAATTTGACACTCAATGCATTTATGGCACAGGTAGAGGAGAGCACGGCTATCAGTGCTATACTGAATGGGTCACATGATCGATGGCAGAAAGATATGGACGAAATCAACAAGTACCATTCATATTATGAGCTCGAGGGAGAGACTGAGGACATTGATACTTCCACCTCTGAGGAGACAACGGTACCAGACACGGATGCAGCCACTTCTGATGAGAGAACTGTGATGAGACACTCGGGAGGTGCTACTGCAGATCCAGTTTGTACTGCCGTCGCTCCCTCACTCACCTATACATCTAGTTCATGTGAAGAGTGGATGGACGATTCAGATGAAGAAGACATTGATGTTATCTACCTCATGCCGGCTGAAATATACGATGCATCCAAGGGTGACACATTCACTTCCATACCTAGAGAGCCTGAGGATATTTTTGCGTCCTGCTTGTCTCCCTACCAGATACCTGAGCTCACAGCGCCACGTGCACATACTATTGAGAAGGCCAAGCCATGCAATCGGGTGCCTCGAGCTCCAGGACAGAAACAAAGAAGGAGGCATAAAAAGGAGAAGATGAAGTTTACATTGCCTTCTATACCTGAGGAGCCTGAGGATGATATCCACGTTCAGCTTGGGGGAGGTATTATGCACTTTGATATTACCACCTCCGACGAGACCACAACACCTGGTACTACAGAGTCAGCTTGTGCCATTGTCTCTTCCCCTTGCCGCCCACATGAGCCAGAGTATGCTTTTGAGGAGTCCTTACATGCGGAGCCAGAGCTTGTTACTGAGTAGGCCGTGCATTGGGACATGGACACTGCCATTCATGAGGATCCCGAGCATTACCCTCCTCATTTTGAGCTACCGCAGCCACCCCCACTTTCTACAGAGGCTGAGCATCCCTCAGAGCAACACCCTTCCACTGACGTCGAGGACTATTCCACAGAGCTTTTGGCCCCCCTTCAAGGAGATCTCTTTACCCCCTCATTTCTTACATTTGATTCCCCTCCCATGTATGATGTTTACCATGATTCGTATTTTGATGACTCATTGTGCCTTTTCAGGATACACATACAAATGATCAAGAGGTACGATGTGACGTATACGAGGAGGAGAGCGGGGAGTTAGCACCCATGGATGCTATTGAATATGATCAGGAGGTGTAGTTGGATAAGTCTGACGATGATGAGGAGTTGCCTGATGAGACCCAAACTTATATGCCAAAGCTACCTGAACAACCTAATGCGAACAACGAGTAGTTGGTTGACGTGGTGCACGAGAGTAGAGATTTATTTCCCGGGAAGTGTTGTCAACCATCTTTAATTTTAAATACTTGTGTTGATGATCCTCTTTGGAATACATTTATTTTGGGGAAGAATTATCCACATCAGATTGATGCGGCTTATCTCTAGCAAGGTACAAGTGGAGTCCTTTGGGAGATGTTAGGAGCCGCATTGCTGGAATCTGATGGGGTCCGTGGACACACGCACCTAGCGGAGCCATGAAAAGAGCAGTTGTAGCAGTTACCAGCACCGACAAAGATACTGGATCCGCCTTTTGCTATAGGTGATATCAATCCAGTAGTGTAGTATTTTATGCTTTCAATAAACATGAATCCTCTCGACAGCGAGAGGACCGTATAGATTTGCTCGGATAAATATCACCTTATATGACGGCAACAAAAATCTTTTACACCCCGAACCCATTATATATATTAATTGCCCTCTTCACATTTTGATATGTCCCACCATTTTGCTCACCACCACCGAGCAATTCTTTCAAGTGAAATCTTACTTTCTTATTCGTTTGACTTGATCCCGCTTATCGAAGCCATGACATTTTTGATCAAGTCATTTGAATAGTATTGTTTGGTATAAGCTTGGGGGAAGGTGCTCGCATGCATCATTGCATATGCATGTAGTTGCATTAGTATTTCATGTTATTCATGTCATCATTTTTCATTCACCCCCTCATATTTATCATTGTTCCTCATATTTTTCCTTTTATGATCACTTTGAGGACATTGTGAAGTTTAAGCTTGGGGGAGTGCATTTCCAAGCCATTTAGTTTCATTAATTGCATATTTTACTTTTAATTTAGGATTCTTATATTTTTTCAATTTTTTTCATCTTATTTTCAATTTTTGCATCTTATTTTTTCTTTTAAGTGTGTTCATGCATCATATTGTGTGCTTGTTTTTCTTTTATTTCTTTCTTCTATTTTTATTTCTCTATTTTATTTTCTTTCTTTTGCTAGTTGAATTCCCTATGATGTTTTATCTTATGCTTTCACCTCTCTCACAACACTTATTTTTCATGCCATGCTACTTAGAGAATTTCATAATCCTAATCCTTATAAGTACTTGAAAATACTTTTGATAATCTCTCTATAGCGAATGCATGAAGCTTATTGAAACTAAATATGTGGAGTAGTATTTAGTATGCTTTCATTGGAAATACACCAAGATTCAAGTATCACTAGTATATCTGAAGCCTTGCTTTCATCTCATATTCACTTTCTTATTGCATGCTTGATATAATTGAAATATTACTTCTTGACTTCACTACTCATTGATATGATTAAGGATACCAGTGCTATTATACGAGTTTAGTTGATGTATTATTTTACAGAACCGTTTGTGCACACTTTTGAATGAACCGAGCATTATATCTATTCCTTCTCCACATATATCTTATATTCTCTACATGTCACTCGATTTACTCCTCAAAGCTATTTCTATCGCATCCATTCCGAAAAATTCCCTACAAAAGAAAAGCTTACTCCAAAAAGTCCAAAAGCCAAAGAGGGGCCAAAAAACCAAAATTACAAATACTATTTCTCCTACAAAAATCCAAAAAGAAAAAAACAAAAAAAGCTCAAAATTCAAAGAGGATCTCAATTTTCATTACTTGGAGCAATACATATACTACTGTGAAAACCAAAACAAAATTCCAAATCCACAAATACTTCTTTGGATGCGATGCCTCAATTCAAGCTTGGGGGGAAATCTTTTGACCACATGAGTGAGCATGACATTAGAGTGGAGTTGTGCACGAATGAGAAAGTTTGATAATGCTGAAACTTAACGAAACAATTTAGTTTTGAGGATTTCTTATGATTTGATATGAGGATATGTATGTCTTGATTTTTATTCTATTCTTTATTGCATGCCTTGTGTGAATTTCCATGCTTTAGTTATATCTTCTGATTGAAAAATGTGTCGCCAATGTTATGCATATTCGATGCTATGAAACATAGGATGTTGATTTAGAGTAAATATATGAATATCAGAGAGACCCCTTTCATTCATTATTAACTCTCAAGTACTTTGTTTATATAAGATATGAAATCTCTGTGGTAGTGTGTGATTTACTTTTTGAGTCGTTGTGTTATGTGGTGAATGTCGACAGATCTGAGAGAATAATCTAGCGACCCTCTTTTCTTCGTATTCTTTTTCGTTTTCTTTTTTTTACCTCCTGGTGAGCTTCGTATTCTTCTTCCTCGAGGACGAGTAAGAGGTAAGCTTGGGTGATTTTGATATGATCCTATTTTACATGTTTTATCGCATATTTTCATGACACATTTCACCCTCCAAATCCCCATTTTATACGTTTTTACGCTATTATTTGGAACAATATGACTTTTAGAGTGTTTATGCCCATTTCAGGGACTTGGAGCGATATTGGAGCAATTTGGAGTCAATAACATGATCGGCGACGTGAGAGCACCAAGGAGACTCCTGATGACATGCTTGAGGTGCCAAAGAAGAAGACAAGAGGAAGAAAGGAGGAAGAGAAAGAGAAAGGGTCAACAGCCGAGGCCCAAGCCACTTTCCCAGGCGACTCGGCCCGAACAACATTCTGCTGCTCGGTCGAGCTGATGCAGACTCAGCCAATGTGCACGGGCCACTCGATCGAGCAGAGAGGAGACTCGGCCGAGTCAACCCAACTTCAAGCTTCCTCTATCAGACATCCGACTCGGTCGAGCAAGGCCTACTCGACCCGAACAGACTGACGACTCGTTCGAGCAGGACCTACTCGACCCGAGCAGGCAGAGCGAGGTTTTGGACAAAGAATCCAAACTTCCTGATGACTCGATCGAGCATGACTTACTAGACCCAAGTAGCCAGAATGACAATTTGAGGAGAAGCTCAGGTCCACTGATGACTGATCGAGCAGGCGGGCTACTCGACCGAGCACGAAAGCTACTCGGTCGAGTAAGGCAAGCGCCCAGATTTTCAGATAGCCTCTCACTCTTTTGAAATCTGCTATATCGTTCCAGCAACCAAAGTATTTTTCTAATATCTTTTTGGATAGTAGACTTCATGATGGTTCCAACGCCGCCAAGAACGTGCCAATCGGAGGTCGGATGAAATCTGCGGAATTTCTACAAGTTGACGATGCTGTGCTGAAATCGCTACACGACCGAGCAGCATGGGCTACTCGACCGAGTCAGAGCGGGCCCGGAACTTAAGTTGATGCCATAATTGGTTTTGGGTACGAATTTCAGAGGGTTTCTTGGGCTATTTGATAGGGTTTTGAGGAGACTATATATATAAATTGTAGCCGTCATTAGAGGGGGACTTTTTAGAGTTTTTAGAGAGTTCTAAGAAGTTTTGGAGATGATCTTTTGGGAGTTAGGCTACGTCATAGGCCCCTCCTCTTGTATGAAGCTAAGTATTTTATCTCCTTAATTTTATTTTAGTTCTTCTTATTGTTTTTCTATGATGCTAGCAATGATTTCTTTTGTTTTCATAATGTTTGCTATGCTTGAATAATCTTTTCTAGGGCTAATAAATTAGCCCTAGGATTTTAAGATCTAGATGCGAAGATAGGATTTTTATGATGCATCAGATATAAAAGGGGTTGTATTTTGGTTGATCTAGCAAAATCCCTAGGAGAACTCGTACTAAGATGCCCACGGTCGGTGGAATCGATTAGCTTAAGGAGTATCCTACGGATTTAATTAGGGAGTTAGTGTATTCAACCAAGGCTCGTGACCATGCCCGGCTCGGGCCTTGATGGGATCCACCGACAAACTATACCACTAATTGACGGCTACCGCCATTGCGTCAACAAGAGCCACTAAAATACCTCGAAGCTCTAACCCACGAGAGTGGTACGAGTTAAGAGCGTTCAACCCACGAGAGTGGTGAGATTATTGTAGATCCTTAATGCACGTATCGTATGCGCCTATCGCGCGAGTGGGGTTAACACGATACGTTAGATTCATGATACCTTGACACATGAATTCACTTCCTAGATGCTACAATCCCCAATAAAACCAATGCAACGTAAGAGTCCTAGCCTAGCATCGACATCCGACAGTCCTAGTGGTGAGTCCTAAAGCCCTAATCTTTTATATTTTATTTATTTCTTTCTTTGTGTGGAATCCCTTGTTTGCGACGTTGAGTGACACAACCTTCGCATCTATCTCCATTACGACCCCCATACTCCACATCCACCAATAAACTCGCAAGTCTAACTTAACCTAGGAGTAGATATGTAGTATAGCACCGCTTTCCCGTGTCCGATACCTGCTTTCCACTATATCGTGCACATGCTGTAAACTACATCGTTTCAAATTTAATTCCGGATCGATCAAGTTTATGGCACTATTGCCGGGGATTTATCTCCGTGTAATTCGTGCCATAACTAGGTTGGTCTAGGGTTACATTTCGGATGCATCAAGTTTATGGCGCCATTATCGGGGAGGCGTTCCGCCATATTATCTATTTACCACAATTAGGTTGATTAGATTGCGTTAAAAAACAAAACAAAATAAAATAAAACAAAACAAAACAAAAAAACATAGAGATAAATTTTTCCCACCACCTACTTTACCTCTATCTCTATCTTCTTGTACCATTGATATCTTTTCCAGGTTGTTTGTTTTTGACTATTAAGGCACAATGGACCAATCTTGGCATTATTCAGGCAATGATTATTCGGCACAGTATGAGGCTCCAATGAAAGAATGCGAATATTATTCACAGGACCCATACTATCAGATGAAAGGATATAATCAATTTTCAGAGTGCTATGCTTACTGCGAGCCTTGTGACAAGGAGGGACACATGCCCTACGAAAGCCGTGTATGTCTCTTGAGTCCTGACCATCCTCTCAATTTGACACTCAATGCATTTATGGCACAGGTAGAGGAGATCGCGGCTGTCAGCGCTATACATAATGAGTCACATGATCGATGGCAGAAAGATATGGACGAAATCAACAAGTACCTTTCATATTATGAGCTCGAGAGAGAGACTGAGGACATTGATACTTCCACCTTTGAGGAGACAACGGTACCAGACATGGATGCAGCCACTTCTGATGAGAGAACTGTGATGAGACACTCGGGAGGTGCTACTATAGATCCAGTTTGCACTGCCGTCTCTCCCCCACCCACCTATACAGCTAGTTCATATGAAGAGTGGATGAACGATTCAGATGGAGAAGACATTGATGTTATCTACCTCGTGCCGGCTGACATATACGATGCATCCAAGAGTGACACATTCACTTCCATACCTAGAGAGCCTGAGGATATTTTAACGTCCTGCTTGTCTCCCTACCAGATACATGAGCTCACAGCGCCACCAGCACTTACTATTTAGAAGGCCAAGCCATGCAATTGGGTGCCTCGAGCTCCATGACAGAAACGAAGAAGGATGCTTAAAAAGGAGAAGATGAAGTTTACATTGCCTTCTATACCTAAGGAGCCTGAGGATGATATCCACATTCAGCTTGGAGGAGGTATTATGCACTTTGTTATTGCCACCTCCGACGAGACCACAGCACCTAGTACTACGGAGTCAGCTTGTGCCATCGTCGCTCCCCCTTGCCGCCCACATGAGCCAGAGTATGCTTTTGAGGAGTCCTTGCATGCGGAGCCAGAGCTTGTTACCGAGGAGGCCATGCATTGGGACAAGGACACAACCATTCATGAGGATCCCGAGCAATACCCTCCTCCTTTTGAGCTACCGCAGCCACCCCCACTTTCTACAGAGGCTGAGCATCCCTCAGAGCACCACCCTTCCACTGACGCCGAGGATTATTCCACAGAGCTTTTGGCCCCCCTTCAGGGAGATCTCTTTACCCTCTTGTTTCTTACATTTGATTCCCCTCCAGTGTATGATGTTTACCATGATTCGTATTTTGATGACTCATTGTGCCTTTTTCAGGATACACATACAAATGATCAAGAGGTACAATGGGATGTATACGAGGAGGAGAGGGGAGAGTTAGCACCCATGGATGCTATTGAATATGATCAGGAGGTACAGTGGTATAAGTCTGACAATGATGAGGAGTTGCCTGATGAGACACACACTTATATGCCAAAGCTACCTGAACAACCTGAGGCGAACACCGAGGAGTTGGTCGACGTGGTGCACGAGAGTGGAGATTTATTTCCTGGGAAGTGTTGTCAACCATCTTTAATTTTAAATACTTATGTTGATGACCCTCTTTGGAATGCATTTATTTTGGGGAAGAATTATCCACATCAGATTGATGCGGCTTATCTCTTGCAGGGTATAGGCGGGGTCCTTGGGGAGATGTTGGGAGCCGCATTGCTCGAATCTGATGAAGTCCGTGAACACACGCGCCCAGCAGAGCCATGAAAGGAGCAGTTGGAGTAGTTGTCGACACTGACAAAGATACTGGATCCGCCTTTTGCTAAGGTGATATCAATCCAGTAATGCAGTATTTTATGCTTTCAATAAACACGAATCCTCTCGACAGCGAGAGGACTGTATAGATTTGCTCGAATAAATATCACATTATATGACAGCAACAAAAATCTTTTACACCCCGAACCCATATATATATTAATTGCAGTCTTCACATTTTGATATGTCCCACCATTTTGCTCACCACCACCGAGCAATTCTTTCAAGTGAAATCTTACTTTCTTATTCGTTTGAGTTGACCCCGCTTCACGAAGCCGTGACATTTTTGATCAAGTCATTTGAATAGGATTGTTTGGTATAAGTTTGGGGGAAGGCGCTCTCATGCATCATTACATATGCATGTAGTTGCATTAGGATTTCATGTCATTCATGTCATCATTTTTCATTCACCCACTCATATTTATCATTGTTCCTCATATTTTTCATTTTATGATCACATTGAGGACAATGTAAAGTTGAAGTTTGGGGAGTGCATTTCCTTGCCATTTAGTTGCATTTGTTGCATATTTTACTTTTATTTTAGGATTCTTAAATTTTTTTCAAATTTTTTCATCATCTTTTCAATTTTTGCATCTTATTTTTCTTTTAAGTGTGTTCATGCATCATATTGTGTACTTGCTTTTCTTTTATTTCTTTCTTCTATTTTTATTTCTCTATTTTCTTTTCTTTCTTTTGTTAGTTCAATTCCGTGTGATGTTTTATCTTATGCTTTCACCTCTCTCACATCGCTTATTTTTCATGCTTTGCTACTTAGAGAATTTCATAATCCTAATCCTTATAAATACTTGAAAATATTCTTATGTTGATCTTTCTAGTGCGAATGCATGAAGCTTATTGAAACTGAATATGTGGAGTAGTATTTAGTATGCTTTCATTGGAAATACACCAAGATTCAAGCATCACTAGTATATCTGAAGCCTTGCTTTCATCTCCTATTCGCATTCTTATTGCATGCTTGATATAATTGAAATATTACTGCTTGACTTCACTACTCATCGATATGATTAAGGATACCCGTGCTATTATATGAGTTTAGTTGATGCATTATTTTACAGAACCGTTTGTGCACACTTTTGAGTGAACCGAGCGTTATATCTATTCCTTCTCCACATATATCTTATATTCTCTACATGTCACTCGATTTCACTCCCCAAAGCTATTTCTACGGCATCCATTCCCAAAAATTCCCTTCAAAAGAAAAGCTTGCTCCAAAAAGTCCAAAAAGCCAAAGAGGGGCCAAAAAACCAAAAATACAAATACTATTGCTCCTACAAAAATCCAAAAAGAAAAAAAGAAAAAAAGCTCAAAATTCAAAGAAGATCTCAATTTTCATTACTTAGAGCAATACATATACTATTGTGAAAACCAAAACCAAATTCCAAATCCAAAAATACTTCTTTGGATGCGACGCCTCAATTCAAGCTTGGGGGGAAATCTTTTGACCACATGAGTGAGCATGACATTAGAGTGGAGTTGTGCACGAACGATTTGATAATGCTGAAACTTAACGAAACAATTTAGTTATGTGGATTTCTTATGATTTGATATGAGGATGTGTATGTCTTGATTTTTATTCTATTCTTTATTGCATGCCTTGTGTGAATTACCACACTTCAGTTATATCTTCTGATTGAAAAGTGTGTCGCTAATGTTATGCATATTCGATGATATGAAACATAGGATGTTGATTTAGACTAAATGTATGAATACCAGAGAGACCCCTTTCATTCATTATTAACTCTCAAGTACTTCGTTTATATAAGATATGAAATCTCTGTGGTAGTGTGTGATTTACTTTCTGAGTCGTTGTGTTATGTGGTTAATGTCGACAGATCTGAGAGAATAATCTAGCGACCCTCTTTTCTTTGTATTCTTTTTCGTTTTCTTATTTTTACCTCCCGGTGAGCTTCGTATCGTCTTTCTCGAGGACGAGTAAGAGGTAAGCTTGGGTGATTTTGATTTGCTCCTATTTTACATGTTTTATCGCATATTTTCATGACACATTTCACCCTCCAAAACCCCATTTTATACGTTTTTACGCTATTATTTGAAATAATATGACTTTCGGAGCGTTTATGCCCATTTCAGGGACTTGGAGCGATATTGGAGCAATTTGGAGTCAATAAGACGATCGGCGACGTGAGAGCACCAAGGACTCATGATGACATACTTGAGGTGCCAAAGAAGAAGACTAGAGGAAGAAAGGATGAAGAGAAAGAGAAAGGGTCAACAGCCAAGGCACAATCCACTTTTCCAGGCGACTCGGCCCGAGCAGCATTCTGCTGCTCGGTCGAGCTGACACAGACTCGGCCAATGTGCACGTGCCACTCGATCGAGCAGAGAGGAGACTTGGTCGAGTCAACCCAACTTCAAGCTTCCTCTATCAGACATTTGAATCGGTCGAGCTGGGCCTACTCGACCCGAACAGACTGACGACTCGACCGAGCAGGACCTACTCGACTCGAGCAGGCAGAGCGAGGTTTTGGACAAAGAATCCAAACTTCCTGACGACTCGACTGAGCAGGACTTACTCGACCCGAGCAGGAAGAATGACAATTTGAGGAGAAGATCAGATCCACTGATGACTCGATCGAGCAGGTGGGCTACTCGACCGAGCACGAAGGCTACTCGGTCGAGTAAGGCAAGTGCCCAGATTTTCAAACAGCCTCTCACTCTTTTGAAATCTGCGATCATTCCAGCAAGCAAAATATTTTTCTGAATATTAGACTTCATGATGGTTCCAACGTCGCTAAGAACGTGCCAATCGGAGGTCGAATGAAATCTTGGAAATTTCTGTAAGTTGACACTACAGTGCTGAAATCGCTACTCGACCGCGCAGCATGGGCTACTCGACTGAGTCAGAGCGGGACCGGAACTTAAGTTGCGGCCATAATTGGTTTTAGGCACGAATTTCAGAGGGTTTCTTGGGCTTTTTGCTAGGGTTTTGAGGGGACTATATATATGAATAGTAGCCGTCATTAGAGGGGGACTTTTTAGAGTTTTTAGAGAGTTCTAAGAAGTTTTGGAGACGATCTTTTGGGAGTTAGGCTACGCCATAGGCACCTCCTCTTGTATGAAGCTAATTATTTTATCTCCTTAATTATATTTTAGTTATTCTTACTATTTTTCTATGATGATAGCAATGATTTCTATTGTTTTCATAATGTTTGCTATGCTTGAATAATCTTTTTAGGGCTAATTGATTAGCGCCAGGATTTTAGGATCTAGATGCAAAGATAGGATTTTTATGATGCGTTGGATATAAAAGGGGTTGTATTTTGGTCGATCTAGCAAAATCCCTAGAAAACTCGTACTGAGATCGTGCCCACGGTCGGTGAAATCGATTATCTTAAGGAGTATCCTACGAATTTAATTAGGGAGTTAGTGTATTCAACCTAGGCTTGTGACCATGCCCGGCTCGCGCCTTGATGGGATCCACCGGCGAACTATACCACTAATTGACGGCTACCGCCATTGCGTCAACAAGAGCCACCAAAATACCTCGAAGCTCTAACCCACAAGGTGGTACGAGTTGAGAGCGTTCGACCCACGAGAGTGGTGAGATTATTGTACATCCTTAATGCACATATCGTATGTGCCTATCGCCGAGCGGGGTTATACATTAGATTCATGATGCCTATCGCCGAGCGGGGTTACACAGAAAAGCCACTAGGCTAAAAGAAAGAGTCTAAGGCCCAGAACAAGGCCAAACAAAAACCACGACATAAATAAGTATAGGTGCCACGCACCGATAACAAAACAACTGTCTAACAAAAGTAAAACACACGGAGACACTAGGACTGGTCCCCAGTGTCCACGTACTCCCCGTCCAACGCGGGCTCAAGCTCGGCGTCCGCAAACACCTCACCCTCAGCTGGCAACTCAGGCTCAAGGTCTAACATGCGTCACCCAAAGAGAGAGGGGCACATGTCAGCAAGTCTAAAAAGACTTGGGCAAGGAAACTGAAAGTAACTAGCAACCTAGCACTTATAATATTAAGCAATGACATGGCAGTTAAGTATGATGCAACAGTTTAAAAGAGAGGCAAGCACACACGTTGTAGCAACAGCTACCAAGTCACTAATCACTTATCATTTAACACTTATCACTTATCACTATTAATCACTTAAACACTAGAGATTTCGCCTGCAGGCTGGAGTGGCGGATCAGGCCATCTCGTGCTCTGGTGACGCATATCTCTTACTCACTTAAACACTAGAGATTTCGCCTGCAGGCTGGAGTGGCGGATCAGGCCATCTCGTGCTCTGGTGACGCATATCTCTTACCCCACCCCTACGTGTATCGAGCATTTGCTCGCTTCTGGATCACGGGCCAGGAAGTGTATTTGGCATAGGGTTGTGCCCACGAAAAGTGGGTGCCTAGCCGGTATCCGAGCGTTGGGGTTTCCAACTACAGGGCTCGCTTCTGGAACACGAGCCAGGAATATAATGTTGTAGCGTGTGCTACACAATCACAATAATTTATTACTATGCAATGACATGAACAAATGATTGCGTACCGTTAATTGAATTTAAACGTGACATACAAGCATGATGAGGGTGACGGACCAAGCTTCGTTGTCAAGCTAGGTCAATGGCGTCTAAACGGCTATCCTTTCACCGTTTAGTCTCTTTTACGCTAAAACAAGGTAATGGCCTAAGACATGGCCCAAATCAAGAGATGCAAGTTTCACTTGCCTATCACCGGGGATGACGGTTATGAAAGTTCGTTTCCGCGGATGATAGCCTACGGGGAATCGCTGTTATGGGGAACAATCAACAAAACACAAGTATTTTATTAGGGTTTCATAAAAATTACAATAGGATATGAAAACAACGGGGAATCGATTTCTTACCAAGAGGAGGCGGAAGAAACACTCCGGGGAACCCTAGGATCAGATCTGGAGAAGATTGGAGAAGTTTGGGGAAACTAGGGTTTAGGGGGATTTTGGGGATTTGATGGGTTTTGGTGAGATTTTGGGGAAGATGAGTGGTAGATTGAGTGAATGGATGGATTGGATGATGGATTTAGGGTTTGGAATGAAGGATTGAAGCTAGGAGGAAGATGGGGGCTGAAGGGGGAAGTTTTTAGGGTTTTGGGTCATGTTGGAGAAGAAGAAGTCGAATGGGTTGGGTTTAAATAGGCTAGGCTGGCGGCTGCCCAGAAATTAGGGTTTTAACACTGGTTAGTCGGTCAAAGAGCAACCACTGACCGACTAGTTTGGCAACTAGTCGGTCGGTCGACCAACACAGACCGACTAAGTGCAAACAGTAACTCCTGAACGAAAATAGGATTCTAGAGTTAGTCGGTCCATGAACAAGTACTGACCGACTAGTTTAGCATCTAGTCGGTAGATGAACGTTCTTAGACCGACTAAGAGTAAACAGTAACTGATACAAAAATAAGATGATGAGTTAGTCGGTTCAAGAAGCATTGCTGACCGACTAGTTTGCAACCTAGTCGGTCAACCAACGTTCTTAGACCGACTAACGATAAACAGTAACTCCTGAGAAAATTTAGAAAGCTCACTAGTCGGTCCAAGAAGGATTGCCGACCGACTGGATCGTCATCTAGTCGGTCGGTGGCCCTTCTTACACCGGCTAATGAGCACCAAAAGTTCCGATACGGAGCACGAGGCCCCGTGATCGAATCCTAAGACTCCTAGGCTTGATCTAATAGTTAGATATGACCGTTATGAAGCCCGTCACAAACGACGTACTTCGAAATCGACGATCCTAAGGAAGAATCGAGAAAATACGACGAATCGATCGAAAATGAAAGCTACGGAGACGAAAATCACACAATAGGAGAAAATCCACCAAAACATATATTATATTATAATAAATTCTGATACATGAAAAGCAGTCGTTACATCCTCCCCAACTTAAGAAAAATTCCGTCCTCGGAATTCCCAAATACTCACGAGTCCGGAAACAAAAGTGGGTAGCGCTCCCGCATCTCATCTTCTCTCTCCCAAGTGGACTCTCCCGGCGAACCGTGTCGCCACATCACCCTCACAAGATCGACAATCTTGTTTCGAAGTGACTTCTGACGCCTGTCCAGAATCTGCACCGGATACTGGTCATACGTCAAATCTGAGCGAACGGCGATCTCCGAGAAATCCACGGCATGAGATGGATCGCTAATGTATCGACGAAGCTGCGACACATGGAAAACATTGTGAACTCCTTCCAAAGATGGCGGCAAGGCCAAGCGATAAGCTACCTCGCCAACCCTCTCCAAAACATCAAATGGTCCAATGTATCGCGGGCTCAACTTCCCACGCTTCCCGAAACGAATCACACCACGATTCGGGGAAATCTTCAAGAACACATGGTCGCCCGGCTGAAATTCCAAAGGACGACGTTTAGCATCAGCCCAATGCTTAAAACGGTCCTGAGCAATCCTCAACCTCTCCCGAATATTCCTGACGATATCCACGGCCTCCACGATCATCTCAGGTCCCAACAACTCCCGATCACCAACGTCATCCCAACTCAATGGCGATCGACATTTCCTCCCATAAAGAGCGGCGAAAGGTGCCATGCCAATACTCGCCTGGAAGCTGTTGTTGTAGGAAAACTCCACCAAATGCAGATGGTCCTCCCACGAACCCTTGAAATCCAACATGCACGCCCTCAGCATGTCTTCCAAAATCTGAATCGTCCTCTCGGACTGGCCATCCGTCTGCGGATGGTACGCCGTGCTGAAACTCAGACGCGTACCCAAGCCCTTCTGCAAACTCTGCCAAAACTGAGATGTGAACCTCGTGTCTCTGTCAGACACGATACTCACGGGGACTCCATGAAGTCGCACGACCTCCTCCATATACCTCCTTGCCAGCGCCTCAGTGGACTGTCCCACTCGGAACGGAATAAAGTGCGCAGATTTGGTCAATCGATCTACGATCACCCAAATCGCGTCATTCTGCTTCGGACTCCGAGGTAGTCCAGTCACGAAATCCATAGTGATGTGCTGCCACTTCCACTCCGGAATCGGAAGCGGTTGTAGCAACCCGGCCGAACGCTGATGCTCCGCCTTCACTTGCTGGCAAACCAAGCACTTGGCTACACTCCGAGCCACGCTCCTCTTCATACCATGCCACCAATAATTCAGACGAAGATCCTGGTACATCTTGGTGCCACCAGGATGCACAGAATACGGCGAACTGTGTGCCTCCACCATCAGCTCCTCTCTGATATCCCCAGCAGGCACACACAACCTGGCTCCAAACCTCAGCGAGCCATCCTCATGAATCAAAAAGTCAGTCCGCAGACCGGCTTCCACCTGCTCCCGAATCCTTACCAATTTCGGATCTCCGGCTTGGCCAGCCTTAATCCGATCCACGATCGTCGACTGTACCTGCATATACATCAACGAAGAAGCCTCCCCAGAAAGAACAATCTCCACGCCAGACTCGCAAAAATCCTGCTGCAATCTCCACTGCGAGGTCAAAATCATCACCGCTGGAAGCCTACTCAGCGCATCAGGAACCACATTCACCTTGCCAGGGTGATACTGCAAATCAATCTCATAATCCGCCATAAGCTCCAACCATCGACGCTGTCGCATGTTGAGCTCCTTCTGAGTGAAAATATACTTCAAGCTTTTGTGATCGGTGAAAATCTTCACTTTCTCACTCAGCAAGAAGTGCCTCCAAATCTTAAGAGCGAACACAACGGCAGCCAACTCCAAATCATGCGTCGGGTAATTCTTCTCATGAACCTTAAGCTGACGAGACGCATACGCCACAACATGCCCGTGCTGATGCAACACACAACCAAGACCCTTGCCGGAAGCATCGCAAAAGATCTCAAATCCACCGCTGCGATCAGGCACAACAAGAATAGGGGCAGTCGTCAACCTCTCCTTCAGAATACCAAAAGCACTCTCACAATCACCCGACCAAACATAAGCAACATCCCTCCGCGTCAACCTGGTCATCGGCTCAGCAATACGGGAAAAGTCCTTAATGAATCGCCGATAATAACCAGCAAGTCCAAGGAAACTCCGAATCTCAGACGCAGACGACGGAATGGGCCACTCCCTGATGGCCCTAATCTTCTCGGGATCCACAGAAATACCATCTCCAGTCACCACATGCCCAAGAAAAACAACTCGATCCAGCCAAAACTCGCACTTCGAAAACTTAGCATACAAACGATGCTTCCTCAAAATTTCCAACACCGTCCTCAAGTGCGAGGCATGCTCTTCCCCCGACTTCGAATAGATCAGAATGTCGTCGATGAAGATAACGACAAACTTATCCAAAAAGTCGTAGAAAATCAGGTTCATCAGATTCATGAAAACTGCGGGCGCGTTAGTTACGCCGAAAGGCATAACCACAAACTCATAGTGTCCATACTTCGTCCTGAACGCTGTCTTCGGAACATCATCCCTCTTCACCTTCAACTGATGGTAACCACTCCTCAAATCCAACTTAGAAAACACCCTCGAACCTCCAAGCTGATCAAAAATATCATCGATGCGAGGCAACGGGTATTTATTCTTAATGGTCACCGCATTCAATCCCCGATAGTCCACGCACATGCGACGCGAACCATCCTTCTTCTTAACCAGCAACACCGGTGCTCCCCACGGAGACACACTGGGATTAATATAACCCTTCAGCAACAGCTCATCCAACTGCTTCCGCAACTCTTCCAACTCAGCAGGTGCCATACGATACGGCGCCTTCGAAATCGGCTGCGCACCTGGAACGAGGTCAATAGAAAATTCCAGAGCTCGATCAGGCGGCAATCCAGACATCTCCTCAGGGAAGACGTCGCCAAAATCTCGCACCACAGCTGGCCATTCCAGCTCCAACTGCATAGCTACAGCCTCCACCGGCCTGGCCCGAAATCTGACAGGACCAAGCGAACTGCTACCACGACTGAACTCAAATACTGGATGTCCGGGAATCTCGA
Organism: Scilla litardierei; assembly: GCA_030789695.1. Lineage (NCBI taxonomy): Eukaryota > Viridiplantae > Streptophyta > Magnoliopsida > Asparagales > Asparagaceae > Scilla > Scilla litardierei. The sequence goes on from CM061142.1 coordinate 112,423,924, forward strand.
ACACCACCTTCTTCCTCCTACAGTCGATCGTAGCATAGAAGCTCGCAAGCCAATCCATCCCAAAGACCGCATCGTAGTTGGTGATGTTGTGGACAATAAAATCAGCATAAAGCTCATGTCCACAAACCACCACAGAGCAAGGACTGCACCCACAATGCACCGTGACTACTCCATTCCCTGTGACGATGTTCCAACCCTTGGAGAGAGGGGACGTCGACAAGGAATGCTTCTTCACGAAGCTCTGGGCCAAAATGCACATTGACGCACCTGAGTCAAAGAGGACTCGGGCAGGGAACGTGCAAACCAAGACCACACCTAACAACCAGTCTAATCGATCAAATCTTATTCTAGCAACACCACACACAAGCATTCACATAATTTAACAATCAATTAATTAAGGAAGGAACAATCTAGATCGAAAGTTACCTGCAATGACCTCATCCATGGCCAAAACCTCCTCCTCAGACATCAGAAATGCCTGCCTCCTTGGCGGAGCAGCCCGCTCAAAAGCCTGCCTCTGCGGGACGAGGGGCACCCCACGACCAGCGGGCACCGGGGCTCTCTGCTGCAACGGCGGGGCAGCAATAGGTGTCCCCCAAGGTCGCTTCAACTTCGGGCACTCCCTGAGAACATGGGCGGGATCTCCACAAGCAATACATTGCCCCAAGAACTTCCTACATGATTCCTTGATATGACCCTCCTTGCCACAGAAATGGCAAACCTTCCGAACAGGCCCTCCTGGCCTCTTGAACTGAACAGGCGGGTTCGGCCTGAACCCAGGCCTAACCACAGCTCTCGCCTGCTCCACAGGCCTCCTCACAGCACCAACAACAGACCCCTTCCTCTGGTTCACGAGCAGCTCCTACCTCTTGGCAGCGACCAAAACCTTCTGATAAGATTCCCGGTCAGAAGAGGTCACAAAGCTCTGGAGCTCTGAAGCAAGCCCCTGCAGAAACCTCTGAGCTCGCTCCTCAGCGTCCTGCACCATCTTTGGTGCAAACCGACTTAGCCTCATGAACTCCTGGTGGTACATGTCCACCGACGAGTTCCCCTGCTTCAGATCGATAAAACGCTGCAGCATCTCTTCCCTGGCAGCCTTCGGGAAGAACTCACCATCAAATCTGGCCTTGAAGGTAGCCCAGACGATCGGCTCCTCCAACATCTTTTCCTCAGCATCCCACCAATTCCTGGCGTTATCCTTCAGCTGGCGCTTCGCCAAGTCAACCCAACTAACTTCGTTGACCTTGGACATCTTCAGATTGTCCTCAATATTCCTCATCCATTCATCAGCAGCTAATGGACCTTCGGTCCCATCAAAATATGCAGGACCCAGCTCTCTGAACTGCTTCGCCCCGGGCTCAGGGCGAGGGGCTTCCACCACCCGAGCAGCTCGAGTCACTGGAGCATTCTGCACCTGCAGGAGCACACCCTGCTGAACCTGCATCATCTGCAACATCATCCTCATCATCTCCCCATTAGTGGGCTCTCGCTCAGGCTCCTCGTCATGAGGGGGCGCACCACTACCACCACCACGGGTGATTCGCCTTCCTGCCATCTAATGACGCAGAAAACGAAACAATTAGACTCATAGCTTAGGGCTCAGATGTCGAACTTATTTGTTGGACAATCTTGCATTATTATTGTTATCCCGATAATCGCAATTACAGAGGAGACCTGCATGGGCCACCACTAAAACCTGTCACGACCCGCTTCCCTAAAATGGAGGCGAGACGTGAAAAGGTCCGCACGGGAGTGGAGCTATGAAGCCCCAAACCCGATAAGCGTCAATTTAGTATAAGCAGGTCCCTGTAATTGCAATCGAAACAACAACAATAATAATAATAGACGGATAAGAAATACCAATCCCAAAGTTTGTCCACAAAATATTCAACATCACAGAAAAGCCACTAGGCTAAAAGAAAGAGTCTAAGGCCCAGAACAAGGCCAAACAAAAACCACGACATAAATAAGTATAGGTGCCACGCACCGATAACAAAACAACTGTCTAACAAAAGTAAAACACACGGAGACACTAGGACTGGTCCCCAGTGTCCACGTACTCCCCGTCTAACGCGGGCTCAAGCTCGGCGTCCGCAAACACCTCACCCTCAGCTGGCAACTCAGGCTCAAGGTCTAACATGCGTCACCCAAAGAGAGAGGGGCACATGTCAGCAAGTCTAAAAAGACTTGGGCAAGGAAACTGAAAGTAACTAGCAACCTAGCACTTATAATATTAAGCAATGACATGGCAGTTAAGTATGATGCAACAGTTTAAAAGAGAGGCAAGCACGCACGTTGTAGCAACAGCTACCAAGTCACTAATCACTTATCATTTAACACTTATCACTTATCACTATTAATCACTTAAACACTAGAGATTTCGCCTGCAGGCTGGAGTGGCGGATTAGGCCATCTCGTGCTCTGGTGACGCATATCTCTTACTCACTTAAACACTAGAGATTTCGCCTGCAGGTTGGAGTGGCGGATCAGGCCATCTCGTGCTCTGGTGACGCATATCTCTTACCCCACCCCTACGTGTATCGAGCATTTGCTCGCTTCTGGATCACGGGCCAGGAAGTGTATTTGGCATAGGGTTGTGCCCACGAAAAGTGGGTGCCTAGCCGGTATCCGAGCGTTGGGGTTTCCAACTACAGGGCTCGCTTCTGGAACACGAGCCAGGAATATAATGTTGTAGCGTGTGCTACACAATCACAATAATTTATTACTATGCAATGACATGAACAAATGATTGCGTACCGTTAATTGAATTTAAACGTGACATACAAGCATGATGAGGGTGACGGACCAAGCTTCGTTGTCAAGCTAGGTCAATGGCGTCTAAACGGCTATCCTTTCACCGTTTAGTCTCTTTTACGCTAAAACAAGGTAATGGCCTAAGACATGGCCCAAATCAAGAGATGCAAGTTTCACTTGCCTATCACCGGGGATGACGGTTATGAAAGTTCGTTTCCGCGGATGATAGCCTACGGGGAATCGCTGTTATGGGGAACAATCAACAAAACACAAGTATTTTATTAGGGTTTCATAAAAATTACAATAGGATATGAAAACAACGGGGAATCGATTTCTTACCAAGAGGAGGCGGAAGAAACACTCCGGGGAACCCTAGGATCAGATCTGGAGAAGATTGGAGAAGTTTGGGGAAACTAGGGTTTAGGGGGATTTTGGGGATTTGATGGGTTTTGGTGAGATTTTGGGGAAGATGAGTGGTAGATTGAGTGAATGGATGGATTGGATGATGGATTTAGGGTTTGGAATGAAGGATTGAAGCTAGGAGGAAGATGGGGGCTGAAGGGGGAAGTTTTTAGGGTTTTGGGTCGTGTTGGAGAAGAAGAAGTCGAATGGGTTGGGTTTAAATAGGCTAGGCTGGCGGCTGCCCAGAAATTAGGGTTTTAACACTGGTTAGTCGGTCAAAGAGCAACCACTGACCGACTAGTTTGGCAACTAGTCGGTCGGTCGACCAACACAGACCGACTAAGTGCAAACAGTAACTCCTGAACGAAAATAGGATTCTAGAGTTAGTCGGTCCATGAACAAGTACTGACCGACTAGTTTAGCATCTAGTCGGTCGATGAACGTTCTTAGACCGACTAAGAGTAAACAGTAACTGATACAAAAATAAGATGATGAGTTAGTCGGTTCAAGAAGCATTGCTGACCGACTAGTTTGCAACCTAGTCGGTCAACCAACGTTCTTAGACCGACTAACGATAAACAGTAACTCCTGAGAAAATTTAGAAAGCTCACTAGTCGGTCCAAGAAGGATTGCCGACCGACTGGATCGTCATCTAGTCGGTCGGTGGCCCTTCTTACACCGGCTAATGAGCACCAAAAGTTCCGATACGGAGCGCGAGGCCCCGTGATCGAATCCTAAGACTCCTAGGCTTGATCTAATAGTTAGATATGACCGTTATGAAGCCCGTCACAAACGACGTACTTCGAAATCGACGATCCTAAGGAAGAATCGAGAAAATACGACGAATCGATCGAAAATGAAAGCTACGGAGACGAAAATCACACAAGAGGAGAAAATCCACCAAAACATATATTATATTATAATAAATTCTGATACATGAAAAGCAGTCGTTACATCCGCTTGCCACTATATCGTGCGCTTGCGGTAAACTACATCGTTTCGAAGTTAATTCAGGATCGATCAAGTTTATGGCACTATTACCGGGGATTTATCTCCGTGTAATTCGTGCCATAACTAGGTTGTTCTAGGGTTACATTTCGGACGCATCATATATCTTTACACGTTCACCCAGAAGAAAATGCCTCCATAACTTCAATGCAAAAACCATTGCTGCTAGCTCCAAGTCCTGCGTAGGATAGTTCCTCTCATGAGTCTTCAACAGCCCAGAAGCATAGGCTACTACCCTACCATGCTGATGGAGAACACATCCTAATCCGCATCCTGAAGCGTCACTGAAAATCTCATACTAACCTGAACGGTCTAGAATCGTTAGGACAGGTGCAGTGATCAATCTATGCTTCAGTTCATCAAATGCTCGCTGATATTTCTCTGACCAATTATAAGCAACATTCTTCTTGGTTAGATGAGTCATCGGTGCAACAATCTTAGAGAAATCCTTGATGAACTTCCTGTAGTACCCAGCCAATTGAAAGAAACTTCTGATCTCTGTGACTGACTTAGGAACTGGCCACTTCTCCACTGCAGCAACCTTCTTTGGATCTATAGCTATCCCATCTCCAGATACAACATGTCCAAGAAAATAAACTTTGGTCAGCCAGAACTGAAACTTGCTATACTTAGCATATAACTGGTGCTGCCTCAGAGTTTCCAAGACTATCTTCAGATGCTCAGCATGATCTTCCTCTGACCTTGAGTACACCAAAATATCATCAATGAAGACGACCACAAACTTATCCAAGTACTCATAGAAGCTTGGTTCATCAATCTAATGAATGTGGCTGGTGCATTAGCAACGCCAAAAGGCATCACTAAGAACTCATAATGACCATAACGGGTTCGAAATGCAGTCTTCGGAATATCTGATCCTCTGACTTTCACTTGGTGATACCCACTTCTCAAATCCATCTTCGAATATACACGCGATCCACCCAGCTGATCGAAGATGTCATCAATCCTAGGAAGAGGATACTTGTTCTTCACAGTAACCTTGTTCAACTCCCGGTAGTCGATGCACATCCTTCGAGATCCATCATTCTTGTTTACCAAAAGCCCTGGTGCACCTCATGGTGAAACACTCGGTTGACTCAGGCCACGCTCTGACAAATCTTTCAACTAACTACGAAACTCTACTAACTCTGGAGGAGCCATTCGGTATGGAGCCTTCGTAATTGGTTGGGTGCCTGGAATCAGATCAATGGTGAACTCCAAAGATCTATCCGGAGAAAGTCCATAGATATCGTGTGGGAAGACATCAGGAAAATTCCGGACTACCCTCGGCAATACAGGTTCAGCTTCCATCTCCATCATCACTTCTACTGGGTTGGCCTTAAACTCCAACGGTTCAAGGGAACTACTACCACTAAGGAGTTCAAATTCTGGATGATTAGGAATCTGAAATACTATCTTCCTGAGTCTACAATCTATAGTGGCATAGAACATCCCTAACCAGTCCATCCCAAATACTGCTTCAAAGTGAGGCATCTCCATCACTAAGAAATCTGCATACAGTCTACGTCTACAAATCTCTACAGGACACTGTCAGTATCCTAAAGAACTGCGGATCACTCCACTCTCTGTATGGATATTCCAACTAGAAACAAAGGAATCTACTACTAAAGAATTCCTAGTCACAAACTGTTGGGACATGAAGCAATTGGATGCTCCTGAATCGAAAAGTGACAAGGTAGGAAAGGAAGCAACTCTAATAACTGATCGGGTCCCGGATATACACCGGGAGAACGACAGTAGTTTTACCGCAAGTGCACGGTCAAGTGGCGAGCGGGTATCGAACACAAGGAGGTGGTGTTGGTTCCAATCTATCCTAGGTTGGCTCGACTACGAATGTATTATTGGTGGAGATGGTTATGGTGTGATGTAAAGGAAATGGTGGTGGTTGTTGGTGTCGGTGATAGAGATGTTGGTCAAATATCTTTTCGAATACAATATAATAAAAGTGTCTAGAGCTAGGGAATCCCCACTACGGATCGTCATTCATCCTTGTAAATTGTGAATCTCAATATTGCAAGACTTGTGCCGAGGTGAACTAGTCGTAACTGAATAGAGAACAAAGCTAACGCTCTCGCGCTATTGCCGGTCTATAGCAACCTAGATTAGGGCCCACTCTCGTGCAAACCCTAATCTAAGCCACTAGCATGAAGATTGACATCATCGTCCAATCGCACCTCGAGCCCACTCTCGTGCAAACTCGAGTTACGACCTAGATTATGATAGCTCGTATTCGTCCAATCTCTTGCAAACGAATATTAGTATAGATTTATAATTAAAAATCCTAGCTTTGGTCCAATCTCTTGCAAACAGAATCTAGAGAATTTCAATTATTAATCTAAATCGAATATCTAGGCCTTTCTATCAATTGGGATCCAATCTCTTGCAAATCCCAATTGATATGAATTCCTAGCTACTCGTAATAAATCAATCACAATCTAACCTTCTAGCAATTCTAGCAATATAGAAATTTATTCTTCACAATTCAGAAATTAGATCTATATGGTTCATCCCTATGCCCTACAACAACAATCAACCAAGCATAGCAACAACGATATAGAAATCAATATGAGACATTGCTTGCATACGAAAAGATAGCAAATCAAAGATTCAAATAATAAGAACAAAGATACTTAGTTTTGATGAAGAACTTCAATCCAATTACAAGCTTTTAGATCCAAGAGGGGGCCTAGGACATGGCCTAACCTCTAAAATAATCCCTAAGAAAACATATGGGAACTCTCCTCTAATGACGGCTAGAACCCTCTTATATAGCCCCCAAAAAATCCTAGCAAAAACCCCTCTGAAACCCGCACCCGAAATCAAGTCTGCGTGTAATTTAAGTTCTGGCTGGCAGCGACTCGGCCGAGTGGAAAGCTCACTCGGCCGAGTGAGAATTCCAGCAGAAACTCCAGAAAACATCACTCTGTCAAAAACTGTCAAAAACTGGTCACTCGGCCGAGTGGAAAGCTCACTCGGCTGAGTGGAAAGCTCACTCAGCTGAGTGACACTGATACACGAATTCCAGCACTGTAGCATCAACTTGCAGAAATCTTTAAGATTTCATCCGACCTCCGATTGGCGCGTTCTTGGCGGCGTTAGAACCATCATGAAGTCTACTAACATAAAATAAATGAGAAAAATATTTTGACCAATGGAATGATAGCAGATTTCAAAATAGTGGTAGGCTATCTGAAAATCTGGGCGCTCGTGTCATCGGCATCACTCGGCCGAGTGTGATTCTTCACTCGGGCGAGTGGACTTTTCTACTCGGCCGAGTAGGGTCTTCTAATGTTCTCCCCAGAATTCCAGAGAGTCGGCTTTGATTTCTTTCAGAAGTCTTGACTCACTCGGACGAGTGGCGATCTCTACTCGGCCGAGTGGATGTAACCACTCGGTCGAGTCAATTGTGGCACAAGATCTCTTCGTATCAGTTGTACTCGGCCAAATACGCTTCTTTACTCGGCCGAGTGGGCTGTGTTACTCGGCCGAGTGGCCTGTTTCTGGAGTCAACTCTTCTTCTCCTCGCCTCTTCATCGATTATATCGATTTCCTTCTTCTTCCACTCATCATCCAACACAGTTAGCTTCTTGATAGGGCCATAGGCGACGCTCCAGTACATGTGCAAGTCCTTTAAGCTCATTTTTGCTCCCGATTGCTCTATATTTCCTGAAATCCGACAAAAACAAGAAATAGTGAAAAGTAACACAATATCGTCGAATACGCGTGAAAATCGCAATATGAGCAATCGAAATGGCGTAAAAACATGCAGAAAAAAGGTGTAAAATATGGATCGATCAAAATCACTCAAGCTTACCTCTTACTCGTCCTCGAGGAAGATAAGTAGAGAGACGAACTCGGGAGATGAAAACAAAGGAAATGAAATGAAAGAAAAAGAATACGAAGTGGAAAGGGTCGCTAGATTCTTCTCTCAGATCTCAAGCCATAAGCTACACATCACGATAACTTGGAAAATACGAATCACATGCTATAAAGATTTCATATCTTACTTAAACATGATACTTGCAAGCTTTTAAGAACAACAAAAGGGACTCTCTAAATTCCTACAATCAATTCATATCCACATCACGCATTTCATAGAATCTAATATACAAATGTTGGCGATGCATTTTTCAATCAAAAGTTATAAATGAAGCATATAAGATGCACACTAAGCATGCAATAGAGAATAGAATAATAGTCATGGCATTCATATATTTATTTCAAATCATGAAAAATCTTCATATCTAATATATTTTGCAAAGTTTAAGCATTATCGAATATTCCCATTCATGCACGTCTCCACTCTAATGTTATACTCACTCATTTGGTCAAATGAATTCATCCCCCAAGCTTAGCTTGAGGCGTCGCATCCAAAGGAATATAATAGTGGAAAATGGGATTTTTGCCTTGGTTTTCCTAAGTATTTTGAGGCTCCAATAATGAGATAGAGAAATATTTTTCTTTTTCTTTTTGAACTTTTTGTTTCTCATTTTTTCTTTTTGGATTTTTGTAGGAGCTACATGATTTGTATTTTTGGTTTTGGCTCCTTTTTGGCTTTTTTGGACTTTCTTGGATTTGGCTTTTTTTGGACTTTCTTGGAGCTAACTTTTTCTTTTGTAGGGATTTTTGGGAAATAGATGCGATATAAGTAGCTTTAGGAGGTGAACTCAAGTGACATGTAGAGAATAAAAAGATATATGTGGAGAAGGAAATGGTGTAACGCTCGGTTCACTCTAAGATGTGCACAAATGGTTCAATAAGATAATACATCAACTAAACTTATATGTAAGCATGGATATTCTCAATCATTTCAATACATAGTGAAGTCAAGCAGTAAAGTTTACAATCATATCAGGCATGCAACAGAAGGTGAATAAGATAATAAAACTGATGCTTCAGATATACAATTGATGCGTGAATCTTGGTGCACTTCCAACAAAAGCATAATAAACACTAATCCGTACATTCAGTTTCAATTAATATCATGCATTCATGTAGAGGAATCATCAAAAGAAATAGATTTGCAAGCACATGTGAATAACAAGACTATAGAATACTCTAAGTAGCAAGGAAAGGAAAAATAAGCATCGTGATAGTTGCCAAAGCAATAAGAGATATCATCATAAGGAACATATCTAGCAAAAGGAGGAAAAGAAAATAAAGAAATAAAAAATAAATAAATAAAAGAGGAAAAAGAAAAGAAAATCAAGCACACAATATGATGCATGAACACACATAAAAGGAAAATAAGATGGAAAAATAAAAAAGATGATGCAAAATTTTTGAAAATTTTTAAAAACCCTAAAATAAAGTAAAAATGCAACTACTGCATCTAAATGGCATGGAAATGCACTCTCCCAAGCATAAACTTCACATTGTCCTCAATGTGATCATAGTGGAAGAATATGAGGAACAACGATAATAATAAGGGGGTGAATGAAAAATGATGAAATGAATGACATGAAATCCTAATGCAACTACATGCACATACAATGACGCATGAGAGCGCCTTCCCCCCAAGCTAAACCAAACAATCCTATTCAAATGACGTGATCAATAAAATCACGACTTTGCTAAGCGTGATCTAGTCAAACGAATAAGAAAGTGAGTATTCACTTGAAAGAAGTGCTCGATGGTGGTGCGCAAAAAGGATGTGACACATCAAAATATGAAGAGGGCAATTAATATATATAATGGGTTTGGGATGTAAAAAATTTTATTGTCGTCATACGAGGTGATATTTATCAAGCAAATCTATACGGTCCTCTCGCTGTCGAGAGGATTCGTGTTTATTGGAAGCATAAAATTTTACGCTGTTGCTACACTACTGGATTGATATCACCTATCGCAAAAGGCGGATCTAGTATCTTTGCCGGTGCAGGCAACTGCTCCAACTGCTCCTTCCGTGGCTCCGCCAGACGCGTATGTCCACGGACTCCATCAAACTCCAGCAATGCGGCTCCCAGCACCTCTCCAAGGACTCCACCTATACCCTGCAAGAGATAAGCGGCATCAATCTGATGTGGATAGTTCTTCCCCAAAATAAAAGTATTCCAAAGAGGGTCATCAACATAAGTATTTAAAATTAAAGATGGTTGACAACACTTCCCTGGAAATAAATCTCTACTCTCGTGCACCACGTCGATCAACTCCTCGTTGTTCTCTTCTGGTTTCTTAGGTAACTCTGGCATAATAGTGTGGGTCTCGTCAGGATGCTCCTCATCATCGTCAGACTCATCCCAGCGCACCTCTTGATCATAGTCATATGCGTCCATGGGTGCTAACTCCTTGCTCTCCTCCTCGTATACGTCCCATTGTACCTTTTGTTCATATGTATGTGTATCCTGCAAAAGACACGGTGAGTCGTTAAAATCCGAATCATAAAAAACATCATACACGGGAGGGGAATCAAATGTAGGAGATGAAGGAGTAAAGAGATCTCCCTGAAGGGGAGCCATAAGCTCTGTGGGATAGTCCTCGACGTCAGTGGAAGGGTGGTCCTCTGAGGGATGCTCAGCCTCTGTAGAAAGTGGAGGTGGCTGCGGTAGCTCAAAAGGAGGAGGGCACAATTCAGCCTCCATCTGTGTGCAGATGTCATCGTCCCAAGTCACATCCTCCTCGACGGTCTGCTCCGCTACTGTAGGCATGACCTCCTCAATAATATCCTCTGATGGTGTAGGCTGCTCTGACTCAGTTGGTTAGCAGGGGGAGGCGACGACGGCACAAGGTGGCTCTATAGGCTCATGTATCTCGACCGTGGTGTAAAAATGGGTCTTATGCCCCTCAACTAGAGCATAGACTCCATCATCAATTGTGCCTGTGGAAGAGATACAATGAGTAATAAAGTTTTGAAATTCAAGCTCAAAAGGATCACCTGCCGTTATTGTCAATGGACCGGTTTCTCGAACTACGTCGACAATGTTTCTCAATAGGTCCATGTATGTGTCCTCCTTCAACAGCTCAGATGTCTCTATTTGTGGAGTGTTGATGGTGTAAAGGTGGATATGATCACCTTCAAGCGAAGCATACATTCCATCTATGATAGTATCTGCACCAGAGACATTAGCCAAAACAAAATCGATGAATACTATGTCGGATGGTTTACTTACCGTAAAGGTTAGTGAACCGGTAGATCGAGCATCATCTATCATTTGCTCCAAGGTTCCTGCCAACTGTAGATCACTGAACTTCCCCACTTGCATCCTCTTCATAAACTCACGTGAGGGTCCCTTTAGCCTTCTAGCGAAGATATTAAATAGCGTGGAACCATCCCACTCGTGGTCTGACTCCATCTGAAACATTCCTAGCATTCTTTCAAACCTGGACAAGGCTTTCCTGAAGGACACCCCATCATCCTGACAGAATGTAGCGAGATATATGTAGGATTGTATAGAACCTACTCGCATCTTCTTTGGAAGCACCATCGCTGCAACAATTGTACCTGATCAACCAAAGTAAACACCCTGGAAAAGACGTCAGTGGTACAAAGAGAGATAAAGATAATAATAATAGCAGGTGGTGGGAAAAAGTCTCTCTCTGTTTTTTTGTTTTTTTAACGTAATTGACCGGCGCCCCGTTTACGGTTTGGGCGCGGTGTCGTTTTACCGCAAGTGCACGGTTAGTGTAGGGTGCGGGTTTATCGAACTCAGGGAGGTGGATGGCTTGAATGGCTACTAGCCTCGCCTAGGTTGTGTGCTAGCTACGCGGATAATGTGGGTGGAAGTGTAGAAATAAAAGAAAGAAATAAAAAGACACGAAATGAATCCCCACTAACACGAGCTCGAGCATTCATGACATTTGGCATTTGACTTGACCCAGGGTGAGACATTGCCCCAAAAGGTGGTACCTAGCGTCCATGGCCCGATATTCCGGTCGGTGCCTAGCACGCTAGGCCTACCCAGTTTCGGACGGTGGGCATTCACATGTCCATTAACACCTTCCGCAACCGGGAGCATTAAGGCCACAATGATAACTACCAACATATCGTCCAAGCCGTTCCCACACGCGAGGACTCGATGTCAGCGCTAGGGGCGTGAGGTATGGCTAGGGGGTCAACCGCCAAGTTTATTCCCCCTTGGCCCACCGGTCAGAGGCGGTCTTTCTCCTGCCAATGACAATGAAACACCCCCGCGCAACCCTAATGGCCAAATAGGTCGAATGTGATTTCTAGCAATACATCGAAGTGGATCTTGACTGGACAAGACACCGGACCCCAATCCGCAACACAACTAGTGTGTTGCCATACGAATTGGACTCAGATTACTAGAAATCCCCATTGACATAATTCATCGAACACATGCCATGCAACCAAGTCAAATGAAACAACCCAAGCATCAATCCTACCCTAACCCGTATTAGGGTTCATCGACACTACTCAATGGTGAAGAACATAAAAATAAGCAACAGAAAAGAAATACAAACATTCACCATCAAGCAAACTAAACACAATACAAAACAATAGAAAATAGGAGGAAGAAATACTTATCTTGAGTTTGAATCTTCAATCCAATACAAGATTTATTGATCAAAAGACCTAATCTAAACTACCCTAAGTCTCATAAGAGAAGGGGGTAAAAAGCTCTAAAAAACTGAAGCAGCTCCCCTTTGAGTCGGCCAACCTCGTGTATTTATAGCCCCCCTTCAAAACCCTAATGGTTCGGGTGCAAACCCGCAAAAAAATCGCCACCCGATCGGTTGATGAGTCAACCGATCGTGTGAGAGCTTTAAAGATTTTCAACCAGGCGCTGAGGCGAGCGGGTGGCGTGACCGGGTCGTCGTTCGAGGAATTGCGGCTACAGGTGAACCGATCGGGTGATATTTCACCTGATCGGTTGGAATTCAGTGCAATTAGACAGAGAGTTCTGTCGGTTCACCCGATCGCCGAACCGATCGGGCGAGCTGCTGCTCTTCTTTAGTCGCCGTCCGGGTAGGATACGCCTGCATCAACCGATCAGGTGGCTGTGTCCACCCGATCAGTTGAGGGCTGAAATATAGCAGTCTTCATCGTTTGACCCTCTGGATCACGCGTGACACCTCCCGTTGCTCCGGGGACTCATCATATCGTCGTTTTATGTCCCCTACGCCGGTAAACTCATGCAAACATACAAAAACACGGAAAAGTGAAAGAAAACAAGAAAACACGAGAAAATGAATACAAGACGGTGGAAAATAGCGAAAAAACACAAAAGAAGACGTGCGCGAATATATGAAATATAAACGCACGTCAAAATCCTCCAAGCTGAACCCTTCCTCGTCCTCGAGGAAGACGAGTGAGAGTAGGAGCTCGGAGGGAAAAAATAGAGAGAAAAGAGAAAGAGAGGACTCTAAATCCTAAATCGTCCGTCGGGGCCAACAAAATCAAAAACGTCACACCAAGCAAGCAAACGCCAAATCACATCACTAAACCAAGCAATACGAGTCCAGACAAGTGCCGTGGGCCCACGCGGTGAAGCGCGAGTGAGTGTGGTCGTGTGCTAGCAGTCGGTGTCACTATCTACATCGTGCAGTAAGCTCCATATACACAAATCCAAGAAATGACCCAAATATCGATTCGATTTGAATTTGCGGTGAATAGTAGCTCAAGCATTCATGAGAAGAGTATAAGAATAGAAGCGTATCATGCAGCGGGGACTCCACAGCTAGGGACTAGGAAATCACCACACTATAGCCTAGATAATCGCTAGAAGGTCCCTATGCCAAGTGTTTTTGAAAACGATGGAGGTTGAGAAGATGTGGAGTAGAACACTCGGTGCAAATTCTCGCCTTCCCTTTATTCTCGATAGGTAGTAAAATATTTACACTGGAATTTTTTTTTGGGTTTTGGATATATGTATTTTTTGGATTTTTGGCTATACATATATATGTATTTTTTCTTTCTTTTCTCTTTTCTTTTCTTTTTTGGTTTTTCTTTTCTCTCTTTTTTTGGATTTTTGGATTTTGGGATATATACATGTGTACTCTCCCAAGTGGGAGAACGGTATACGACGAGGGGATTTGCACCAAGTAAAATAAAAAAGAAATCGGATTCTAAACACTTGGACAAAGGAAATATTTCTCGCAAGTTAGAGCATGGGCTAAATGGGTTATCCTAGTCCTTAATTGTGGAATCCCGACACATGCGAAATGGAGTATACGATATATATATATATATATATATATATATATATATATATATATATATATATATATATATATATATATATATATATATATATATATATATATATATATATATATATATATATAGCATGCATATAGAAGCAGACATTAGAAGCAAATACCGCATATTCAATATCGAAGCATGATAATCTAGGGGTCAACCAAGGGTAGGTATATAAATCAAAATCACAAAGTAGAAGTACACCACTAGCTAGTCACAATACACGACTCACATAAAAGCAAAGTGGACCCACGAAGCATGAAATGCAGTAGGACTCGGCTTCCTAGGGTTAGTGAATGTGATTATCGAAGCCATGCTAGGTGTGTGCATGATCATGTGGCAATTCATCATATAGGGTGAACAAACGATGAGAAGAAAAAAAAGAAAAACACGATGGAAAACGACTCAAAAACGAAGAAAAAGAGCACAAATGACGCACAAAGTGCGACTCCCCCAAGCTGAAACTTGCATTGCCCTCAATGCAATAATAGTTTATACGGGAGGGCAAAGAAAATGGGGGGGGTGCGCACCGACACAAAAAGTGAAAAACATGAAAAACACATGAACGAAACTAAAAAATAAAGAAAAAGAAACACTCAAATAAAAGATATAAAACACGACAAAAGAACACATAGACACAGACACACAACAATAACACGCGAAAACATGCACACAAATCGATTTCTCCCAAGCTGAACATG
The DNA here is from genome assembly GCA_030789695.1 of Scilla litardierei. Taxonomy (NCBI): domain Eukaryota; kingdom Viridiplantae; phylum Streptophyta; class Magnoliopsida; order Asparagales; family Asparagaceae; genus Scilla; species Scilla litardierei. The sequence continues at coordinate 112,438,969 of CM061142.1, forward strand.
ACAATGCTAGCGAAATGATATGATCAATGTGATGCAGAAATATGCTAGGGGAAAATCGGAAAAGAAAAGAAAGAAATCAAAAGGCAGGAGAGATGGTGTGCTCATTCTCCTCAGAAGAGGATGTGGGGTGTGGGCGGTAGAAGTGAGAGAAGGGCACGACATGATGGGTTATTATGATGCAAAAGCGAATCCTAGATACGCTTCCCGCGCTAATGAGAGGAGATGAGATTATTCAAATCTAAACTAGAAAGCGGTAAATTTTTACACTACTGGATTAGGATACACCTGAGCATAGGCGGATCCAAGATCTGGAGTGGGGCAGGTAGCTGCTCTAACTGCTCCTTCTATGGCTCCGCCAGAAGTGATGTGCCACGTGTGCCAATGGACCCAAGCAATGCACCTCCAAGCATCTCTCGTAGGTGTCCACCTGTGACCTGCAAAGGACGAGGTGCATTAGTCCATGGCAAGAAATTATTTCACAAAATAAATGTATCCCAGAGATAATCATCAACATAAGATGGGAAAATAATAAACGAGTGACGAATACTCCCTGAGAATGGGTCGCTATCCTCTGTACTAGTGACGACCAAATCCTCGCTCTCCATGAGAAGTGGCTCTCCAGGTGGTGACACACCGCAGCATACCTCAAGGGAAGTAGATCATGTGTCCTGCGAGAGATATGGTGTGTCAGATATATATGAGTCTAAAGAAATAGAAAGTGAAAATCGAGACTCAAAAGTGGAGTGAGAGTGAGTATGAAAATCTCCCTGAATAGGGGCAATATTCTCAAGTACATGCTCAGCCCCAGAAGAAATGGAGAGCGACAGTAGAGGTGGATGTGACTCGGGCTCCATGAAGTGGACCATCGTATCCAAGCCCTCGTGCACATTCTCCTCGACGATATGCTCATACTCCACCATCTCCCCGATGTCCTGGATGACATCCTCATGGTTGACCATAGACCAAGGAGGAAGCTGTGACAGAGATGGCTGTGGAGGTGGATGTGGAGCGGACCACTCGTATGTTGTCGTGGTGTCCGTGTCCTCACACACATCCTCCTTGTCGGTATGCATAAGCTCTGTGGTCTCCTCGGTGCCCTCGTAGGACTCATGTGGGGTATCCAAATCAAGATGAGAAGTCTCTCCCACAAATCCTAGAGACATATCCCCATCCTCACTATCACCATCAAAAAATGCTTCGTCATCCAAGTGGCAGTGTTGGAAAAATGGGGTATCGGCATAAGATTTGTCTATGGGGGCCGATGAGATGGTGGTCTCAACCATGAAAGTGGGTATATCCTCTCCTTTATCCCCTCTCCTCGGTGTAGGCTCGATGATTGGTACCATGAAGTCTTATAATAATTGGCCTTGGTTAAACTTTTCAAGGAGAGACACGAGGCTTGATTCTTCTTGTGTTGGTGGAGGGATATAAGGTTGAGGAAATGGATGGGAGGTGTTTGGGCAATGGTTGTGGGAAAATGTTTGGCCTTGGTGTAGGGGGAGGCTCTCAAGCGTAAATGGGCAATCATAATACATGTGCCCTACCATTCCACAAGTCTCACAAACCATAACTGAATAAGGATCATATCCTCCCATTTGAGCATCGAAATTTGATCTCCACATGGTAAAAAATACCTGGACAACAAAAATAAGAAAACTAGAGAGGAGCGTCAATAGTACAAGAGAATAACAAAAAGATAATAAAAAGGTGGGGGAAAAATTTCTTGGTTATTGTTGTTGTTGTTGTTTTTGTGTAGTCTAACGAACCCAAGCTAAGCTAATATCAAACCGAACGCCTCCCCGGCAACGGCGCCAAAAACTTGACCGGCACCCCGTTTACGGTTTGGGCGCGGTGTCGTTTTACCGCAAGTGCACGGTTAGTGTAGGGTGTGGGTTTATCGAACTCAGGGAGGTGGATGGCTTGAATGGCTACTAGCCTCGCCTAGGTTGTATGCTAGCTACGCGGATAATATGGGTGGAAGTGTAGAAATAAAAGAACGAAATAAAAAGACACGAAATGAATCCCCGCTAACACGAGCTAGAGCATTCATGACACTTGGCATTTGACTTGACCCAGGGTGAGACATTGCCCCAAAAGGTGGTACCTAGCGTCTATGGCCCGATATTCCAGTCGGTGCCTAGCACGCTAGGCCTACCCGGTTTCGAACGGTGGGCATTCCCATGTCCATTAACACCTTCCGCAACCTGGAGCATTAAGGCCACAACGATAACTCCCAACATTTCATCCAAGCCGTTCCCATGCGCGAGGACTCGATGTCAGCGCTAGGGGCGTGAGCTATGGCTAGGGGGTCAACCGCCAAGTTTATTCCCCCTTGGCCCGACGGTCAGAGGCGGTCTTTCTCCCGCCAATGACAATGAAACACCCCCGCGCAACCCTAATGGACAAATAGCTCGAATGTGATTTCTAGCAATACATCGAAGCAGATCTTGACTGGACAAGACACCGGACCCCAATCCCCGACACAACTAGTGTGTTGCCATACGAATTAGACTCAGATTATTAGAAATCTCCATTGACACAATTCATCGAACACATGCCATGCAACCAAGTCAAATGAAACAACCCAAGCATCAATCCTACCCTAACCCGTATTAGGGTTCATCGACACTACTCAATGGTGAAGAACATAAAAATAAGCAACAGAAAAGAAATACATACGTTCACTATCAAGCAAACTAAACACAATACAAAACAATAGAAAATAGGAGGAAGAAATACTTATCTTGAGTTTGAATCTTCAATCCAATACAAGATTTATTGATCAAAAGACCTAATCTAAACTACCCTACGTCTCACAAGAGAAGGGGCAAAAAGCCCTAAAAAAACTGAAGAAGCTCCCCTTTGAGTCGGCCAACCTCGTGTATTTATAGCCCCCCTTCGAAACCCTAATGGTTCGGGTGCAAACCCGCAGAAAAATCGCCACCCGATCGGTTGATGAGTCAACCGATCGGGTGAGAGCTTTGAAGATTTTCAACCCGGGCACTGAGGCGAGCGGGTGGCGTGACCGGGTCGTCGTTCGAGGAATTGTGGCTACAGGTGAACCGATCGGGTGATATTTCACCTGATCGGTTGGAATTCAGTGCAATTAGACAGAAAGTTCTATCGGTTCACCCGATCACCGAACCGATCGGGTGAGCTGCTGCTCTTCTTTAGTCGCCGTCCGGGTAGGATACGCGTGCATCAACCGATCGGGTGGCTGTGTCCACCCGATCGGTTGAGGGCTGAAATATAGCAGTCTTCATCGTTTGACCCTCTGGATCATGCGTGACTCCTCCCGTTACTCCGGGGACTCATGATATCGTCGTTTTATGTCCCCTACGCCGGTAAACTCCTGCAAACATACAAAAACACGGAAAAGTGAAAGAAAACAAGAAAACACGAGAAAACGAATACAAAACGGTGGAAAATAGCGGAAAAACACAAAATAGGACGTGCATGAATATATGAAATATAAACACACGTCAGTAATCTAATCGACCTAATTGTGACAAATTAGCACCCTACAGAAAACACCTCCCCGGCAACGGTGCCGAAAACTTGATCGGGTCCCGGATATACACCCAGAGAACGACTGTAGTTTTACCGCAAGCGCACGGTCAAGTGGCGAGCGGGTATCGAACACGAGGAGGTGGTGTTGGTTCCAATCTATCCTAGGTTGGCTCGACTACGAATGTATTATTGGTGGAGATGGTTATGGTGTGATGTAATGGAAATGGTGGTGGTTGTCGGTGTCTGTGATAGAGATGTTGGTCAAATATCGATTCGAATACAATATAATAAAAGTGTCTAGAGCTAGGGAATCCCCACTACGGATCGTCATTCATCCTTGTAAATTGTGAATCTCAATATTGCAAGACTTGTGTCGAGGTGAACTAGTCGTAACTGAATATAGACTTGTGTCGGTGTGCTTAGACTTCCTCGTAGTTTAGGATACTAATAAAAAGATTTGATTAGAAGTTTCAGAGTTTTGAAATAGGATAGAATTGTTTAGATTAATTAAGTGATTGGTTTAAAAAACATATTTGATTCCTCCCCTTCAAAACATGTACAACATGGAAATCTTAGAAATCTCTTTTTTTGGGGGGTACGGTTTGTCCTCTGCACTGGGTTTTAATGTGAAGGTTGGGGGGAGAGGTGGGAGAGCTATAGTTGTTAGGATTTGATGGGACAAAAATCTGACGAGTTAGAATCAATTAGGATTCGATATATTCATTAATTATTAGGATCAGAGGTATTCATTCGAATAAAAAAAATTGATTTGGTTAACCCTTAACAAACGCACACAGACTTTAAACTTTGAATTCTAAAATTAAAAAAAAAGTTTTATTAATAAGTGGTGTTATTATTGCAAATTTAATCCTCGATGTCCAAAAATTACGAAGAAAATATCAGGGCGCTTGCGCCTCCGAAAGGGTCGTGGAAACGGGGTCCGGTCGTGCGTCTGAACTATGGACGACAGTAATAAAAATCAAATACACCAAACGCTCACAAAACACAACTACGTACAAAAGTACGTACAGTCGGAAAGTGACCGTTACATTCTACCCCACTAAAATAATGATTCCGCCTTCGGAATCAACAACACCACTAATTAGAAAACAAAAATGGGAAACGCTCTCTCATTTCCTTTTCGCGCTCCCAAGTGGACTCTCCAGGTGATTCGTGACGCCGCATCACTCTCACCAGGTCGACTACCTTGTTCCTCAAATGCTTCTATCGACGTTCCAAAATCTGCACTGGCTGTTGATCATATGTCAGGTCCGTACGGACCGTGATTTCCGAGAAATCAACAGTATGCGATGGATCACTGACGTACCGACGTAGCTGAGATACGTGGAATACGTCGTGAACTCCCTCTAAAGATGGTGGCAGAGCAAGGCGGTACGCCACTATATTAGTGGTTGTGTCCTAGGCCAAATATTTGGACCTTTATGTTATGTCATTTTCATTTATAAAATGTTTCTCTTATTATTGTTATTATTATTATATTGCTTGCATGTTTCTTTATAATAATGTTTGAATAGTTGTTTTATGCTATTCTAAGCATCCCTAGTCATTCATCATTAAAGGTTTAATGAAGAATTAAGACTAGTATGAGTTTGATAGATAATTATGAGATAATTATATGTATGGTGATACAAATCAAACTTATAGGTACTTGTTGGAGAACATGTACTGGATAGACTCGCTATGAGATCATTACATGGATTAGTGTCATAAATGATCTCATAATAGTTATGTCATTGAATCCTTAGACCTGATCTCATCACCGTTTCCTACATAAGGAACATCATATTTTGACATAATCAAACGTTATTTTTAATCAGATAATCATAAAGGTTATATCGAATATGATGTGAATATGCAGAGGAAAGTGAATGAACAAGATGGAATTTGTCCCTCTCCTATGAGAGATACCTAATGGGCCCCTTGATAAGTAGGACTGAGAAATGCATGGCCATGCTCAAATGAATGTCATTTGATTTTATCAGTCTACTTAGAAAGCGAGAAATTAAATGTTTGAACTATATAAGTAAGACACTGCCCATGACTTATGTTCAAATAAGATATCGTGTGACAAAAGGATTATGACATGTTCTATTGGTTAGGTTAATATCGGACTAACGATATTCATATTAATTGGGTAGTCAAAATGTCTTGCTAGAGACCAATTATGACTTGTGGGCTTCTAATGAGATTAGGCCCACTGCCAATTTAATATGAGCCTATTGGGTCGCACACAAAGAACGAATTGGATAGGATAGGGTTTAAACATGATTTCGAATATGATTTGAAATTAGTGATAAGGTGAAATATCTTAACCGTCAGATATTGTATCTCGTTAAGATATTATCCCTAAGATAGCGTCGCGTAACTGAATGTTGTTAAGGGGTTAACGTAGGATTCTATATAAGATATAGAATCACGATTTTCAGTTTTTACGTTTTTAATCTATCTCCTTCGTTTTTAAGAAAAACAAAGAGCGAGAGAAACCCTAGTTGCGGAGAAGGAGCTAGCACCCTCGCAATTCCTGCCCGTGACGTTCGCGTGTGGATACCGATTGAGGGTGGTCGTTCGTAGAGCAGCACCTGCAGTCCGACAGATTCAGATCATCAGAAAGGTTAGTAATCTATTCGAATCAAGTAGAAACACATGGATCTTGGTAGGATTCTATTTTCCGTTGCGTATAAATTAGTTATGCATGATAGAAACCCTAACACACTGCTCCCACACGCTCCAGCACATCGAATGGTTCAATAAAACTCGGACACAGTTTTCCCTTCTTCCCGAATCGAATGACTCCGCGGTTCGGAGAAATCTTCAGGAAAACGTGATCTCCAGGCTGAAGCTCAAAGGTCTCCTCTTGGCATCTGCCCAATGCTTGAAGCGGTCTTGTGCAATCATGGGCTTCTCCTTGATGTCTCTCACGACATCCACAGCTTCCACTATCATCTCTGAACCCAACAGCTCCCGATCTCCGATGTCATCCCAGCTCAGCGGCGATCGACATTTCCTCCCATATAAGGCAGCAAACGGCGCCATGCCAATGCTCGCCTGGTAGCTGTTGTTATATGAAAACTCCACCAAGTGAAGATGGTCCTCCCATGAACCCTTCAGATCAAGCGTACAAGCTCGCAGCATATCCTCCAGGATCTGAATAGTCCTCTCAGACTGGCCATCAGTCTGCGGGTGGTACACCGTGCTGAAGCTCAGACTCGTACCCAAATTCTCCTGCAGACTTCTCCAGAACTGAGATGTGAACCTTGAGTCTCTGTCAGACACGATGCTCACGGGGACTCCATGTAGGCGTACAATCTCCTGCACGTACACGGCCTAGGTCATAACTACTCAAAGAGGAAACTATGAAAAGAGGTAAAACAAAATTTTACCTTTAGATATTTCCTCGCCAAGACTTCCGTAGACTGTCCCACTCGGAAAGGAATGAAGTGCGCAGACTTGGTCAATCGATCAACGATCACCTAGACTGCGTCATTCTGATTCGGGCTCCGAGGTAAACCAGTCACGAAATCCATTGTGATATGCTGCCACTTCCACTCCGGGATGGGAAGCGGTTGTAACAATCCAGCCGTACAATGGTGCTCGGCCTTCACTTGTTAGCATATCAAACACTTGGCAACGCTCCGTGCCACACTCCTCTTCATGTCAATCCACCAATAATTCAGACGGAGGTCCTTATACATCTTGGTGCCTCCAGGATGTATAGAATATGGGGAGCGATGAGCCTCGCTCAACAGCTCCTCCCGAATATCACCTGCAGGTACGCAGAGCCTACTGCCGTACCTCAACGAACTATCCGCATGAATCACGAACTCCGTCCGAAGTCCAGCTTCAACCTGCCTCCTGATCCTCTACAGCTTTGGATCTCCTGCCTGTGCTGCCTTGATACGATCCACGATGGTGGACTGAATCTGCATATTCATGAATGAAAGAACCACACCAGGTAGGACGACATCTAAATCCATCTCTCTCAGCTCCTGCTGTATCCTCCAGTCGGCAGTATGCATCATCACGGCGGGGAGTCTACTCAAAGCATCTGGCACTACATTCACCTTCCCCGGGTGTTACTGCAAATCTATCTCGTAGTCAGCCATAAGCTCCAACCATCGTCTCTGACGCATGTTGAGCTCCTTCTGCGTAAAGATGTAATTCAAGCTTTTGTGGTCGGTGAAAATCTTCATGCTCTCACTCAGCAATAAGTGCCTCCAGATCTTCAGTGCAAATATCACCGCTGCCAACTCCAGATCATGCGTCGGGTAATTCTTCTCGTGAGTCCTCAACTGATGAGAAGCGTATGTGACCACGTGGCCATGCTGATGCAAAACGCATCATAGGCCCTTCCCCGATGCATCACAATATACCTCAAAGCCTCCACAATACCGGTGATGTGGTCAACCTCGCCTTCAAGATGCTGAAGGCCTCCTTATAAGCTTCTGACCAATGGAACTCCACGTCCTTCCTCGTCAGTTTCGTCATCGGCTCTGTAATCTTCGAAAAATCCTTGATGAACCGTCTATAATAGCCGGCTAAACCAAGGAAACGCCTGATATCTGACGCTGACAGCGGAGTCGGCCAATCTCTGACTGCTCTGACCTTCTCGGGATCCACAGATATACCATCACCAGACACTACATGTCCCAAGAATGCGACTCTATCCAGTCAGAACTCGCACTTGCTATCCTTGGCATATAGTTTATGTCGTCTCAGCGTCTCCAGCACTGTCCTCAGATGACAGCTGTACTCCTCCTCAGACTTCGAGTAAATAAGGATATCTTCAATAAAGATAACGACAAACTTATCCAGGAAGTCGTAGAAAATTAGGTTCATCAGATTCATGAACACCGCTAAAGCGTTGGTCACACCGAAAGGCATCACCACAAACTCATAATGTCCGTACTTCGTCCGAAAAGCTGTCTTCGGAATATCATCTTTCTTCACCTTCAGCTGATGGTATCCGCTCCTCAAGTCTAACTTCGAGAAAACTCTCGAACCTCCAAGCTGATCAAAAATATCATCGATGCATGGCAGCGGATACTTATTCTTCACCGTCACAGCATTCAGTCCTCGATAGTCTACGCACATCCGACGGGACCCATCCTTCTTCTTCACGAGCAAGACCGGTGCACCCCAAGGTGACACACTAGGGTGGATAAATCCCTTCTGCAGCAACTCATCCAATTGCTTCCGCAGCTCCTCAAGCTCAGCAGGAGCCATACGGTACCGTGCCTTCGATATAGGTTGCGCTCCCGGCATAAGATCTATTCCAAACTCCAAGGCTCTGTCGGGTGGAAAACCTGAAATGTCCTTCGGGAAGACGTCGTCGAAGTCTCTGACAACTGCTGGTCAGCTGATCTCCATCTGCATAGCTGCAACAATCGACACCTCCGGCTTGGCCCGAAATCTGATGGGCCCAAGCGACTCATCTCTGCTACAGAACTCAAACTCTGGATGGCCTGGAATCCTGAATACCACCTTCTTGCCAAGGCATTCGATCGAGGCATGGAAGTCTCCCAGCCAATCGATGCCAAGGACGACATCGAAATGCAGCAGATCATGGACAATGAAATCTGCAAAAAGTTCGTGTCCACTGACCACCAACAGGATCGATCGACAACCCAGATTCACTGTCACCACTCTGTTCCCTGTGGTGATGTCCCAACACTTGGGAAGTGTATGGGTGGGAATAGAGTGCCTTGTTACAAATCTCCGGGATAGGAAGCACATAGATGCACCGGAGTCGAACAAGGCCAAGGCCGGGTGAGATGACACTAGAATGGTGCCTAAGATATAAAGGAACTAAGGTCAACCAAAGCTACTCTAACCGACAAGGAAACCAACAAAGCTAAGCAAAAGATCTACACTATGAAATAAAGGACTAGGCCAGAAGAAATACCTGCAATAACTCCATCCACATCTTCAGCCTCCACGGCTGGCATGGTGTAAGCCGGCCTCTGGGGTTGCGCTGCCCGTTGAAACATCTGCCTCTGTGGTGCCAAGGGTGGTCCACGGATAACAGCTCCTCTCTGAACTGGGGCAGGCACTCGACTTTGAAGCGGAACTGGTGCTCTGTCTGCTGTACGAAGAAGACTCGGACAGTCTCTGGCAATATGTGAGGCATCCCCACACGCCAGATACAAACCCAGCATCTTCCTGCAATTGCTCTTGATATGCCCAGGCTTACTACAGAAGTGGCACGGGCCCTTGCCCTGACTCCGCACAGGTGCTCTAGGCCTCTTGAAAGGCAAGGTCTGAACTGGTCTCATAGCTGGCCTAGCAAGTGGCCGGTACTGCTCCATAGGACGCTTTCCTCCACCAGCTGGAGGGTCAGGTAGACGTGATATGATCTCATGATTCCTGACAGCATTCAGTACAGCTCCCATGGTCGAAAAATCTGCCAAGGACATGTAAGCCTGAATCTTCAGACGCAGTCCTTGACGAAACCGATCAGCTCGGTTTTCTTCCTTCTTCACCATATGAGGGGCAAAATGACTCAGCATCTCGAACTCCGCCTCGTACTCATCGACAGTCATGTTCCCTTGCTTCAGATCCACAAATCGGCTCAAAAGCTCCCTCTTTGCAGCCTTGGGGAAATACTTCTCCTTGAACATCGACCTGAATGTCTTCCACTCCACTGGCTTCTGCAGTCGCCTCTCCTTAATGCGCCACCAGTTCCTAGCATTCTCATCCAGCTGCATCTTCGCTATCTCAACTCTGGTATCCTCAGGAATCTTCGTAGCTACCAGCTTCTCTTTAGTGCTCTGGATCCACTCATCAGCACCTAAGGGTCCCTCCTTCCCAGAAAATGTCTTCGGCTGAAGCTCATTGAACTGCTTCACTCTAGGAGCAGCTCGAGGGGCAGGCAGAGGAGGTGGTGGTGTAGCCGGAGGAGCCTGGGCAGCACGGTGGGACTGCTAAATCAACTGATGATGTACGTCCAGCGTCTCTCTCATCACGCCCAGAAACTGGCGGAATTCACCACCCTGGTCTTCCGGAACTCCATCGCCTGAGCTCCCGGGTCGGGTGTTGCGTCATCTTGCCATCCTATTGACAAGAAAGACACAATTTAGACTCGCACATAAAACTGGATAATAAAATGAATGTTAATACTTTTATCGTTCCGAACTTGCAGAAGGGAAAGGACCTGCATGGGCCACCACTAAAACCTGTCACGCCCCGCTTCCCAAAACTACGGAGGCGAAGCGTGACTAATGTCCGCTTAGGCCGGAGCTGTGAGGCTCAGATCCAATAAGCGTCTGTAAGTAACTCCAAGACAAAGGAACATGTCCCTGCAGAAAAGTACGGAACAACAAAAGTACTAAAAAGAAATGCATTCATTTTATTCCAACATATCCAGAAGAGTACGCAAGTCTAAAACAAGACAGCACGGCTACAACAGCTGAAAGTAAACTACTGGTGCGAGCACCCAACCTAGACAGAAAAGTAATCGGTGCTACACACCCAACCTAGGAAGCAGTAAATCTCCGTATCAGCAACAGTGAGGAACCTCTAGCTCTGGTCCTCCTTGGGCACGTACTCCGGGTCGACGTCCTCTGGCTCCGCGTACTCGGGTAAGTCCTGCTCGTCAACGTACTCCGGCTCAACACCTGACGTACAACACCCAAGAGAAAAGGAACTGTACGTCAGGTAAAGTCTACAAGAATACGTTAGACTCCACTGCAAGTGTATAATGATTTAAGAGCAACGTTTTACTGGTTGATTAACATGCAGGAGTTATGACAAGACAGAAAGTAAAACGGTGTTGGAAAGTAAACGGGACAGACAGTAGCCGTAGCATGTGCTACCGGCTACGGGACTAACCTAGACGGGTCAAGACAAGACAAGACAAGACAAGACGTGAGTGTGACACCAAAGAGAGCTCGCGCCTGCAGCGTAGAGAGTGGCCAAACTCCTTAACTGGTGGCCGCTAACCCAACCCCACCCCAAGTGCTCAAGACAAGACAAGACTGGACTGCACGAGTACCGCTCACACCCTTGGTGAGTGCCTCTCCCTTTGGTCTGCCGGGGCGCTCACTCCCCTGATGAGATGCCGAGACTTCCCGTAAGGTGTACATGAAAAGGGACGGTCTGCCGGGACATTCACTCCACTGGTGAGACGTCGACAAAGAGGACAAGACTTGACCGGTTATGAAAGTTCTGTTGTTCAGTTGTTGTTCTAGGGGGTCCACACGCACGCACACACACAGAAAAGCCCTAAGTTGCCAATTGTTGTTGTTTTATGCTTAGACTTCGTCGTTAAGTCTAAGCTGCCAAGGGGGTTCCGGACGCTATCATTTCATGTCCGGTTCTCTTTTTCAACCGTTCACAATTCTAAGAAAGAAGTGGCATAGACTTGGCCGTAACTATGCAAGTGGGGACACTTGCCTGCGGTGACGAGTGTGTCGTCCGTCTGAAGCGTCCCGTCAAAGCGGTGCGTCGGCGAGGGTCAGTCAGTCGGAAGCGTCTCGTCGTGGTCCGAGTGTCGGGTAGGGTTCGATGGAATGAATTAATGGGACGGCATCAGGTCACGTTTTAATAATCCTATTAGGTGCATCTCTAGGTTAAGCGTGACTATCGTATTAGTTCCAAGATGCGGTGTTCAAATGTCAGATTCTACTCTACAGTTCTCTACGTCGACATCTACCCTATGTGCACAGTCAAAAGTCCGGTCGACGACCTAGATTAGCACACCATTTTAAAGGAGCACAAAAGTAAATTTAGTGATATTAAGTTGCTGATTTTTAGTTAGGATTTAGATGACGTATTGTTTTGGGTTGCTACGAGTATAGGAACTAACCTGAATGATGATCTCACGTGGAACGGCGGCGGTATGGCGTGGGAATCGCCTCGGTTGCGAGTAGCGTAACGAGACGCTATGGTAGCGGTAATGGTGTCGGGACGTCGGGAGGCCGTGAGATCTGCAAAAGTCGTGCGTAGGTTCCTAGGGACGCAAGGGGACAACCGTCGGCTACGGGGGTGGCCGACAGCGAGATCGCACGGGAGAGGGGCTGCCGAGATGGGCTCTAGGCCGTGAGATCTGTCGAGGAAAGGGGGTTGCACGGCTGCGTTGCACCTGAAAATGGCCGGCAAGTGCTGCTGATGGAGGCTGGAACAAAGAGGAATCCGACAGTAGAGGTGGACGGCAGCTGGATCAAAGGGGGAGGTGGACGGTTTGCTGTGCGTGGAAGAGGGACAATTCGCGAGGAGCTTGAAGAAGAGGAGCTCTGGCCTGTGCTTACGTAAGGAAGGTGGACACATGTGGATCGAGGTGGCCTGACGGCGGCTTAGGGAAGGTCCAGAGGTGTCTGCGCTATCGGCAAAGGTGAGAGAGGGAAGGCTGCGCTTCGACTGGAGAAAGAGGAAGGAGGAGGTAGGTTTCGGCCTTTGAGGAGATAGGCTGATTCGTTTTGAGGGGAGAGAGTAGAGACTCTATTTTGTAGGTTCCTAGAGTTCACGTGCAACCTAGGTTTTGTAGGGAATAAATAAATGGGAGAGATGGTACCTGGTTTGCATGGGAATGAAAGAGAAAGAAGTCCAGGCTCTCCGATTTAAAGGGGGTGATCGTGCGTTATGCTTGGCCGGGAAGGGAAGAGAGGGAGGCCTGAGGTGTGCGTGGGCGTGGGTGTAGAGCAGCGAGGGGCGGACGAAAACTTGGGTGCATGGGGTTTTCTTTAGTGTTTAGAGGGGGCTATGCGACAGTGAGAAGAGGGGAGCTTTGGGCTAATTTTTTTTTTGTTTGGGTTTCAAAATGAAAGGGTACGTGAAGCCCTAGGGAAAGCTCTGCTAGCTTTTGTAGGGAGAAGATTAGAGGGGAGAGGGGGGGGGGGAGAGAGAGAGAGAGAGAGAGAGAGAGAGAGAGAGAGAGAGAGAGAGGGGCTAGTAGCTGACAGTTAGGATTGGATAGGAAAAGGTTAAGATTTAAGGTACAAATTGTTTTGATTTGTTCCCTTTTTTTTGTTTCCTTTTGAAAACGAAATGACAGTAAGTGGGTTATTAATGTAAGGGTTTTAAGATAAGAACTAATTAGTAGTTGTTTTATCTAAAAAAGAGAACGTACAGATCCTTTTTAACATCAAATCTTATATATAAAAATATATATTATAACTAGTAATGAGATAAGCAGATAAGTTCGTTGACGCCCAAAAATTACAAAGAAAATACCTGGGCGCTCGCGCCTCCGCGAGGGTTGTGAATACGTGGTTCAGTCGCGCGTTTGAGCTACGGAAGACAGTAATAAAAATCAAATACATAAAACGCACAAGAAACATAGCTACGCACTAATATACCTACGGTCGGAAAGCGGCCATTTCAGGGAGGCCTAGTTAAGGATTGCCCTTCCAAAACTGAAGAAGCTCTTTGACGATCCTTGAAGACGCTGTAGTCGTTGTTCGTCATAGCTTTGAACCTTGGCTCTGATACCAATTGTAGTGCCCTGTGAAGCTACTGCACATGTACTAGAGGGTGGGTGAATAGTACTTTAAAATAATCAAGATAGTTATTCCTAATTATTGTGCAAGAAACAAACGACAATGCGGAATAAACAACAATCAACAAGAGATACACGAACACAAAGAAACGATTTAACGGGTTCGGATCCACCCAAGTCTCCCCGACTTGTTCCCGGTGATCCTACGTCCCAACCACCCGGATCCCCTCCGGATACTTGAGTTAGAAACCCTAACTCAAGATTTAGCACTATGAAATTCTTGTGAAAAACCTTCACAAGACCAAATCATACAAATGACATGTGACTCCCACAAACCGGGATCACACCCTTCTCTCTCAACCGAGAGAACAATTCAAATAACAATTGAAATGAAATATGAAACACTTACCACAAAACCTATGCCTTGAGTATAACTTACCAAATTAGGGTAAAGAGGGATTTTGAGGAAGAAGAAGGCACCAAACCCTAGCTCCAAGATATTGACCAGGAATGGATTCCTAGGTGGATGTTGGTGACCTTGGATCAAGCTCCTTGGCTTGGAAGGCTCACACTCAATGAATCTCTCTTTTGAAATAAGAGTGAGAGAGAGATTCTAGTGAGGAAGAGAGAGCTTAGGAATTGAGTTTAATGGCTCCTCTTTGATTCTCAAATATCTCAAATAATCAGCCTTGGATCCTATGAAAGATCCCCTCCAAGTATATATAGGATGGAGGAGAGAGAGAGGCAAAAACGTTTCAATTAATGCTCCAACGGCTCTATTCTGAAGTAGACTAGTCGGTCTAAGAAGGATCACTGACCGACTAGTTCATCAACTAGTCGGTCGGTGATTCAACAGGGACCGACTAACAGCTCGACAGCCAAAAGAGTGATTTCCAAGCAACATGAACTAGTCGGTCTAAGAAGACTTGACAACCGACTAGTTTGCCAACTAGTCGGTCGGTGAGTGTTCTTTGACCGACTAAGAGTGAAATGTACGTAGCTGAATATAAGTTACATTAGTCGGTCTAAGAACAAATGCTGACCAACTAGTTTATCAACTAGTCGGTCGACAAACGTTCTTTGACCGACTAACTGTAAACAGTAACTCAGGCTGTACCGAGGCAATGATAACTAGTCGGTCTGAGAAGGATTCCTAACCGACTAGATCGTCATCTAGTCGGTCGGTGACTCTTCTTTGACCGACTAATTGATCAACAGTGAAAGAGCTGAAATGAGCAAGGACATCTAGTCGGTTCAAGAAGAGTTGCCGACCGACTAGATCGTCATCTAGGCGGTTGGTACTTCTACTTGAACCAACTAAGATGCACTAGAAGCCGAGGGAAGAAGCGATAGGCTTTGGGAAAGTTTCAAATGGCTTCTATGATAATCCTAGCTCTAAAATATGAGCGAAATGAAGATAATAATGTAAGTCCTACTCAATGCTTAATATTCTAATCTATGAAGCTAGAAGACAATAAATAATACATGACGAACCGTCTTCGAAGCTTCAATCTTCATTCTTCTTAACTTCAATATTACTCCTTGAGCTTCAACGAAGCTTCAGGCACACGATCACACGTATTGAGAAGTCTTGAGACGTCGCTTTTGATATACGTATTCTTTTGGCGACGATCTCCATAACTGCGCTCACAAACAATTAGTACACGATATTTATGTTTGCTCATCATCCAAAACCAAATCCGGGGAATCAATACTCAACACTCCCTTCCCTGTTAGAAGATGATTTGGACCCTGTAGTTGACCAGGTGCCTGAAGGAATAGCAGTCGACAACCCAGAGTGGGAATGTGAAGTGGAAGAGCAACTTAGAGAAGCTGCGGTTTGCAGACCTTCAAAGACGAAATCTGAATCCCACCCAGTGCCATCCTCCAGGAAAAGCTCCCGTCTGCTGGAAAACAGCCAGGAATGTAAACCTAATGTTGATCACTGACAGTCTTCCTTTAGAACACCAGCGGTCTTAATAACTTGGTGAGGAGGGATTTGCGTGATAGATTGAAGAAACCTAAGCCTTCGGCTATGACACTATTGGAGACTAAGATTAAGTCTCCTACTAAGGCGGAAAAGTTGGTTATCCCAAAAAAATTGGATTTCTTTTAACAACTTCAATGTGGTTGCTGGTGGTCGTATTATTATTGGCTTGGATCCATCAGTTTGGTCTGCTACCCTTTTGTCCATTTCGGAACAACATATATCAATAAATTGCAATAACAGTGGTGGGTTCTCTTGTGTTATTATTGGAGTCTATGCTCGTAACACTATGGAGGAGAGAAAATATTTATGGAAGAGCCTTCAGATTGAGTCCTCTCTGTTGAGTAATATACCTTGGCTGGTTGGGGGAGACTTCAACAGTGTTCTTTATACCCACGATAAAATGGGGGGTAGGAAACTGGATGAAATAACTGTTCGGGATTTTT
This sequence comes from Scilla litardierei, assembly GCA_030789695.1. Classification (NCBI taxonomy): domain Eukaryota; kingdom Viridiplantae; phylum Streptophyta; class Magnoliopsida; order Asparagales; family Asparagaceae; genus Scilla; species Scilla litardierei. The sequence goes on from CM061142.1 coordinate 112,455,365, forward strand.
CAGATTGCATCAGCAGATATGCACTCCAGGAGCTCAAAAGTATGGGAAATCGTCTCAGTTGTGCAATAATTGTGTAGGGAATGGCCGAATTAATGCTCAACTAGACAGAGTATTTGTTAATGCATCTTGGATTGATAAACTTCCAGATTCCTTTATTGTTTATATGGATTCCTTAACTAGCGACCACGCACCTATGGAAGTCCATCTACACAATCAGGTATCATCTTCCCCTAAGCCGTTCAAATTCTTTAATTACTGGTCCAAATGCCCAGGTTACAAGGATCTTATCACTGCAAATTGGCCCGGATATGAGATGGGTACACCAATGTATCGGCTAGTTGAAAAGCTAAGGAAGATGAAGGCCATTCTTAGAAGCTGGTCAAAAGATTATCAAGCTGACAATGTGGTTAACATATGCAGAAGCAAGGTGGAATATATAGGAAAAATCACCAAATTCATAATGACATCTCCCTCCAAATTATTGAAGCTGGTCTCATTAAAGATCTGTCTCACGCTTTGAAGATGAAAGAAGACATGTTCAGGCAAAAGAGTCGCTAGGACTGGATCTCCCTAGAAGACAAAAATACTAATTTTTTTTACACAGCGATGAAGGCACGGTCTAGTCGGAATAACTTGAATCATCTGGTAGACAACAATGGGAGGCGCAAAAATACTAATCTTTTTATAAGGAGCGGTATAATCAGAACCATTACTTGGATTCCTTCCCAAAGATTACCCCCAAAACGTATTTTAACAAGTGATTCCGCAACATGGCTAAGCAGAAGGGTGTCGACCGAGGAGATTAAAGCTGCGGTCTTTCAAATTGGGCCCGATAAAGCCCCGGGTCCAGATGGATATAATGGATTCTTTTTCCAACAAAATTGGGAGATTATTGGAGAAGACGTCACTAATGCAATAAAATCATTCTTTGTATCTGGGTCTCTTCTTCGGCAAGTAAATCATACGTTTCTTACTCTAGTACCGAAGAATTCAAATGCAACAGGCTTAGGTGACTATAGGCCGATAGCCTGTTGTAATGTCCTCTATAAGTTCATCAGCAAAATCATTTGCAACAGGCTCAAAATGGTGGCCTGTTGTAAAGGGAGACTCATTTCTGATTGCACTCTAATAGCCCATGAACAGATTAGAGACTTCAGCAACCCTATGGGGGGAAGCATGTTTGAAGTTGGATCTTAGGAAGGCTTTTAACAGTGTGAATCGTGATTTCATATTCTATTTCATGCAGCAGCTTCATTTTCCTGACACTTTCATATCCTGGGTTGGAGAATGCATAACTACGCCATCTTTCTCAGTAATGGTGAATGGGGCTCCATGTGGATATTTTAGTAGTAACAGAGGGCTTCGTCAAGGTGATCCCCTCTCTCCTTACCTCTTCGTTATTATTATGGAGACATTCTCTATCCTTGTAGAAAAAGCTATCATTTTGCGCAAAATCTATCCTATGAGGCGGTCTGGTTCCATATCCCACCTTTTGTTCGCCGACGACCTACTGGTTTTCTGCCGCGCGAATATGACTCCCATTTTGGGCATCAAAAATCTATTGGAAGAGTTTTCAAATTACACTGGCCTCCAGGTGAACTGGGACAAGAGTGTAGGATTGTTCAGCAAGGGGACAAGAAATAAAGAGGTACTGGCAGATTATCTGGGTATCAAAATTGCGACAACCATCACAACATACTTGGGATTACCGTTATCTTTAAAGTACCAAACATCCACAAATTACCGGAAGTTAGTGGATAAATGCAAGAAGAGGATGGGAGGCTGGTCGTCATCGACACTATCTATTTCTGGGAGGATTGAGCTTGTCAAGAGTGTTATATTTGGAATGATAGCTTTTTGGATGCAGGTGTTTCACATTCCAGTCACAGTATTGAGATCTATTACGGCTATCTGTAGACGATTCATTTTGGGAAACTCTCGAGCATGGGCCTGGGATGACATGTGCAAGCCGAAATCTGAAGGCGGCATGGGGTTAAGGCTAATGGAGGAACTAAATGCTGCAGCTGGTGTACGGCTAACATGGAGGTATCTGACATCGGATTGTCTTTGGGTGAAGCAAATGCGACAGAAATATGGGTCTCCAGGTTTCTATGCGGCAAAGGGTGCTGTGACTCATTTGGGCAATTGGAAAAGACTAATTAGAAGCCGAAATGTATCACAATCCCTTATCAAAACGATGGTTAGGGATGGTAGCTCTACTATGTTTTGGGAAGACAATTGGTTTGAAGGGGGGCCGCTCAAAAATTTCTTTGAAGTACCGTCGGCTGCTGTTAGGTGCATGGTTTCGGACTATTGGCAGGAGGGCGGATGGGTTGAAGACCCATCGATTGATCCGGTGCGATATCTCCTGTGCAACATATCTTTGAGGCAGTGTCATGATAGTTGGAAATGTTGCCAGGCGAATCATTTACTTTCAAACAAGCTTGGGAAGGAGTTCGTAGAAGGAGTCTGCCATTTCCCCTGTACATATATATATATATATATATATATATATATATATATATATATATATATATATATATACATATATATATGCAAAAAATGTACCTAAGAATGACCTCGGGTAGAGATACCTGAGCACACCACCGCTGTTCGGGGTTTGTGAGTATTTGTTTTTGAAATTTTTTTTTGCAGTAGGTAGATATACTTGTTATGTAGCTCCCCACAAAATTTCAGCTCGATCCGACACCGTTTGAGCCTCCGTTCATCGATTTCAAAAACGTTGCGCAAAACTGTCCAGAATTTGGACAGTTTTGCGCAACGTTTTTGAAATCGATGAACGGAGGCTCAAACGGTGTCCGATCGAGCTGAAATTTTGTGGGGAGCTACATAACAAGTATATATACCTACTGCAAAAAAAAATTTCAAAAAAAAATACTCACAAACCCCGAACAGCGGTGGTGTGCTCAGGTATCTCTACCCGAGGTCATTCTTAGGCACATTTCCCTATATATATATATATATATGTATATATATATGTATACATATATATATGTATACATATACATATGTATACATATGTATATATATATATATATCTATATACACATATATATATTATATACACGTATACATATATATATATCTATATACATATATATATATACATATATATATATATATATATATATATATTTGAAAAGTTAGCGTGATCTTTATTGAGTAAATGTACAATGTACAAAAATAGCCCATTTAGGGATGAGTTTTTGATAGAGAGAGGATAGGGCACAAGCGCCGTCACTCTCCACTATCAAGCCCTCAACCTAAACGGGACTATACAGACAATCCAAATTTACACCAAATATGTAGAAGAAACATAAAGTGTACAAATCTCATCCCGTGTCTCTGAATTCCCAGTTGGCGAATGCAGTAATCTCTTCCAAGGTAGTAGGGTCTTGATCATGGACAAGGACTCTAATGTCAGCAGCAATCTTCTCAAAAAGGGTGGTTCTGCATTTTTCCTCCCCATCAAAAATACGACGATTCCTTTCGCGCCAAATGTGCCAAATCATTGCGGCAAGGCCAGTTTTTGCAAGTATGTCAATTGCATTATTCCCTCCGAACTTGGTGATGAACAATTTACCCACCTCACCCAAAACCGGGTTAACTTGATCTGATACCTGAAGTTTTAACAAAGATCTTCGCAATATGTAGCTCGAATAGTCGCATTCAAAGAACAAATGATCAATAGTTTCATCTAGATTTCCATCACATAGAACACAATGAACAGGCGTGTTAATCCCCCATCTGCTAACCATATCCCTAGTAAGTAATTTACCTTGTAGAGCACGAAGAAGAGAGAGGGACATCTTCGGGGAATGATTTTTATACCAGATCAAACGGTGAAAAGGGAAGGCAACGCCGGGCTGACGCACCCCCTCCCAAGCCCGCTTGAAGGTGAATTCGGTTCCAGGCAGCCAATCCCATTCATCCAGCCCAGTTGTCAGCCGGATCTTCAGCAACTCACTCCTGACCGGATCTAAAAGCGGGTCAGCACACCAACCTGAAGCCTGCGACCAATAATCACAAACAGGTTTATTTTCGGCTCCATAGGGGATTTCAAGATGGTATTTAAGAGGCCCTATAGGTAGCCAGCAATCAATCCAGAATAAGGTTGTCCTCCCATCTCTCACCTTCCGCCTAATTAGTTTTTGCGATATTGGTCTGCTTTTAAGCATTCTCTTCCAGGTGCCCGATTGTAACAAATGTCTCTTGCTTGCAAAGAAACCTACTCCAGTCCCATATTTATTGTTCAAGTGCTTTGCCCAGAAACTTTCAGAGGTGAGATATCTCCAAACTAACTTCAGACTAGCCGCTTCATTTAGGTCTTCCAATAGTCTAAGCCCCACTCCACCTTCTGTCTTCGGTTTACAAATATCCTCCCAAGCCCATGCTCTAGAAGCACCCAAAATGAATTTTCTACATATAGACGAAATGGTTTTCATAACACTTACCGGGACATGGAAAGCATGCATCCAAAATGCGACAATCCCGTAGACGACAGATCTAACCAATTCAAAGCGTCCCGCAACAGAGAGAAACGATGAATTCCAACACAAAATCCTCTTCTTGCATTTGTCGATCAATCGACCGTAATTAATAGTCTTGGGATACTTTGAAGAAAGGGGAAACCCCAGGTACGTTGTAAAAGTAGTAAAAATCTTGATCCCCAACAAATCAGCTAGCATGGATTTATTCTTAGTCCCCTTACTAAACAAACCTGCACTTTTATCCCAATTTACCTGAAGCCCAGTAAAATTTGAGAGGTCTTCCAATAAGTGTTTGATGCCCAAGAAGGATGCTATGTTTGCTCGACAGAACACCAGTAGGTCATCCGCAAACAGAAGATGGGATATAGAACCAGAACGGCGCATATGATGGATATTGCCCATATTTAAAGCTCGAGAAATGAGTAAGGAGAAAGCCTTCATGGTGATGACAAACAAATAGGGGGATAGGGGATCTCCTTGACGGATACCCCTATTACCTTTGAAGTATCCGAATGGAGCACCATTAACTAAAACTGAGAAGGTTGGAGTAGTGATGCATTCTTTGATCCATCCTATGAAAATTTCAGGAAAAGCCATTTGACGCATGAAATAGATAATGAAATCTCGATTTACACTGTCGAATGCTTTTCTCAGATCTAGCTTCAGGCAGGCTCTGGCACCCATAGGGTTACTGAAATCTCTGATCTCTTCGTGGGCAAGTAGAGAACAATCAGTCAATAGACGACCCTTCAGAAAAGCTGATTGATTAGGAGATATCAACTCATGAATCACCACTTTTAACCTGTTGCAAATAACTTTGCTCACAATCTTATATAAGACATTGCAGCAGGCAATAGGCCTATAATCCCCTAAAGTTGATGCATTATCATTCTTGGGGACTAGAGTAAGGAAAGTATGGTTGACGGCCCTGAGCAGAGAACCCGAACGGAAGAAAGATTTAATGGCTGCAGTGACCTCATCTCCAATTAAAGGCTAATTATGCTGAAAGAAGAATCCATTATACCCATCTGGCCCAGGTGATTTATCAGCTCCAATCTGAAAGACCGCACTCTTAATTTCTTCATCTGATACCCTTCTACTCAACCAATTCGCCGAACTGATAGTAAGAATGCGCCTCGGAACAAGTCTTGGAAAGCTGGTCCAATAGTTATTTTGATTATATAGGTTCTCAAAGAAAGATGGGGCAGTCCTTTTCAGATTGTCATATACTCCACATTGTCGCCCATTCTCATCCATAAGGTGCTTCAGGTTATTGCGGCTAATTCTAGCTTTCATAGCATTGTAAAAGAATTTGGTGTTCTTGTCACCCAAGGTGAGCCAGTCCTGACGACTCTTCTGACGATACATCTCCTCCTCAAGTTTCATAGCTTTAGTCAAATCCCCGTAGAGTTTTTGCACTTTGAGTTGTAATAAAATATCCGAATGGATGGTGGGATTAATTCGGATCTCCTCCAGCTCCATTCTAATTTTCTTCACCAGATTAGCCGCGTGATGATCACCAGCCCACCCCCGCAATGATAGTTTCAATCTCTTCAATTTTTGGGTCAAACAATACATGGCTGTACCCTTAATATTGCAATTCCAGCTTGATTCAATGGTTTCCTTGTAGCCTGGACAGCGGACCCAATAGTTAAAAAACCTAAAGGGCTTGGGATCAGATGGTACCTGGATGTGGAAGTTAACAAGCATAGGCGAGTGGTCACTTGTCATGGGGTCCAAGTATTCAATGAAAGAATCTGCCAGTACATTAGTCCATGTAGGATTACAGAATACCCGGTCTAATTGAGCGGAAATTCGGTCCTTACCAACCCTGTTGTTACACCAACTGAATCTGTTTCCAGTGCTCTTCATCTCCAGGAGCGAACACCATTTAATGCAATCATGAAAATCCCGAACCATTGATTCCTCCAGCATTCTTCCACCCACTTTATCTTTATTGTAAAGAACATTATTGAAGTCTCCACCCACAATCCAAGCAGAGTTACCAATCAAGGCCGCATCCCTCTTCATGCATTGCCATAATTCATTTCTCTCATTTAGAGTGTTGTATCCATAGACACCCGTTATAATACAATCGAAACCTCCTCCATTAGTACAACGAACCGAGATGTGCTGGGCAGAGCACGAGAACAGGGAAGTTTTCCAAGCAGCAGGATTAAACCCCATAACAATACGGCCACCCGGTGCATAAGCAGAATTGTCAAATGAGACCCAACCATTAGGGATCCCAATCTTATTACAAATAGCTAAAGGCTTCAGTTTAGTTTCCAACAGAATAATCGCTGATGGATTTATTGCTTTAATCATATTCTTCAAGTCCTTCTTCCGGACCAGATTATTAAGTCCCCTGGTATTCCAATAGAAGACCGACATTAATCAATAGTAGGTAGTTGCAAGTCAAGGCCACTACTCTGCTGTGACCGAGTGTTCCTCCTGGTACTGGAACTAACTGGATGGCTTGAAGGAAGCTTCTTTTTCCCAGCCTTAATTTCCGCCTTATGCCTTAGCTGTTCCTCCAATTCTTTATTCCATTCTGGGTTGTCGATGGCTAGCTCACCTGGCACCTTGTCAATTTCATCTTCAATAGTCTCTGCAAGTAAGGAGGGAAAAGGATTAATAGGAACAGATTTTGGATTGACCTCCATCCTACTTGCGTCCATGATGTGGGAAGGATCCCCAGCATTAGTAACATCACTGGCTGCCAGCTGAACTGGACTAAAAGCCCCAGAACCATTTTCCCCTGACCCTAGGTCATGTGAACCGCTCCCTTCCTTGAGCCCACTTACAGGAAAATCCGCAACTGGAAGGGGGCAAGCAGATTGGTCAGCACAGGTTACAGCATGCATAACAGAAATGATTGGTGCCCCTGGGAGCTTCTCATTTAATCTCTCAACCCCTACCGCAATGGCAGCAGCTTCAGGTTGTACCGCAATGTCAGCTGCTTCAGGTTGTTGACGTGCGTTTATGTTTCATATATTCACGCACGTTTTCTTTTGTGTTTCTCCGTATTTTCCGCCGTCTTTTATTCGTTTTCTCGTATTTTCTCGTTTTCTTTCACTTTTCTTTGTTTCTCCATGTTTACAGGAGATTGCCCGGGTAGGGGACTTTTGACGACGATATCTCAAGTCCCCGGAGCAACGGGAGGAGTCACGCGTGATCCAGGGGGTCAAACGACGAAGAATACATCTTTCAGCCCCTCACCCGGTCGGTTGGTCATCTCCAACCGATCGGGTGATGCACGCGTGCACCACCCGGTCTCAGCCGGAGCTCAAGTGAAAGTCATCCGACCGGTTCACAGGCTGGTTCAACGGGGGCCAACTCTCTGTCTTTTCGAGCCAAATTCCAACCGATCGGGTGACTCTCACCCGATCGGTTCATCTGTAGCTGATGCTGAGGAGCCGGAGACACGGGCACCCAACCGATCCCTTCACCCGATGGCGCCAAGATCTAACCGGTCACTCCAAGAACTCACCCGACCGGTTCATATGACCGGGTGAAAGTTCGCCGTTTTCTGTTTACTATCTGTAATGGATCACCCGATCGGTTGACTTGTCAACCGATCGGGTGATACGAGAGTCTATAAATAGAACCCCTAGGGTTCCAGAAACGGGGAGCTGCTAGTTTTTACTATTTTCTCCTATTGTGACGGCTGTAATTACTGTTCTATTGTAAGTTGTTGGATCTTTCTCAAACTTTAGTATTATCTTAATTGCTCTATTACTTCCGCATTCCAATCGTCTGATTATGATTCCAACGGTTCATTTTCGTTTAGATCGCTTTTTAATGAATTTTTGTGAGTAGTTCCCAAATCTGGGATTTTGGCGGAAACCCCTTCGGGGGCTCTTTCCGATGCATCCATAGGGTTAGGAAATCGATAGGGATTAGGAATCTAACGGTCACGCGGGGTGTTTCATTGTTATCGGCGGGAAAAAGACCGCCTTTGACCGTTAGGCCAAGGGGGAATAAACTTGGCGGTTGACTCCCTAGCCATAGCTCACGCCCTTTGCGTAGACGTCGAATTCTAGCGCGCGGGAGCGGCAGGATGAGACGTTGGGAGTTATCGTTGCGAGCTTAGTGCTCCCGGAATCGATCAGTGTTAATGGACACGGGAGTGCCCACTGATCGAATCCGGGAAGTCTGGTGTATCATCCTGGGCACCGACCGGAATATCGGGCCCATGGGGTGCCGGTACCACTTTCAGAGGCAACGTCTCACCATTAGACCCTAATTCCGATTTCTATCCTACCCGTAGGCCGTATCGGCAAGAGTCGCTCGTTGGAGTGGAAACCAAAGTCCCGGGTTTATTTTCTTATCATTCATACCTTGCATTCCTTTCCGTGACAACCCATCAACCGATTCGGGCTAGCTCGCCCACTGGGTGATTTTGGTCCTCCTTGACACAAGCACATCCTAGCCTCCCTGTGTTCGACCCCCAAGCCACACTACAACACCGTGCGCTTGCGGTTACAAATATCTAAACCCCCCCCCGTGCCACCGGCCGCGTGGCACGGGCACGTCAGTTGTACCGCAGTGTCGCAATTGGTCATCTCTTCTTGGATTGAAGGGGGTTCTTTAGTTGTTTGGGGGCCAGGTTTAGTAGGGCATTACTCATCGGTGTGTCCGAAACAAATACAGTGATTGCACTTTCGTGGGGCTCCCTCAAACTTTGTAGTAATAGAAACTATAGATCCTTCATCCAACTCTACATCAAAAGAATTAACTAATGGGGAAGAGGCATCAACTTCAATAAGACAACGGGCGTATGAAATTCGCTCCAAATATGCAGTTGCTTTTTCCAGACACAAAGGGGTACCCAGGACAGAGGCAATGATATTGAGCCCCTCCAGATTCCACATGTAAAGCGGAACACCATGCAGCTGAACCCATACAGGGACAGAGGTAAGAATATCACGGTCATGTCGCATATCCAGACTCCATTTTTTAGCACCACTAGTCTACCATCAAATAGCCAGGGCCCGCCTAATAACACCCTTTCACATTCTTCCTGCGATTCAAATCGGAAATAAAAAACCCATTTTCTCTGCTGTAGATTTGCACCCTCTTCTTATTCTTCCACAATCTCTCCACCCAAGCAACCATTTGACTATAGTAAGGAACATCACCAAGCACGTAGCCAACAATCGTATTCTTCCAAGTTTTGGCTCCTTTAACTACTAACTCTTGTGGGAACCTGGCACATAGAGTGCCATCATCACGTGTCTTAGGTGGGACATGAGACATTCCTAGGGCTGGGCCATATGTCTGCCGATTAGTACATACATCAATCCAAGAAAGCTTAGCACCTGTTGTGTTAACATTGATATGCACTTTTGGCTTGAGAGGAATTTTATCAAACATGTTACGGCCCTCTCCAGAGTGGTTGGGATGCACGCACCTTGGCTGAACCTTAGGAGGGGCCTTGGTAAACCCTCCTCCAAAATTCCTTCTCATATGACTGCCTCCCTTGTGAGCACCTCCCCTTCTCAAAACCACTTGCCAACCATCCACAGATCTTCCGCCCTTCCTGAAGCCCGAATAATCCTCTCCATCATCGTCGATATGAGAGTAGCCATGATTGGTGGATCCAAAAACCTTGTTGTCAGATTTTCCAAGGTCATTGCCGCCGGGAAACCTGACTTTGCCCAAAGGATCGTCGCTAGCTTGTGCCCTAGAAAGGTTGAAACCAACTTGTGCCCTAGGAAGTTTGAGAGAATCCGTTCCGCCGCCTGGGTTATCGATCAGTGTTGCTGCTGCTTTTCCCTCCGTCTTCGTCCCCGAATCGCCTGGGTCGCCGGAATCACCACCTCCGAGATTAACGCTCGCCATCAGGAGTATTTATATATCAAACCAAACGTCTCCCCGATAACGGCACCAAAAACTTGACCGGTGCCCCGTTTATGATTAGGGCGTGGTGTCGTTTTACCGCAAGTGCACGGTTAGTGTAGGGTGTGGGTATATCGAACACAAGGAGGTGGATGGCTTGAAGGCTACTAGCCTCGCCTAGGTTGTGTGAGAGCTACGCGGATGATATGAGTGGGTAGTGTAGGAATAAAGGAAAGAAATGAAAAGGACAAGAAATGAATCCCTGCTAACACGAGCTAGAGCACTCATGACACTTGGTATTCGACTCGACCCAGGGTGAGACATTGCCCTAAAAAGTGGTACCAAGTGCCTATGGGCCCGATATTCCGGTCGGTGCCCGGTTTCGGACGGTGGGCATTCACATGTCCAACACCCTCCGCAACCGAGAGCATTAAGGCCAAAATGATAGCTCCCAACATTTTGTCCAAGCCGTTCCCACGTGCAAGAACTCGATGTCAACGCTAGGACGTTGTAACGACCACTTTTCGTTGTACGTTGTTCGTGCACGTGCCTTTGGCCGTGCACGTGTTTGGTTTAGACTTTGTTTGTTTGCGAACACTTTGATGCGATGTGCCGTTGTGAACGTCTCTGAGAGTAGTAAATTGTGGCATTATATTGGAACGACGTTTCTCGAGTCGTTTTCCCACAATTTAATCTTATTCAATGAGACGTGGCGATTTTCACTTTTGACGGGAGACGTTCCTATTTTTAGTTTCGTCGTCTGATGTCAAAATTGAGATCTGTCTTCTTAGTTAGCTCACTTTCGTCATCACGATCACCCCGATATTTATTTTATAATTTTTGGAGTTCATTTGACCACTTTTATATTTTTAGCAAGGTTTATAATATTTTTAATAATTAAGTTTTAAATTATTTTCGGCCAAAGAAAATTTATTTGAGTTTAAAATGTTTTAAATAATTTTTGAGCCAAATCTCAGCCCCTATCTTCACCGCACCCAATCCCTATGTGATTAGGAAGAGTAGATTTGAATTTTAAATTATTTTAAACTCCTAATCTCATTAGGATTAGCCCTAGACCAAGTCAACCCATCTACACTATATAAACAACCTTTAGGAAGACCTATTTTCGCAAGAAAATAACCCTAGCCCTTCCAAAACCCAAATTTGACGTTGCGACGAATCGTCGCAACGTTGCGACGAACTTCACCGTGCCCGACCGGTCGCCCGCTCCGCACCAAGCATCGCTCCGCACCCGCATCGCTAGCCGCTCCGTCGCCCCGCATCGCACCGTGCCCGACCGAAAAAATCGCCCGCTCACGCCCGCACCGCTGCACGTTGCAACGTTGCAACGACCCGCCCAAGCGCCCGACCGACGCTGTCGCCCGCACCGACCGAGAATTTCCCCTGCACCCGCTGCTGCGACCGACCCAAGCGCTGCACAAACCCCGTTCCCCCGCACCGACCGATGGAATCCCCCGCACCGAGGCTGTACGACCGAGAGCCAAACGTCGCAACCCCGCACCCGTCGAACCACTTGCCACAGTGGGCCCCCCAAGTTCTCCAGAGGTATTTTGGGTCCCCCATAGGTCCCTAGGACTACTGTGGGCCCCACATAGGTGCTTTCTCTCCGACGATTTGCCGCGTACGACGTTGTGACACGTTGTAGGCCGTCGTCGCACGTGCTAGCTTTGGAATCTGGACTCGTCGCTCCGGTTGATGCTCTGAACTTTCCAGCGAGGAATCCATATTGGAATCAGGACTTGGAGCGCAATCTCTTATTCCAACCCCTGGCGTCGCTACCCGACGCCAGTGTAGCTTTCGCGTCGTGTTGAGGTAACGCTTTGCACCCCTAGGACCCCCAACCCATTGCCTGCTAATCAAGACTAAAATTGATGTTTTTAAAGTATTTTAAATGTTTTAAATCCACTAATCAAGATTAATAAAACGGATGTAGGCCGGTGGACTTGTGCACGTAGGAATTGTGATTTTGGACTCGTTGGTCGGTGTGCTCAGACGTGATACTTTCAGGCAAGTGAAACTTGCCAACTCTTGTGTAGGGCCATGTTTTTAGGCCACTTCCTTGTTTTCAGCGTAAAAGAGACTAGTCAGTGAAATGATAGCTGGCTAGACGCCTACTTGATCTAGTTTGACAACGAAACTAGATCCGTCACCTAATTGATCTAGCTTGACAACGAAGCTAGATCCAACCCTTTAACTTGTTGATCATGCATACTAAACTGTCATGTTTACTTTCCTTACCTGTACGCTTTACCACTTGCCATGTCATGTCATCCATGCATTGAATGTCGCATTCGTAGCACACGCTACAATACTTGTACTTGTACTCATTGAATACTACTTCCTGGGAACGAGCCTCATGTGTTGGTCAAAAGCCAATGCCCGGTTTCCTTGTCTGGCTAGGTGCACTCCTATGCCATACTTGTTAAAAACACTTCCTGGCTCGTGATCCAGAAGCGAGCATTACCGTTCGGGGGTAAGGCCCTGGCTCGATACACGTGGAGGGGTAGGGATAAACGATCACCTGAGCTTAGGAGTGGCCCGATCAGCCACTCTAGCCAGAAGGCGGAATCTCTGTGCACGAGGTGCTTACTTTACTTGTCTTGTACTAGTGAGTGTTACTTGTAAAACTTGTCATCCATGCCATGTTTAAATGCCATACTCGTACTTTACTTTACTTTACTTGTTGCACTCATACTTTAAACTGCCATGTCATTGCATTCATGCTAGAACTGCTAGGTTGCTTTACCCACTTTCAGTTTCCTTGCACAAGTCTCTTGTAGACTTGCTGACATGTGCCCCTTGCTCTTTTGGGTGTCACATGTTAGACCCTGAGCCAGAGACCGTTGCTGAGTACGTGCTGTTTTGCTGACACTGAGCCTGAGCCCAAGTCTGTCCAGGAGGAGTTTTGTGGACACCGGTGACCTTTTCTGAGTGACTTTGCTGAGCTTCCTTTTATTTTAGGTTTTCCGTTAGTTGTCGATGTGTAGCACCTTTATTTTGTACGTTGTACTTTTGTTGGCCATGTTTGGGCCTTTAGACTCTTTTTCTTTTAGCCTGGTGGCTTTTCTGTGATGTTGGAATTTATTAATATGGATATTCTGAGATATCTCTTTTGTCTCATTTCATTATTATTATCTTTGTTTCGTTCGCGTTGCAAGGACCTGCAGTTTTAAATTTGATTGACGCTTATCGGACTTGCAGCTTTGCAGCTTCAAGTCTGAGCGGACCTTCTCACGCTTCGCCTCCACGTTTTTGGGAAGCGGGGCGTGACAGGTTTTGTTGGTGGCCCATGCAGGTCCAGTCTTGCAATTGCGAATTAACGGAACAACAATAATAACGGGATGTCCATTAAATAAATTGCAACATCCGAGTCATAAGCCCTGAGTCTAGTCGTTTTCTTATGACACTAGGTGATAAGAAAACTTAGTTAGACGTCTGTGCTTGCTAGTTAGAGGCCTCTTACTGTTAGTTAGACTCCCTGTCAGCAATTGATTTAATCGTCATAGGAGTTACCTTAGTGGTTCTTGTCTAACTCTGACCATATTAGACTTCTAGAATTTCCTTCAGTCGTTCGTTTGGGTTCGTCGATTTCGGACCAAGCTGAACGCATTTCATTACCGTCTAGCCCCTTAAAGAGTCTTAGCGCTTAGCTTCTTAATACTTAGTTGGTCGACTGTAGGAGTCTCCCCGTAGACCTTCCTGATTCATATCCTAGGCGTATGCATGTGTGACCATCCGACCATTTTCCTTGCCTCGATTCACTAGATCGCCTCTTGACGATCGTCATCAACTTTCGAACCTCTCCGTTACAAATCTTAAATCTCCTGAAAGTATTTTTCGACTTCCTCCTTCCCGAAGTTTAACCTTGTTCCAAATTTTAATATACTTATACTTCATCCTCCTTCGTTGATTTAAAATTTTAAAACTTCTGTCGGAATTTTGAACACTAGCTTATAATATTTTTCCAGCATATATTTTTCGTACTTATGTAAATGCGTTGTCCCTTCATATATTAATTTCATTCTGAACCATACTTTTGCCTTGCCCAATTCGATTTATAATTTTCCTTCTTATTTGTGTTATTCGAATGATACGTCGTGTTTACTTTAATATACTTTCAAGTCACATGGAATTTCAGCTTTTAGCCAGTCGGTTTTATGCTCATCGTTTTCGCTATTTCAAAATTTTAAAAATTACTATTCCTGGCTCAGACTTCCCATAGTTTGGTTTTAAAGCTTTACTACAGTTTTTGATAATTTCACTACTAAGTTATTATTATTATCTTTCCGCTCACCATACATGCTTTTAGAAAAGTTGTTAGACTAAAATGAATTTCAATTATTTTTATTCGTACCAGGCTCGTTGTGCTCGTATGCTAAGGGTTTTGTGTAAACCAGTTTTAATTTTTTGCACATCCTGGTCCCTCTAAAAGTAGTTCCAATATTGATCATTTTAAATTTTCTTTCCATGGCTTAAAGACTTTGAAAGCGTTTAAAACGAGCTTCAATTCTTCAGTTACTTAAATTTCATTTCCAAAATTTTGCCAAAATTATATTAAATTACTGCCGTATAATATTTTCTAAAAATTATGTCTTTAATGTCCGTGCGAATGATTTACTTCCTTTCTTAATGATTTGCGATAAGTCAATAAAACATTTTCTCTTATTATGGATATTCGACACAAACTTAGTTTGAACAACTCGTTTTATCGACCTCCAAATATTTTTATACAAGACGAGGATTCCAACTTTTGAAGTACAACAGTTTTCAATTTCACGTATTTTAATTTATGTTATTTACGCCGTTTCCTTCCTCTATCCTATATAAGTATCACTACATCTCCCTTTCCTCTACCTAAACATTCACCAGTGAATCACTGTTCCACCTAACCAAGCTGTCTCCTTGTATACATCCTATCTGAACTCGTGCTTATCGATCCTTCCCTCGTCACGCTCTCGACCTCGACCTACCTTTATTGCATAGGCTTTAGTGCCCGTCAATGTCTGTGACAACTCTAAGTTGTTAGTAGACCTTGGACCTTGTGAGGTAGCCATAGTGCACGTACCCAAGTTGTGTACGTGGGCTTGAATGAGTATAACCTCATAGTATATTAATGTTTGCCTATTGTGTGATATATACATACTCGGAGTTATTCGTGATATTATGAAGTTGGTTGTGTGTTAGTATTCATAGATTTGTGTGTGGTTAGCTATACCATACTAGGGATGCCTGTGTATATAAGAGTTAGCGTTGGAATATCTAATGGAGTGTATGTAGCTAGAGATACTTGTGATGGTTGAAATAAATGATTGGTAAAGCTAAGTGTTTGATAGGTGTGATGATAATAGGTGTACATATAGATAAGTAAGTAGGCCTATTATATGACCCATGAGTTAGTACGTGTGAGTATGTGCTCGTAGGTAGATATGTGTTGTGCTTAGACGTAAGTAGTTATGTATTTGCTGCATGAGTATATATGCGATATACATATGGTAGTAGGATTATAATTTTGATTGGTATTGCTTACTTTTGTGGGATGTTGCACGCGTGCATACCGAGAGGTATACACGACTATTGCACATCTTAACTATGTATGAATAGGTGTTGGTGTACTAATTATAGGTAGTAGGCTATGGTGTGAATATATATATGTTACGTGTGTGTGACTATACGATGAATGCGTATGTATTAGGGAGTATATTATAATTATACGTGTGCTGATGTCTGTATTATTATTATTATGGTATATAGAGTGATTGAACTATGTGAGTATTACCTGACTAAATATTAAGGGTGATTGACTTATGGAATGTATATGGTTGTAATGGTAGACATATATATATTGGAGTGGTATTGGTATAGGTATAAATGCCGTGTTACGTATGTAAAGTATTCTGATATGAGTGTGTATACCCTAAGTATATTGTTATGAATGTCTGTAGTTTGAATATAGCAATGATTGATGTATGTATAGTGATAGGAGTGTTGGTGCCTGGTTGTGCTACGCACATGATAGTGGGTCGCTACGCCAGTATATATTTATAGGTGTTGGTCTTGTGGTATAGTTATTTACTAAGGACTTGTTGTGTGAACATATGTGTACTAGCTAAACTAGATGCGTAGTTGTGCTAAGTATATAGTGGTGTGATTGGTATGAATGAAATGTTAGCGTGTATGGGTGTGCACCATGCACAGGGTAAGTATGTGCTTAGTTATAGGTATTGATGACTGTGGTATATGTGGCATGTCGTAAATACAGTTACAGGACCGTATGTGATGTGAATATATGGTGAACTATTTGCATGCATTTGAATGACTATATATTGTGAAACTATAGTAGTGGTGAATGTATGTTAGATATAGTGAAACTGGATATAATAATAGTATGGTGTGACTACATGTGTTGAATGGTTGGTATCGGATGAATATTAGGGAGTTGTATACCCATGTTTGTTTTGCGCATAGGTAGTTATCTATACGTAGAACAACGATTGTAAATGCTAGTGTGAGATTATACTTATATGAGTATCTGAAATATTGTTTTGTGTTGGGTAAGTAGTAGTTATATAAAGGATGAATGCTTATATATATATGATTGAAATACGTGGATGAAATTGACTGACTATAATAGGTATAAGTGTATAACGTATGTATATATCTATTCTATAAAACACAACCTTTTTTGAATTTTGTCCCAGTCAGCAAGACTTTGTCCCAGTCATCAAGATTTTGTCCCAGTCACCAAAAGAGTGGGTCCCGCATGCAATAGAGTGAGATAAAAAATTTTGAAATTTGAAATGGTGGGGGGAACATATTGGAGGAAAATCACACTTTGAAAATCAAACTCACTTTGAAAACGAACTCTCTCTCTCTCTCTCTCTGCCCAAGACATAGCAGCACAGATTTCGAAGCCCCACAGTCGTCTCCCTCCATCTCTCTCTCTCTCTGAATGCTCAGGAGTAGAACTTCTGATCTCCCTTCAAATTTGCTTCACTTTTGAAGCTTTCCTAGCTTTCCAACCTTTTCCTCTGCCATCAATGCCCAGTGCAATGCCATCTTGCTAGCAAGCGACATCGAAACCCTAGCTTCGTGATTCTCTATCATCAACACCATGAGCAGATATGGTCAGCCTCCGGATCTCAAGAAGTGAGTCCATGTCTTGATCGCAGATCTCGATTACATATCCTTTTCGCTTAATTGATGAATTCCTAACTTTTTTTAATACTTCATCGCCTTTGGCTGCTGCCCCCTCGCGTTTGGCCACGATCCGAAGATCTACTCTCGCCCAAGATCGCCCGCATGAGAACCACCCCCAGATCGCCTACGAAGCTACAAAGAAACCCAAAAAAAACCCATGTTCGATCAGCTCCCAGAAGCCCGTGAGAACCCTAAAACCCCCGAAGAGCCACCTTCTCTCTTTGATGGAACTACAAGGTATAAGTTTTCCTTTTCTGTGAATTTTGGGCAGTTTTATTTTAAATTTTTCTTGATTATTTTTCAATTTTGAAGGTTGTATACATTCTAATTGTTGAATTTTGAAGGACCAAAGAGCTTTATGTTCCAGCTTCTTTGTTTGAGCTTAAATTCTCAGGACAGGAATTGTTGAATTGTATGGCAAATAACTTCAGTTGAGCTTAAGTTTTAGATGGTATGTTGAATTTCATCGAACATTTGTCCTAAATCGTGTACCAGGGCCTGCTTTTGTTAACTCCTTGGTAACCATATGACTGATTTTTCTCTTTATCATCAGTTAACAAGTTAGAAAATACTGCATTCTCTACCTGTTGCATTATTTTATTTTCTGCCTATATTAATTGGAAGGTATTAAACATCACCGCCTCTTGTAATTTCAAATTTGGACAGTTGCAAGTTATTAAGAATTTGGAAGTGTGCACAGTTTGGAAGTGTGCACAGTTTGGAATTTGGAATGAATTAAGAATTTGGAACGAAGTGTTCACAGTTTGGCGAATTTGTAAGAATTTTATTGATGAACACTATTTATGTCACCACCTCGCGTACTTTCAGTTGCATTAGCATTAATTGAATCGAGATTTATGATTAGTGGTGCGACGCTCTCTCCACTGCCCGTAATTTCGCTCGATTAAGGCAGGGTAATTTGACAAGTTCCTTTTGTTTGTCCTTTTATTGTTATTACACAGGTAAGTGATCTCATAAAATGTGGAGTGTATACATTTACACCTGCTATCTTTAATGTGATCCAGAATGCCTTCATGCAACGGAAAGATAGAGGTACAAGTTAGGCCCCACCAATTATATTCCCATTGCCATTTAATTAGAAGTTTATAATGGTTTCCTACTTTGATATAAATGCAACATGATTCTTTTTAATTGTAGTATGCTCCATAAACTGCACAACTATTCTGCCATATTCTGAACTTTGTTTTAATTCTATGCATCAAAATTTCCATGTCCTAAAATATATGATTTCTTGGCATCCTGTGGTTTTCATGATTCCAACACTCATTACCTTTTCCTGTTTACATGATCAACACATACCTCTGTATGCATTCTTGCAAAATTTCCACACATACAGACTCATCTGAATTTACATAGAGACAGATGTATACATGCACACACATATTTACATACACATGCCAAATCTGTTTTCTCAGGAATCACCCCAATGACATGTCTCTTCCTCACTACCTCCCTTAAACACAAACACAAATATCCATGCCACATACAAATACATACATTAGAAAATTGGAGACATAATTGATGAATTTCTGGTGGGGTGAATCTGTACCTAAATTGTTTCTTTATGATTGTTTAGTTAACATAATTAAACAATCATAGAGATACTTAATGAACTAACCCACTCTCTTTATGCTAACATCAATATTTTTTGCCCTGGCTCCCTACCCAAGCATTTTCCATATTGTACTTGACTCTTTGTTGGTGTTCTTTATATGTTTGACAAACATACAAGTAATGTTGTGTCAAAAGCATTGATATGTTTATAACTTGATCTGTATATGCTTTATATAAGACTTATGGTGATATCTTCTTGTGATATGTTTATAACTTGATCTGTATATGCTTTATATAAGACTTATGGTGATATCTTCTTGTGCCCGAACAACAGTGGATAGTTTCTCAATTATTATAACTTGCCTGAAATTGAGGAAGCTTATATTTGTCTAATGTTTTAAATTTGACTCCTTAGATCTACTGAATATTTGTCTAAAATTGAGGCAGCCACAGTGGATACTTCCTGAAATTGACTCAACATTAGTGGATAACATTAGGTCAGGAGATCTAATCATATGAATACTTCCTGAAATTGAGGAAGCATTGAAAAGGAAGCTCATATAACTTGATCTACTGAATATTTGTCTACTGAATATTATAACTTGCCTGAACATCAGTGGATAGTGTCTGCGGGATGAAGAGGGAGTTAATCTTTCGAATATTTGTCCTACGTGTCAACTCTATCCTACGTGTCTCAATTTTGTCCCGCGTGTCTCCAAAAAATATGACTAGGCCGATCAACCCCGTACACACTTTTAAAATACTTCGGTTTGAACTGGATTTTGTGTCTCAAATACTTACATAGTTTCTTAACAAACGGTTTAACAAACTTCTCCCTCACTTTTAAAATACTTCCAGTGTCTCATTTCCACGCTATCTATTCCACACTTTTACACTGATGCCTTCCTCATTCCCTCAAAACCTGCTTTCTTCTCCCAAACTTTCCTCTTTATCCCTCATAAAATTCCCCTATCTTCTCGACGTCTTATGTTACGCCGGAGCAATTCCAGTGATTCTCCGCTCCTCTTGCATTCTCCCCAATTTCAGAAATGAAACTGCATCTCTCTTATTCTTCTCAAATCGCCAGGAAGCTCTCTTAATTTTGTTGCACGTAAAATTTCTACTATTAAAGAAATTATTCTCTTTGCTTTCTATGATTTATTTCAGCGCTTCCAAATTCAGATCGTAGGAACTGTATTTCGATGAAGTTTCCAATATATTGATTTGTTTATTTCTACTATCATCTTCCGCCCTCAGACCACGACACCCATGACAACCATGGCTAATCTGTTTGGCACGCTGCCCGATGTTCCGGCTAATACCACGACTTCCACGTCGAAATTGTTCGGCAATCTACACAGTTTGGAAGGTAAGAACTAAAATTAAATTTTCGGCTCATACCACTCATTCATCCCGACATTTTCATTTTTTTAACTTTACCCATTTGAACTTTCATTCATGGTAAATTAAACTGATTACCTTTCATAAAATTAACGAGGAGATTGAACTTCATGTTGATAGCAAGGTGTTATTATTGTTGATATCTTCTGTTTGTTGTTTTTGACTTATATTGCAACATTTTCCAAGGGTTTTCTTCATCTGGTATGGTCCTCAGAAAATTCCATTGGTCCTTACAGAAACCATGTTATAATGTGTGGATGTATTTTCAAAGGGCATGTACCCGATGTATTTTCAACGAGTTATATAAAGTCGGAAAATTTTCGCTTACCATGTGGGATGCCTCCCATGAAATGGCAACTTCGCCTGTTATAAAGTGGGTGCCGGATTTTCATCTATTCAATATTTTTGGGTTAGGATCGTGAGAAAAACTGTGATTTGCCATGGCGGAGACATTCAATATCGATGTATAGTGTTTGAAGTGTTACTGAAAAGCATCATTGTACATAGCCATGCTAATCAATAGTTGTTGCATATGCAATAACGGCTGAATCTCAGTTTTGACCAAAGAAAACAATGTTTCTTCATGCACAAATATTTAATTATGTTACCTCAATATGTACTTCTTGCTAAATATTATTATATGCATAGATATCACAAATCATTCCCATGTTGATCAATATTATCTAACTTTCCATTGATCCGACGGGAGTAAATATCTTTCAATTTTCCTTCCAGATTTTTCTCCTGGCATATTTATGTTTGTATTATAAGGTAGAAGACAGTTTCCAGCCAAGTGCATATATTCTGAGTCTTGCCATGAAACTGGTATTGTTCTCCCAGGGCATACTTTTCTTCTGCTATCGTTAAGGACCCCATCAAAGTTAGTCAGGCATCATACCTTGGGAAGACTGTAGCAATTCTTCCTTCGGTGCCAAAACATGTTGCCAAAGCTTTCTCATTGTTGCAAGGAATCCCTGAGGCTCAGGTTTTAACGATACCTTTTTAATCTTTTTTGTTCTCAGTTGTATCCTACGTGTCTCAAGTTTGTCCTACGTGTCCTTAAAAATATGACTATCCCTAAAAATATGACTAGGACAATTTATTTATATACACGGTTTTAAAACACACTGTTCAAAACAAACGGTCTTGAATTAATGGGGGGAGGACACACTGTCTGAATTTAGTTGGAATTATACACGGTTTTAAAACACACGTTTTGAAAACACACGGTCAGTTGGAATTATACACGTTTTTAAAACAAACAGTTTTAAAACTGCCTCTCAAATTTGTCCTTCGTCGTGTCATATGGGCACGGGTTATGACTATTGTTGAATTGGAATTGTTGAATTGTTTTTGAATTGGAATTGTTTGCAAAATCAGCAGTTAATTCTGTGCATCTGCCGTTCAAAATCAATTAATACCAAAAATTATATTATGAGTCCCATTCAATATCATCAGTTCACAATTAGTGTTATATTATGTGTCCCACTCTTGGTTATGCAATATTTTTGATTTGCTGGAATTGGTTATAATCAAGAGTTATACTGGTATTTTTGTGGATGGGACACAACAAATTTGTGAATAGGACACAAGAATTTGAGTTTATATTCAACAATTAATTTTCTGCTGGAAGATATCTCAACATAACTTTCACAGAGCATGCTAAGGTGTTTAAGCCAACCTCAGTTTCTGTTCCTCTCCAAGGTTTGAACAATGGATCCAATTCTGCATATGAGCATCATTTCCTTTTAAATTGAATGCACAATCCAAGAGATCACATGATTCCCACCCGCATTACATCCCTCCTTGCATAATGGCATACAATACTATTGGAGAGACTGAAATTAATTTCCTGCCAAAAATTGTTGTTGTATTTAAAAAATAGTAGTAATAATGTCCATCTGCTTCATGTGAGCAGTGATTTTGGTAAGTTTGTTGTAACTATCAATTTTCTGATTATGTGATTTTTACTTGCAGGTTACCATGTGTGAGAAGCATGGATCAGGGCTTGACGAGATAACCATGAGGCAGGTTGGGATCAATAATTTGATTGGGAGTGGAGCAAGCATCTCTGCGATTAGGATTGAGAGTGGATTGGTGAGTAAAATGCAAAATGGCCAAAAAATTTCTTCAATCTTGAACAAGTTGTGATCAATGATTCGTAATTACTGCAATTTGAAAGCATAAATGTTACAACCAATTTTAAGAAATTTTTTGGTAAAAATTCAGTTTCTGTAATTTGAAAGCATAAATGTAGTTTTGATAAAAGTAACAAACTTGAGTTTTGAACAATTTTCCCTTTATCTTTCTCTGCCATTGTCTCTCTATGCACAAATTTGGCCAATTTTGTATATATGTTTCTTAAATGGCAGGAGGTAAAGGACAGCCGGTTTTTTTACAGCCTGTTTTTTTGTTCAAAATTCTCCCAAAAACCTTTGTATTGCTCCCATTATTCAGTCAGTTGGTTGCTTTCGGCAAAGTCCCAGTGTAAGATCTACTCGATTTGCATGTCTTTGCAAAGTTTTTCATTTTTTTCCCTCTAATTTTCATGAATTTTTGTTCCTTTATATAGTTTCATGACGATCGTCTGTATTTTTATGTGGGATCTGATGTGTGAGAAGCATGGATCGGAGCTTGACGAGATCTCCATAAGGCAGGTTGGGATCAATAATTTGATTGGGAGTGGAGCAAGCATCTCTGCGATTGGGATTGGGAGTGGATCGGTGAGTAAAATGCAAACTAGCCAAAAAATTTCTTCAATCTTGAACAAGTTGGGATCAATGATTTGTAATTACTGCAATTTGAAAGCATAAATGTAACAAACAATTTTAAGAAAAGTTTTGGTTAAAATTCAGTTTCTGAAATTTGAAAGCATAAATGTAGTTTTGATAAAAGTAACAAACTTGAGTTTTGAACAATTTTCCCTTTATCTTTCTCTGCCATTGTCTATCCATGCACAAATTTGGCCAATTTCGTATATATGTTTCTTAAATGGCAGGAGGCAAATGACAGCCGGTTTTTTGTTCAATCTTCAGTAAGTTTCGGTGAAGTCAGTGGATTTCTCGATGTCCTTCAGCGTATCCACGACGGCCCATAGGCTAAATTTTGATTGCCTGTCTGCAAGAGAGGCAAAGCTGTGAAAGTCGGAGGCCTCAGACTTTGACAGAGAATAGGCAGAGAAGTCTTCGGCAATGGAGCGATGCTCAGTATGTAATCTACTCAAAAGCTGCATTTTTTCTTTTTCTTCTGCATAATTCTTTTTCTTCTGCATTATTCCAAGAATCAGTAAATTATCATTATTCTTAGAATCTGGAATATGAAAATTATGTCTGAACCAATATAATGGAATGCCTGATGCTGAAATTGCAACCATGTCATGCTATATTTGAGAGCTCTTACAACATGTAGTGCTGAGATCATATAATTATGCGGATCTGCATAATTTAGCATCATGTAATCTGAAATTGCAAAACCATGCAACTTTTGCAATGTATTTGAGAGCTCTTACAGCTTTAATATAGCATCATATAATTTAGCTCTCAAATACTTCAGCATCATCCGCATAATTCAGCATCATGCAACTTTTGTAATGTCATGATGTAAGAGCTCTCAAATACATGCAAATTTTACAACCATTCATCAAGGATCCTACAAGCAACCATGTCATGCTGAAATTCATCAATGTCAATGCTCTACTTTCTTTTAGGATCATTGATGAATTCAAGAGCTCAGGAAGTTTCTGCTTGGGTCATGTATTGATGAGATCATAATGAAGAAGTTGAAATTACTGTTGGAGGAGCAAGCTAACAATGTGGGTCTCTTGGGTTTTCAGTATGTATCCAAAGGTCTTTACATTACTGTTGAAATCTTTCTTTTGAGTATGTATCCAAAGGTCTTTACATTTGTAAATTCATTCTTCAACCAGGACAGTGTTGTGCGACCTTGGAATGCCTGACGCTCATATCAAATTGTTGAATGTTAAATTTATTAGACCTTTAAAGGACACATCCCGCTACGTTTCAGGTAAATTGAGTTCATCAACATTTTGCAGATGAAATTTTAGGACTGAAATCATTTTGTTAACTTTCTCACTGGTCTAATTTCAGGACTGAAATCATTTTGTTAACTTTCAGGTAAATTACAGAGAAACATTGCACATTAAGAATTGCAGATGAGTTCTTCCCACATATTACTTTATAACTTTGATAACTTTCTCACTGGTATGATACCCAGTTCTGGGCTTTATGGTTGTGCTTAAGATTAGAGATGCGTAACACTTTGTCCATTTAGCACATGCGTCCATGATTTGGTTTAGAATTACATTGTTAGGCTCCATTTTTATTTTGTTAAAAACAATTTCTTTCATTGTAGTCATTTAATTACCTTCCTGTTTTTTGTTCTTCTACCATTTTTTGATAATTTGGGCTATCTCGCATAGACATGGCAACACCCTGATGGACATAACATGCCGACACAAAATTTCTTTCTCACTGGCATTTTGGTTAACTTTCAGAAATTGTTATAAATTTCATGTTTTGGATCAACATTTTACCATTATTATGTGACAGACACCTTGCAAACAATTTGGTTAACTTTCAGAAATTGTTATAAATTTGGTTAACTTTCAGAAATCGTTGACAACATCAGCTTTGGTTTACTTTCAGAAATTGCTTAGTTGAATATTTGATTAACACCTATATTAATTAGTTAGTTGAATCTTTTATTAATGGAAATGCGAAAATTTTGATGTAGGTTTTTGGACATGGATATCATTCGATTCAATATAGTCACCAAACTGTGGATTTTTATAGGCCACAAACTATTTGTAAAAATTTCTATACGACTACATCACAAGGACGGTGAGGGAGGACGAGGTCATATCTCTATAGAGGGTGAATGTGACCAGCGTCATCAGATTTTATCCATTCATCGCCCTCATTATCATTGATTTGATTGTTGCCTTATTCTTTTGTATTCGCCTGCATAAAATTGTAGTTGAATATTTCACATGTTGTTCTTACAAGAAGGTTAGTAATTAGCTTAATTTAAGGCTAAAAATGTGAAGCTATAGCCATATGATAGGCTAAAATTGTGTTTTTCCAGTGAAGATTTAACACGTGATGTGCATTTGTTTTTTTTTGCTTGATCTGATGATTACAGATGTGTTCAAATTTGGATGATGCGCCGAGGAGGGATGAGCTGGACTTCGAGTTCTTGGGCAGTGGTGTTGGTGGGAGAGAGATGATGCACATGCTTTGGTTTGATCCCTCGGCAGATTTTCACTCTTACTACATCCTCTCAAATAACCACCATATAGTGTGAGTACCCTCATTTCCCCCCACATTTTGAAGCTTTCTTTTTATGGGCATGTTCGCGATGTAAGGATCTCTTCGTATGAGAAGAGGATGTTTGGGTTTGTGAGCTTCGTGTATGCGGAGACTGTTAATATGATTCTGATGAAGATGAATCCACATTACATCTGTGGAGCTCGGGTTCTGGGTAAGCTCTATAGGGAAAAATCAAAGACTTTTTGACAGGTTTTTGTTTCCCATATACCATTATTTTTATGGCAGTAACAAAATTATAGGATCATAATTTTTTTTCAAAGGTGAAATATGCCTATAAGTCTATCAGTAAGGACTGGGTAAAATAGACATGTGGATTAAGTGTTATTTGTGTATGATTTCGAGGAATTT
Source organism: Scilla litardierei (assembly GCA_030789695.1). Lineage (NCBI taxonomy): Eukaryota > Viridiplantae > Streptophyta > Magnoliopsida > Asparagales > Asparagaceae > Scilla > Scilla litardierei. The sequence goes on from CM061142.1 coordinate 112,481,610, forward strand.
TATTTCAACGCCGGTTTTCAATATAGCTGGTCTCAAAAATTTTCTTTTCAATTTACAGTAACTCAAACTTCAGGAATTATCTGGCTCTGACAGAACATTATGTTGGAAATTAACCTTGGTCTCTTTACATCTAATTTTCCAATCATCATGAATTATCTGACAAAATTAAAGCCTTCGACCTATTATCCTCTCAATATCTTCAAATGGACCCAAAGCTTCATTCAAGTAAGTGGGAATTCATAATTTTATTACATATGCAATGCACGTTCTCTTCAGACAAATTATCCTTCTTAATATCTTCAATTGGACCCAAAGCTTCATTCAAGTAAGTGGGAATTCGTAATTTTATCACATATGCAATGCAAGTTCTCTTCAGCCAAATTATTTGCTAATGGCTTCTATTGTATTACATTTTTAAGTGCTAGGATAACCTGGAAGTTCCGCGATACTGAAAAAGCACCTGATGGAGGAGCAAGAGAAGATGCTTTAACTCGAACGAAGGCATTTCTCAGAGATGAACTTGGTTCAGAAGCCATACAATCATTAATCCTACTACAAGTTCGAAGAATTCGAGCTGTCAGAAGGTAGGAATCTGACCCACATTTGCTAACCAGTTAATTTATGATCAAATAGCAACTTGATTGGTGCATATTGTCATGGTAAACTGGGTATTTCTCTCTCTTCACATAACAGTTCTGGTCTCAATTACTCAATTTCTGCCCAAAAAAACTGGATGACATGATTCATGTTTCCATATGATAGTTCCACTAAATCAACAGTAAAAACAAGACATGTTTGTACTGAGTTCCACCATGGATCAAATGCAGATAAGTGGATATTGAAACATCATTAGCAAATAGCGCCACTAAATTTCAAATTGCATTTGTAGGTGTCTTCTCTTGGTTGCATGGCATCACCCAAATAAACATAAGTGTATTCATAGGGAACTGGCATGTCAAGATCCATGTTTGCATGCAATTTTAAGGTTGTTCTAAAGCCCATGCCTTCTTAATTGATTTAACATGCGAATGGAATGCCTCAATTAACATGCGAATGGAATGCCTCTCTGATGCGGTGAGAAATGGAGTAGTGGGAGAAAAATATTTACATTTAACTATATTTTCTTTCTATTTGACAGATCACCGAGCCATTTACATTCTTGAGCTGTGCACATTGGGTTTTACAGGTATGACTCTGAAGAGAAACTTCTTGAATTTTTATCACAATACCTATATTTGGCTTAGTCAATTTCGGTGTGTTCAAATTTAGTCCATTGCTTGCTTTTATTAGTAATTGTACATGGTTCCCCTTTTAGTATTATGCGCATGAACAATACACTACAAAATTTGGACATGAACAAGACACTACAAAAAAGTGCCATGGTAATGTAGATTTGTAGTTTTTAGTGTTTGTTACACTTTTTGTAACACTTTACCTCTTAATCAAGCATTTTGAAGTTTCTTTCTTATATATAAGTTCAAAATTGACACCATTTCTTGCATATGCTAGGGTTGTTCAATGCCATCTCTCCTAGCTTCAACATTTCCTGCCTACGTTAGGGTCATTCGAGATGCATAACGTTGTCACGTTTCATAATGATAAATTTGATTATAAGTATAACAATTGATAGTTGGATGTATTAATAAAAAGTACAAGTGTATTCAAAAAGGCAGCACTTACATCCTTTCTCATGCATTTTGTTTTTGTAGTTGTTGAATTGTTTGCTGATATTTCCTTATGTATAGAATAAATTTTTGTAGCAGGTTTCAGTACGTCGGAATTACATGTCTACACGGGCCAGGTTAATAGGACGTACCCAACTGAGCTGAGAACTAACAAGGCAACCTGTGTGGGATACTGGAACACGACTGGCAAGCTCAGAGATGTGCATTTAATTTGTAACTCATATGACAATTTAATTTGTAACTCAATTTTAATTTGTAACTCAATCAACAATTGGATATAGATTGTATCATATTCTGTTAACAATTGGATATGAGTAATTTGTATAGTATGATTTAAGAAATTTTTAGCATATTCTGTTAACAATTGGATATCATATTCTGTTAACAATTGTATCCATATCATACTCTGTTAACAATTTTAGAATGGTTTTGGTATTTCTGGTTTGGATCTGACGTTTATAAGTGCTATGCTTCATTTCAATTGTGCAGGAAACTTGTTAACAACAACCTCACTGGGAATCTTCCTTTCTCAATATCTTTCGTATGCTGTGATAGTCGTTGGTGTGACAGTATTTGTTGATGACAATATTTGGTCGGACCTAGCATGATAGCATTTGTCTATAAAAGCTATTACAGTATTTGGTCGGCCTTATCATATATGTAAGGTTCTTGGTGTGACAGTATTTGGTGATTTTATTTATGGCTTTTGTCTGATTAATTTATCGAATGTATAAATATCAGCTACAACTTTGTCTCACTTTAGTCATTAATGCATTCATTTTACCAACATAAACACGTTAGAAATCAATACATTCATTTTACCAACATAAGCATTCACAAACTCAATTTAATAACAATCCCATTTATTTCCTTTTTACGGGATAAAAGTTTCTTCATTATTCATTTCTTCATCCAAATGAAATGGTGTGGCTATAGAGTGAACCACATTGAGAGTTATAAACATTAAAAGATTAATGGCATTCATTATGGTCAGCATATGTTCGTTTTGTTTTCCCAGATCCCCTCCAATGCAACTGATTGGCCCATTGGTTGGTAGACACATCTACCTTATAAAAACCAAACCCATCGATTCGGTACTAATTAAAATGGGAGAGTGCATAAGTGGGCACCAAAATTCAACAGAGGGTGCATATGTGTGGGCTTTCTCTGGACTTCACAAACGCTCTGTACGCATGCATGGGGACCCTAATACCATCCATCACAAACGTTATGTACCTCCACGCAGAAGGCGCTCGCACTCAATTTGTTATTCCACACCGAAGTCGTCGCATCGAATTTGTTGTTCCGTGTCGAAGCCGTCCGCGCCGAATTTGTTGTTCCACACCAAAGGCGCCCGTGCTGCTAAATATTTTTACGCTAATTTGTTGTTATTTTAAATTTTTGATGTGGAAAAAATTTCTTGGGGAACAAAAATTTCACGGGGGAAAATCTCAGAGGGTGCATATGTGTGGGCTCTCTCTGGACTTCACCAATGCTCTGTACGCATGCGTGGGGACCCCAATACCATCCATAATTTAATGCAATTATTCGGCGTTCAACGTGCCGCCAAAGGCGCCCACGTCGAATTTGTTGTTCTACTCTAATATGTTGTTCCGCACCGAACTCGCCGTGTCGAATTTGTTGTTTCGTGTCGAAAGCACCCGCGTCGAATTTGTTGTTCCGTACCGAAGGCGCCCGTGTCGCTAAATTTTTTTCCGCTAATTTGTTCTTTTAAATTTTGGCTGTGGAAACAATTTTTTGGGGAACAAAGATTTCGCCGGGGGAAAATCTTAAAAGACCCGTGCCCGCGGGCACGGGTTATGACTAGTCTATATATATATATATACATGTTGGTAGTGTTAATGTTTGACTACCTAGTGCATACATAAGCACTTGTAATAGCTATACAAGGATTAAATTATAACGTGACATGATTGGGGTAGTTATTAGAGCGACTAGATATGTTAGAAAGTCCGAGGACGGACTTTATTCTAAGGTGGGGAGGATGTAACGACCACTTTTCGTTGTACGTTGTTCGTGCACGTGCCTTTGGCCGTGCACGTGTTTGTTTTAGACTTTGTTTGTTTGTGAACACTTTGATGCGATGTGCCGTTGTGAACGTCTCTGAGAGTAGTAAATTGTGGCACTATATTGGAACGACGTTTCTCGAGTCGTTTTCCCACAATTTAATCTTATTCAATGAGACGTGGCGATTTTCACTTTTGACGGGAGACGTTCCTATTTTTAGTTTCGTCGTCCGATGTCAAAATTGAAATCCGTCTTCTTAGTTAGCTCACTTTCGTCATCACGATCACCCTGATATTTATTTTATAATTTTTGGAGTTCATTTGACCACTTTTATATTTTTAGCAAGGTTTATAATATTTTAATAATTAAGTTTTAAATTATTTTCGGCCAAAGAAAATTTATTTGAGTTTAAAACGTTTTAAATAATTTTTGAGCCAAATCTCAGCCCCTACCTTCACCGCACCCAATCCCTATGTGATTAGGAAGAGTAGATTTGAATTTTAAATTATTTTAAACTCCTAATCTCATTAGGATTAGCCCTAGACCAAGTCAACCCATCTACACTATATAAACAACCTTTAGGAAGACCTATTTTCGCAAGAAAATAACCCTAGCCCTTCCAAAACCCAAATTTGACGTTGCGACGAATCGTCACAACGTTGCGACGAACTTCCCCCGCACCGACCGAGAAAACAGGCCCAAATCCCCCGCACCGACCGGCCGCTACCTCCACACCAAGCCCCCGCCCCGCTCCGCACAGCCATCGCCCCGCTTCACCGTGCCCGACCGAGAGGAGCTCTCGGTCAGACCGGTCGCCCGCTCCGCACCAAGCATCGCTCCGCACCCGCATCGCTAGCCGCTCCGTCGCCCCGCATCGCACCGTGCCCGACCGACAGAATCGCCCGCTCACGCCCGCACCGCTGCACGTTGCAATGTTGCAACGTTGCAACGACCCGCCCAAGCGCCCGACCGACGATGTCGCCCGCACCGACCGAGAATTTCCCCCGCACCCGCTGCTGCGACCGACCCAAGCGCTGCACAGGCCCCGTTCCCCCGCACCGACCGATGGAATCCCCCGCACCGAGGCTGTACGACCGAGAGCCAAACGTCGCAACCCCGCACCCGTCGAACCACTTGCCACCGTGGGCCCCCCAAGTTCTCCAGAGGTATTGTGGGTCCCCCATAGGTCCCTAGGACTACTGTGGGCCCCACCTAGGTGCTTTCTCTCCGACGATTTGCCGCGTACGACGTTGCGACACGTTGTAGGCCGTCGTCGCACGTGCTAGCTTTGGAATCTGGACTCGTCGCTCCGGTTGATGCTCTGAACTTTCCAGCGAGGAATCCATATTGGAATCAGGACTTGGAGCGCAATCTCTTATTCCAACCCCTGGCGTCGCTACCCGACGCCAGTGTAGCTTTCGCGTCGTGTTGAGGTAACGCTTTGCACCCCTAGGACCCCCAACCCATTGCCTGCTAATCAAGACTAAAATTGATGTTTTTAAAGTATTTTAAATGTTTTAAATCCACTAATCAAGATTAATAAAACGGATGTAGGCCGGTGGACTTGTGCACGTAGGAATTGTGATTTTGGACTCGTTGGTCGGTGTGCTCAGACGTGATACTTTCAGGCAAGTGAAACTTGCCAACTCTTGTGTAGGGCCATGTTTTTAGGCCACTTCCTTGTTTTCAGCGTAAAAGAGACTAGTTAGTGAAATGATAGCTGGCTAGACGCCTACTTGATCTAGTTTGACAACGAAACTAGATCCGTCACCTAATTGATCTAGCTTGACAACGAAGCTAGATCCAACCCTTTAACTTGTTGATCATGCATACTAAACTGTCATGTTTACTTTCCTTACCTGTACGCTTTACCACTTGCCATGTCATGTCATCCATGCATTGAATGTCGCATTCGTAGCACACGCTACAATACTTGTACTTGTACTCCTTGAATACTACTTCCTGGGAACGGGCCTCATGTGTTAGTCAAAAGCCAATGCCCGGTTTCCTTGTCCGGCTAGGTGCACCCCTATGCCATACTTGTTAAAAACACTTCCTGGCTCGTGATCCAGAAGCGAGCATTACCGTTCGGGGGTAAGGTCCTGGCTCGATACACGTGGAGGGGTAGGGATAAACGATCACCTGAGCTTAGGAGTGGCCCGATCAGCCACTCTAGCCAGAAGGCGGAATCTCTGTGCACGAGGTGCTTACTTTACTTGTCTTGTACTAGTGAGTGTTACTTGTAAAACTTGTCATCCATGCGCCATGTTTAAATGTCAGACTCGTACTTTACTTTACTTTACTTGTTGCACTCATACTTTAAACTGCCATGTCATTGCATTCATGCTAGAACTGCTAGGTTGCTTTACCCACTTTCAGTTTCCTTGCACAAGTCTCTTGTAGACTTGCTGACATGTGCCCCTTGCTCTTTTGGGTGTCACATGTTAGACCATGAGCCAGAGACCGTTGCTGAGTACGTGCTGTTTTGCTGACACTGAGCCTGAGCCCAAGTCTGTCCAGGAGGAGTTTTGTGGACACCGATGACCTTTTCTGAGTGACTTTGCTAAGCTTCCTTTTATTTTAGGTTTTCTGTTAGTTGTCAGTGCGTAGCACCTTTGTTTTGTACGTTGTACTTTTGTTGGCCATGTTTGGGCCTTTAGACTCTTTTTCTTTTAGCCTGGTGGCTTTTCTGTGATGTTGGAATTTATTAATATGGATATTCTGAGATATCTCTTTTGTCTCATTTCATTATTATTAGCTTTGTTTCGTTCGCGTTGCAAGGACCTGCAGTTTTAAATTTGATTGACGCTTATCGGACTTGCAGCTTTGCTGCTTCAAGTCTGAGCGGACCTTCTCACGCTTCGCCTCCACGTTTTTAGGAAGCGGGTCGTGACAGACGTGAGCTATGGCTAGAGAATCAAACTCCCGTTTTATTTCCCCTTGGCTCGACGGTCAAAGGCGGTCTTTCTCCCGCCAATGACAATAAAACTGATGGGAATCTAGTCCCATCCCAAGTGGTTTGTTTTGTTGATGATCACACCAAATGTTGTTAAATTACTAATCATACTACTTAAGTGTGTAGGTTGTGCAATAAGCTAATTGAAGCTCGAAACATACTCCGAGAAGAAGCACTTCAACCACACACATAAAAGATGAAGATGAAGTTAGCTCGCAACTTCAAAGCTTAAGCACAAGAAGAGTTCAAAGTGAAGCTCAAAGAATGTGCTCAAGCTAAAGCTAAAGAGGAGCTCAAATTCAAGTGAAGCCTATGCAACTAGCTCAAGCTCAACCATAGCTTCAAGTTCTTCATAGAGTCTAGTGTGTGAGTTGTTTTTCATTTTCTTAGGATTATGTCAAAGCCAAGAAGAATTTGCACACACACAAAATAATTTTCTAAAATGTTTTTAAAACTTATTTTAAATGTATTTGAGAGCATACTTTTCATAGAAGCCAAGTTTCAACTTGTAGTCAACTATAAACACCCAGTAGTTCACTACACTAATTTCTATCTTCTACCAGAAAAGATACTCTGGTAGTCGGCTACCAAAGTTAGGGAGTCGACTACCAGTTGTAGCAGATTTTCTCTGAAACACTCTGGGAGTCGACTACCACTTGTAGCAGATTTTCTCTGAAACACTCTGGGAGTCGACTACCAAAGTTAGGGAGTCGACTACCAGCTGTGCGACCAGAATTCCTTGATTCACTCTCTGATTTATTCATTGCTTGATTTTTGGGCTGAAGTCAAACTTGATTTGAATCATTTTGAATTCTCATTTGGCTCTATAAATAGAGACCCTATGGGAACATTTTTCTCACCAATTCATTCTTGAGCAAAATTATTATTCTCTCAAAAGATCTCATCGTTCTCATCGCTCTCAAAGTACTTCATAGCCAAAACGGTTTTTCAATTTCTGATCTTATTGCATATATTCTTTTATAATTCGTTTTAAGATCATTATTATTTTTGGCTATTGCAAATTGGTTTTCAAAATCCTTCTCTTTGATTTTTTATATTCTCAAAGGATTTTTGAAACATCTAGATTCTAGATCACATTGAATAATTTCATATTCTTTGTGTGATCTAAGAACACATCTAGATTCTAGATCACATTGAATAAATTCATATTCTTTGTGTGATCTACGAACGATCTAAATTCTTTTAGCCACGTTAAGCACAATTGCAAATTTAATCTTGGCTATAGAATTATTGGGTGTTAAAACCAATCTCCACTAATTCATTGTGGTGTATTGGATTTGATTTTACTTGTAGTCCATTGGTGATAAGGGTAGTTGTAAATCCTTGAGTAGGCAACGTGTTTGTGAAAAGTCCTCGGATTGTGAGGCAAGGTAAAGTCCTCGGGTTGTGAGGCAAGGGTAAAATCATAGACAAGTCTAGGTGGTCGAAAATCCTAGTTGAGGCTAGGTATTTGTATTGCTAAGGCAATAGTGGAAATCTCGTACCGGATTGGTCGGGGACTGGACGTACCCAGGGTTATGGGGAACCAGGATAAAAATCCTTGTGATTGTGTTTGATTCTCTCTGTGATTGTTTATCTCTACTTTGTTTATCTTGATTCATTGAGTATTACATTTGTAACTCATTCATAATATATTGCAAGATCAATTTCTATACCTGCTTCTCTCTTATACTTCTGTGCAATCTTATATATCTTCATTAAGTATTTATTTAACTGAGCTGTGCTTAATTTCCCTCTGGGAGTCGACTACTGTTCTTAGGGAGTCGACTACCAGAAGAGTTTTATCTCTGACTTGTTTTGAAGATTAATTAAGTTGATTAAGGACCAAGCGTAGATCACTCTACTTGGTTTCTTAGGCAACATTAGAAGGCTTTGAATTGTGCTAACCAATTAGAACGAAAAAGTTTATTTTTATACAACACTATTCAACCCCCCCTTCTAGTGTTGTTTGCCATCCACAGGATCCAACAAAAACACCCTAGCATAACCCTAATGGCCAAATAGGTCGAATGTGATTTCTAGCAATACATCAAAGCGGATCTTGACGGGACAAGCATCCAGAGCCCAACCCCCAACTCCATCTAGTGTGTTGCCATACAGATTGGTCTCAGATTGCTAGACATCTCCATTGACACATTCCATCAAACACTTGCCATGCAATCAAGTCAAATGAAATATCCCAAGCATCAATCCTACTCTAACGCATATTAGGGTTCATCAAACACTACTCAATGGTGAAGAATATGATAGCAAGCAATAAAAGGGACAAACAAACATTCACCATCAAGCTTATTGAAAACAACACAAAGCAATGGAAATAAGGAAAATAAATACTTATCTTGCATTTGAATCCATCACTCCATTACAAGATTTATTGAAAGAGAAACCCGAATCTAAACTAATCTAAAGCTCCCATGAAAGGGGCAGAAAAGCCCTGAAAAATAGAGGGGAACCCATTACAAGTCGTCCAACATCTCATATTTATAGGCCCCCCACAAAACCCTAACAGTTCGGGTCCAAAAACCCACTAAAACTGCTGAAAAAGGGCCACCCGATCGGTTGGAAGTTCAACTGATCAGGTGGAAACAAACATAACTCAGAACTGTTGAAAATGGGCTCATCCGGTCGGTTGGATAGCTCACCCGATTGGTTGAAGTTCAAATTCCAGACAACCCAGAATTTCAGCACCCAGCTGCGCTCAGAAAATTCGAGAAAAATGTAGAAAAATCGGATTTGGGCATGCGACCTATCGTTGGAAAGCTAACGAAAATGCCGACGTAGAAAAATAAGAGATCACACAAAATCCCACTGAAATGATAGCAGATCTTCAATGAATGCATCAGCAGTGCACGAAAGGGGAAGAAAAGGCCACCCGACCGGTTGAAGTGTCAACCGGTCGGGTGAGTTCTTCCCCAAGATGACCCGAGGGGATGACCCGATCGGTTGGGAAGATCTCTCATGAATGCCACTCTGTCTCCTCACCAACCGATCATCCACCTGATCGGGTGGCGCACTGTGTTGTCCGGGTGGAGCGCAGGACTGATACCTTGATACGAACCGATCGGGTGGCTTTATCCACACGACCGGGTGAAGCTCCAAAACTTCAAATCCTCATCTTTGGCCATCGGATCTTTTCCGTATAAGGCGTGTTGGTCCCAACATGCAAGGTTGACTCCAGAAGACACCGAAATGCCTACATTTACCTGAAATACAAACAATACACCCAATAGTCAATATGAACCAAAATGTGATATATACAACATGGAATGAGATGAAACACATATGAAAACACGATGAAGAGCGTATGCAAAAGGTGAAATATGAACACGCATCAATGGTCCCCACCAATTGAAGTTGACAAAGACGACAAGGAACATCTCAAGCCGGCAAGAGACTTGAGTCAAGATGAAGATCGTGCTGCCCTGGGGAATTCTAAAGCAATTAATGCCATTTTCACTGATGTGGATGAAGAGCAGTTCAAACGTATCTCTACTTGTGAGTATGCTAAAGAAGCATGGGATATACTTCAGAACGTGCAGGAAGGAACAAATGCGGTAAAAGTCTCTAAACTCCAAATGCTTGCATCTCAGTTTGAAGAATTAAGAACGGGTGATGATGAGACTATTGCCGAATTTAATGGGAAATTAAGATATATAGCAAATCAAGCCTTTCAACTGGGTAAAAAAATATTCAGAAGTGAAGTTGGTTAGAAAATCTTTAAGATCCATCCCAGACAGATTTTCTGCTAAAGTTGCAGCTATTGAGGAAGCTAGGAATATCTCTACCATGAGACTTGATGAACTTATGGGGTCTCTACAGACTTATGAAATGAATATAAAACTGAACAAAAGGGAAATAGGAGTGGCCTTAAAAGTAGAGTCTGGGGATGTTTCTAAAGATGATGAAGAATTAGGTCTAGATGATGATGTTGCCTTGTTGACTAAACACTTCAGTAGAATGCTGAAGAAAATCAGTAGAAAATGGCCAAATTTCAGATCAGGAAGCAGTGTGCCATGACTAAGTGACACATCTATTGGAAAATGTGTCAGTCATCCTATCTAAAGATCTGATCAGAAAAAGAATGAAAAAGGGATACAGTGTAGAGAATGTGGAGGTTTTGGGCACAAACAATTTGAGTGTGCTAAGACGTTAAAGAAGCAAAAAAGGGAAATACTTAACCAGTACTTGGAGTGATGATGAGTCTGAAGGAAGTGCTGGAGATGAGGAAATCACCAGTAACTATGTTGCTTTTGCCACATCAAAGAAAAGGCAATCAGAGTGCAACACAAACAGCCATGTTGGATCTGATGTTATAACATCAATCATGACATCAACCAATAAGCCAGATAGTGTCAGATCCAATGTTGCAACATCAACAACAACATCAATCAGTGGATCAGACTCAGAAGTTGATAGTGATGAGGATGTTAGTGAAGAGGATATCCAAACAACTTACCAAATGATGTACAGTAAATGGTTAGAAATCTGTGATAGCAACAAACAGCTGAAAGATGAAAATGCCAGACTAAAGGAAGAAAAGGAAGAAGTCAAAATCAAATGTCTGAAAATTGAGAAAAACTGTAGAGAACAGGAAAGCAACTTTAGAAATGTTCTTCTCAGGGCAAAGAAAGCTGAGTGCACATTGAATAAGTGGAACTATGCAAAAGCAAAGCTGGATGATATCTTGAACATGTGTAAGGTTTCAGGAGATCACACCGGAGTGGGATACAATAGAGGGGCTTACTATAATGTGTTTGCTGAAAGAAGAAGCCAAGTTACTAAAGAGCTTGAGAAGATGGGTCATTGCAAGAGTCACGATTATAAGAAGTTGACTAAATTCATCAAAGGAGGAAGGTCTGTAAGTGAATACTACAAGTTCATTGGTCATTCTGAGAGAAACTGTTTCAGTCGTATGTGTCATTTCATGGAGGGAAGAACTGTAAGCTCTCTCGGCAGGAGAGTGAAAAGGCAATATGTCAGAAAGTCTAATTATACAGCCTGAACACTACAGCTTCAGAGAAAACACCTCATGTTGTGATTGATGTTGCAATATTAGATACGACATAAAACAATGTTGTTACAGATGTTATGACACCAGACTCGACATCTCCTCTCCACAATCAATGTGAGTAACCTACGCCAAATTCTTATGAATCTTCCTCCAGAATTATCAGAGAATTACCTCGCTCCTCTTCTCACTGCTCATCCTCCGCCAGCGCCATCGGATCTTCGCATGTACCCTCTCTAGCACAGTGATCTACAGCAGATCCATCTTTCATGGCCAATTCACCCATTTCGGGTGACTTTCCCAAATTTTGTCCACTTCTTCACCGTTTCCACTGCATCCATATCTCTAAATTTTGACATGCAGACTACCGAAGCTTCTCTGTCAGCACCGCCGATGTCTTCAACTCACCAGCTACTATTTCGGCCTCTCAGAGTTCGACTACTACACTGGATATCGTTTCATATTTGTAGCCTACTATCAGATATGGGATATATTTTTCTTCCTCTAATTCCACCGTGCCTGAGGATTTATTTGCTAATGAGAGAGACATGGGAGCCTCTTGATGTGTGTCGGTTGATTTTTTCTAGATTAAATATCAGAGATATGGACTTGTCTTATATTGGAGGTTAGATGAAAAGTATTAAAGTTATTGATGAGGTCACACGTTTACTGTTGACCACTGAATCTGGTCTCCCATCCTCTTCTGTTGTGTTGACTGACTCTGATTCTCCAATAACTGTATCTGTTGGTGTTGGTGCACATCAAACCGCTACGATGGATTCTTCAGATCCACAGGGTTCAAATTTTCAAGATCATGTATGTGGGTTGGATATTCAGATGACATTGTGTCAGATTATCTTACAGGTGGCCCCTGATGATTGTCATGTTACTGCTATTACAACATGGGAGCCAACATCTCACGACCATCTAGCTGATTCCTCACCAGTCCATGTCTTGTATCATGTTGTGACACATGACGCAACATGCACTTCCACTCCTCCAGTTGATGCTACTCCTACTTCTGATCATCCTATATCTGATCTGGTCCTCGTTCCGTCCATAGGATATGGCATCTGATATGTCTGCTGACCATGCTCCAGAGGATATGGTATCTGATTATTGCATGGATAACCATGTTGCCCCTGATGTCTGCAATATTTCCTCTGATGATGCACCTGTAGTTGGATCTAATGTTACGTCTGGAGTTGCTCTCGAAGTTGTAACAAATGCTCATGTTGCATCTGATGTTGCACACGATGTTGCAACATCGGCTCATGCTGAACCTAATGTTATGATCATGTTGTGACACATGACATAACATGCACCTCTTCTACACCTAGTGACTCTACAGTTTTACCTGCTTCTGATTAGACCATGCTAGATCTGTAAGTTCCTCATTCTTGTCACTGTCATCATAGTTCTGCCAAGCGACATGGTGCTCCGTCTAGCTCTTCAACTCCCTCTTCTTCAATGCCGGCTTCTAAGAAAGCTAGAGTCGTTCCTGAAGCATCTGCTCCTTCCTCGACTCTATTTACTGTTTCTGATGCTTTGAACAAGATGTTATTCGACCATGCTTACCAGAATTGTTGGCCTACTTATTGAGACAGATGATGTTATAACACTGGAGCCAAACCTCAAGACAGTTCAGTTGATTCTCCTGCTGCTCATGTTATATGTTTCGACACATGACATGACATCTGTTTCTGCTAGTGAGGGAATTTTATTGCAATTTATCCAGATCCGTTGGAGACTCGTAATCCCGGTGGACATTCCAATCCTCCTCATCCATGTCTTATCTCTCAACAACTATTGTGTCAGAAACCGAATGAAGTGGCTATCTCTTCTGAGGTGATCGATATTACTAGTAAGGGGGATGATCCTGGCTCCGCTACTGATGTTTATACTACTCCGAATCCAGTAATTTTTTCTTGAGGTATCCTTTGGCTTATTGTGGCTCAAAGGAGGAGGATGTTTTTGTAGTTGTTGGTGCTTCTGCCCGTGCTTAGGTTGTGCCACATAATGCCAAAGAGGGAGATTGTTGTGTTGATTTTCTGTTGCTATATGTTGGCATTAGTGGCACTAGATCTGGGGTATTCAGGTTGTTGAATCAAAACTGTGTTTGAACATGTTAAGAGGACATGTTGTGAGTCACGTTGCAACATCAGTCACAACATGCGTGATTTGGATGCTGGATCGTATGCAGAAATTCAGTTTTGGTTTACAGATATGTTTTGTTGATTTCAGATCTTATTTGTTGCCCAGAATCCCGGGGGATCCTAAACTGATTGATGGAATAACTGAATATCTGCTGGAGACTTTTCTGTTCATTTTTACCCGAAATAGTTCAGGCTACAGGCGTTGAAGATCTATTATTGAAATATCTTAAGATCTTATATTCTTATTCCCTCCAGATATTCTGTTATATGCTGATGTGTATAAGATCTGCTGAAGATGTAATTGAAGCTATTAACCCACAAATATTGGTTACAAGATCTGCTGAAGATATGTGTGGTTGAAGCTATTAACCCGCAAATATTTGGTTACAAGATCTGCTAAAGATATGTGCGGTTGAAGCTATTAACCTGCAAATATTTGTTACAAGATCTGCTGAATGTTTGTGCGGGATCACTTGCCCTAAGTGGTTCCTAGATTTGCGAGCCGAGAAAATCTGCATGGTTTCTAAATTAGCTGTTTTTATAACAGCCCCGATATTGAAGGAGCTGCCATATATAATGCACATGCAGATTGATCTAGGACTTATCACTTTCGTAAAGATTGTTGATCAATATCCGGGGACATAGGCCGACGGCTACGCACATAGGGATCGAAGGGAGTTTGATCTAGTCGATTCATGCAAGGCGATCTTGCAGTTTTTACATCCGGGGACGGAGGCCGACGGCTACGCACGTAGGGATTGAAGGGAGTTCAATCTTGTCAGTTTGTGCAAGGGGATCTTGGATGCAAGGGGATCATGCGGTGATTACTCCATGGGGTTGGTTAAGACCACCCACTACGGTTTGTATTGAGGGGGAGCCTGTTTCTCCTAATAGTAATCCGATATTAGTGATTGTAATCATTTTTATTAAAGGAGAGCAATCTGATTTTCTGGGCGTGGCCCCGCATATGTAGGTGTGCGCACCGAACTGTGTTACCAAGTTTTGCGTGTCGTTTTATTTTGGATTTACCGCATGTTCATGATTGTTTGGTTGTGTAACATCTAAGTACTGAACAACAAGAACAAAATACATGAATCAAAATGTCCATCCACACATGCCATCTTCCTACCGACTACTTAGAAGTGGAGCACAACTTAAAATACACCATAAAATAATCAAATGATTTATATGCACGATCTCAGCCTAAGGTCAAACTTCATAATCATATGAAAAAGTAATACCAAGTATATGAAACAATGTTTGACAACATGAAAATAATCTACACACATGTACTAAACTCACCAAAATCATACAAATCGACAACAAATGATTTAAAAAAGCTTTGCATCATTCTCAACAACAACCAGATTTTTAAGTAATGAATCTGAAATGAGAACATAATTCACATCACAACATAGAAAGATCATGTTCCGAGTAAAGCGTGCCACATCAATATTTGTCACATTCTATACAGAATTTACAACACAACATAGGAAAAGAAATTTAACAAAATTACCCATTGAGCGCATATAACAAACACATTGATGGTATAATGAAAGAAACGTGTAGAGATAATTTGCACAATTGAGCATTGAAAGCTTACTTCATTGAGATCGATACTATCAAAAAGCCGCTGGATGAAGGAGCTCAAGTTTTGTTTTGCTCACCCAAAATTTGAACGAATTTGGCAGTGGCACTGGATGAAGGAGCTTATGAGCTCATGTTTTCCCACCAATTTGAACACTCAAACAATCCATGTACTTTGTAGTAGCAGGAATACAATGTAATGAAAGTGGAGATTGAGACCAGAATGTCTCATATCCCTGAAGCATGTTCGTTCCTTATTTTCTCGCAGAGAGACCTTACTCTTACTAAGAACCGGTAATGGAAAATATGTTGGCCAGATCCCGAAGGAGCGACTCATGGCAGGAAGCAAGCTAGGATTGAGTTTCCCATATGTCTCAAGAAAAACCTGTAACAAACAGAACAAAAATACTTCAGGACTCACAGCTTCAGAGAAACACACCTCTTGAGAAGCAACTGCTCTTTCTGTCACCAGAGAAAAAACTTGCGAGGTTAAGTTACAATCTTCATTCAGATCATAGGTACTGCGAGGGGGGTTTCAAAAATACCTCCTTAGACTCTTCTTTCATGGCATTCTGCATTATTTGTATCTTGTTCTCATAGTCAGTAACCTGAAAGTATTTTATTTTGGCAGTTAGTTTTGTGAGTTGTGCCCAATGTTTACATTGTTGTAATGGATTGAAATTTTACTGGTGAAATGCTGGGAAATTTGTGGATGTGGTAGGTCCCTAATACTTGAGAGAAGCCAGATCATAAGCTCTTGCTGCTGATTGTTCCTCATCATATGCACTAAGGTAAACTGAGGTTGATAAAATCTAAGCTGTTAGTCCAAATGAGTCGATATTCAAGTTTACAGTCTAAGGGACAATCAATACCATGTTTTTCCTTCCTCCTCTGTCGCGTTCCATGATCATTTATCCCATAGATGAGCCTCAAACCATCCACTACATCAATGCCTGAGATGAAAATAGG
Source organism: Scilla litardierei (assembly GCA_030789695.1). NCBI lineage: Eukaryota > Viridiplantae > Streptophyta > Magnoliopsida > Asparagales > Asparagaceae > Scilla > Scilla litardierei. The sequence goes on from CM061142.1 coordinate 112,498,020, forward strand.
GATGTTAGCTATCGTTTGAAGTAATCCACTGTATGGATACAATCTAGTCCTACTGTATCGTGATGCTATTTTTTCTTCATTTATAGTCCCCGTAGAAAAATATATATAACATAGCTAGTCACCATGTTAGCAACCAAAATTATAACAGAGCTGATAGAGAAAATAATAAACCTGCAACCAAAATTATAACAATACAGAAGCACAAAACATAAAATGAGAGATATCTTTTTATCCCCAGAACATGCAATTTCGGTTCAACCTCAACCACAACAATTCGAAGTATAAACATACACCCAAACTTGCATAATACAAGATATGGCATTTTTTCAGTTTATAACTCCATCTCAAACTTGCATAATACATGATGTTTACAACTTGCTTAATACAAGATGTTTATAACTTTCTTAATACATGATGTTTATACAGGTTGCATAATACAGGTTGCATAATATAGGTTGAGGTTGAGGATATGCAAATGTGGATAGGTTAAATACAGGTTGGCATATCCTCAACCTGCAATATAATACATGATGTTAATAACATGATGTTTATAACTTGCATACACCCAAACAACAATTCAAATATATAAGAAACACCCAAAGTATAAACATCCTGTATAAACATCCATATGAAGACCAGTATACATGATGTTAATATAAAATGCAAGCTCCATGAGAGATGTCAACATGGCTTTATGTAGGGGTGGCAAAATAGACCCGACCCGACCCAAACCCGGCCTCTTGGGTCGGGTATAGGTAGGGGCCAATCCGGGTCGGGTCGAATTCGGGTCAACCCGACCGCCCCGTATAAAAATCCGGGTCGGGTATGGGTTTGACCCCTCGACCCGGTTGACCCGAATTCGACCCGTATTTCACTCTTTTCATCTCGGACCCGACCCGAACCCGACCTGAACCCGACCTTTTTTTTTGCAAAATAATCACTCTTTCACACCAAACCCGACCCGAACCCAACCCGTACCCGACCCGTAAGACAAACCAGGTCGGGTACAGGTCACCCGGGTTATAGCCGGGTCAGGTACGGGTATCCGAACCCTGACCCAAATTTAATTCGGGTCGGGTTCGGGTTTACCCTTATTCGGGTCGGGCCAAACCCGACCCGACCCGACCCGTTTGCCACCCCTACTTCAGAATCCATGGCAAGATCATGGTTCTATGTAATTTTGAATCAGATAACTATTCATAGTATCAACAATTCAAAGAAACAAATTGTCAAACGCATGTGGGGTGACACAAAAAAATAAATAACTTCACAATACAGAAGTATAAAACATAAAATGAGAGAGATCTTTTTATCCCCAGAACATGCAATTTATGTTCCACCTTAACCTCAACAATTCAAAGTATAAACATACCCTCATACTTGCATAATACAGGATATGGAAAAATTTTTAGTTTATAACTCAACCTCAAACTTGCATAATACAGGATGTTTATAACTTGCATAATACAGGATGTTTATACAGTTTGCATAATACAAGTTGAGGTTGAGGACATGCAAATGTGGATATGTTAAATACATGTTGGCATATCCTCAACCTGCAAGTTATAATAAATGACGTTTATTACTTGCATACACCCAAACAACAATTCAAATATATGAGAAACACCCAAAGTATAAACATCATGTATAAACATCCATATGAAGACATATATACAGGATGTTAGTATCAAATGCAAGCTCCATGAGACATGTCAACATGATTCTATGTAATTTTGCATGGTGAGATTAACCCCTTACTTCTGAATGCATGGCATTTGCTTCAAATAACTATTCAAAGTATCAACAATTCAAATAAACAAATTGTCAAACACCTGTGGGGTGACACAAAAAATAAAGAAATTCACAATACAGAAGCATAAAACATAAAATGAGAGATAGCTTTCTATCCCCAGAACAGGCTCATAAAATGATCCATATCTTTTTATCCCCATAATACAGAAACACAACACACTGCAATACAGACATGCTCATAAATTTTTTCCAGTTTTTTTCTCATTCCATCAGAACAGGCACATAAAACAACAAAGAAGCATAAAACATCTTACATATGAGGTTGAGGTAAGAACACGATGGATATTCTGATATTTAGTTGGATAGCTAACCAGTGTAAATACTTGTATTCATATTTTAAACACAATGGCATTGTTGTAAAAATCTCAATAAAGCAACGGTTAGGCCCCGGCTTACACTTTTTGTTTATTACAACACTTTAGCACTGTCTCAAGATTTTAAACATGCTAATATTTATAAATAGTCTTCTTATATTGAATTATTGATGTCAAATTTATAAGAAAATAGTATTAATCGTCAAAAGACAGTAGCATACATTTTTCCATCATTCCTTTTTCCCATTTATTTCTCTATTATTATACTTTTCTGTCCATATTTTTATGCTTTTTTTGAAGGCACTTTTTCTGTTTTTGTCACATAAGCACCCGCTTAAGTATTATGGCAAGGTGCCACTTTTTTTCTGCAACCGCTTTTCACAACTATGCAAGGGGGATACAGTTATCATATTAGTCAAAATCCATATACGAATTCAAAGCTGGATCATATTATTTGTCATTGTTTGCATCCATATGCCCAGACCGTATTCAACATCAAAGACTGATATTTCAGTTTGGCTCACTTGCTTTTAATGTTTGCAACAAAGATGCATTAAATACCTAAGCAGCACTTAGATTATTCAACCTTCAACATTAGACTTTTCTGATCCAGAAGCTACAACTACATGACACTTGCCACATTAGAAGATGCTTTACACCCTTAAATTGCATAACTAATTCTTCTCTTATTTTCAAGAGGTTTTCCTACATCACAACAACCATGCCATTTCTGGACCAAAAACCCTCCAATAACATTACAAACCACATGATGGCACAAAAAACCTTCACTGGAACTAATTATAATCCATGTTTCTGAGCTGCAACATAATTAGGGGGATTGTTGTACTGGCTCACATACCTGTGAAAACCTAAACTCTGGATATACTTACCAGGTGGACAAATTGGCAGTCTGTCAAAATATATTTCTAGGGAAAAAACCTTATCCATAATAAATTTTAAGGATGAAAACTTACAACATGAACAATATGCCTAAGATGAATATTATAGAAATGTAAAATGGAAATCATATAAAAAACTTGAAGCATGAAAAAATTAAATAAGAGAAAGAAAATATAAAAAGAAAATATAGCAAGTTACTTTACCAGAAGACACAAAGATTTTGAACTGAGATGTTTTCCCGCGTTCAATCGGGTCGGGATGTATCTCAATCCCAGCGACCTTAACAGGATAGTTAGCTCTCTTATTTGCAATCATTGTACAACTCAATCAGAGATGAAAATAAATATCTAACAAAAGGTATATTTGAATAAGCTGATTAGGTGGACAGTCCTAAGGTAATGTTAACAATTTTTTTTCAAACATCATTAAAATTTTAATAATAAGTTCTTTAAAGACTTATGACACAATAAGCCCTGCATCAACAAAAATCGTCGTAGGAAAAGAAACCTACTGAAGTTGCTAATGAATTAGCAACTCTAATATCACTCCCCCACTAACCTATTGAAGATATTGTACTCCTCCACCTTCCTCCAGTTGAGAGATAGAGAGGTGTATGACAACAATTAAAACAAAACTCTGTAAACAGATATTTGTAGTATTTTTATGAACCCCGTAATCACGTATCTATATATTTAAACAAAATTCTGTAAACACTTATTGTTTCCATTCAAGAGGTGTATTAATATGCAAACTATATATGTAACCCACATATCTGTAAACACAACTCATATTTGTAAACAAAACTCTGAAGTGGTGTAAACAAAACAAACAAAACTCACATATTAATATGCAAACAAAACTCATATCTATAAACAAAACAAACAAACAACAACATTTATAAGGTATATTAATATGCAAACAATATGCAAACAAAACTCTAAAGATATAGTCCATATATGTGTTTGCAGAATATTCAAACAATTTAAATGTAATATGAGTTTGTAGTGTGTTTGCAGATAGTCCATATTAAGAGTACAGATATTCTATGTGAAATTAATAGTATTATAGATAGTCTATATCAGATGGCTATCTACATATAAATAGTCCATATTAAGTGCACAGATATGTTAATTAAGCTTTGTTAAAAGCTCCTTATGAGATGGCTCTCTACATACAGTAAACAAAGCAATTAAAGTCCCTAAATCAAATAAAAGATTTGCAATTTTGCAATCGAATATACCATGCCTGAATGAGATTTGCGATCAGCCTTGAGAAAAGAAACAGTCTTCTCAGTCATTATGCAACCAAAACAAAATCAAGATATTTCCTAGAATCAAGATCAACCCTCTTTCTTCATGATGCAACCAAAACAAAAGTATTGCACCTGATGCATCATCAATAAAGACATC
>CM061142.1:112502954-112546959 GCA_030789695.1 Scilla litardierei
AAAGAAACCTAGGTTTCTATTTCTTCTCACGCATGAAGTTGTTCAGAGCCGCCACACCCCCTTGGACGAACCCCCGGCCACCCACATCGAGCTGACGGTGCCCTCTTCTATCTCCGGCCAACCATCTCACCAGAGCTCAACCCGATAGCCCCGCAAACTTCCCCTCCCCTTAGCATCTCCACGCAAGCCCCATGAGACCATCAGCATCTTCTCCTCCCCCTTTTCCGATGCTGTCTCCGGCGACCCCTCGCTGTTTGGCCTCCTTTCATCCTCCCCACGCACGCGTGACTCCCCCTCCGGCCAGGCACTCGTCGCTGGCGGCTTGCACATGCAACCACCACCAGAAAACCCTCTTGCTGCCACACAACTCCACGCAAATCCAAGAGCCCGTCGGACATCTCCCCCTCTCACCCTTGATTCCGATCACCCAACTTCCGGCGGCCGCCGCTATGGCCTCCTCCGCCGTGCAAACACCCCCTCCACGGCCACCCCTCTGCTCCGGCACCTCCCCTTGCCATTGGCAGCTGCAATCACCCAAGTTTGCCATGCCCAACTCCCCTTGGCTGCCATTCCTTCGACTTGCCAACTTCCGGCGGCCTCTGAAACCGCCGGCCGCCACCACCTAGCTGCCGTCCCCCTTTTCCTCGACAACTCTGGCCCCCTTGCGTGGCAAACCCCCCAATGGCCGCAACTCCCCTTGGCAACACCAACAACCCCCAAAACATCCCTAGTCTCTACAAATCTGCCGTTCGCCCCAACTCACGGCTGTTCCCGACGCCGTAGATCACGATGCTGCTGTACGTGTCCTTCCGCCGCCATAAAACATCGTACGGTCGTCCTCCCCCTCAACGTTGCTGTTTGGTGATCGTGCCGCTACCTGGCTGGTCATCATTCATTGTCACTATCGTTCGCCGTTGTCGCTGATCACTGCTGGACAGTGGATCGTCGCACGCTTCTGCTAATTCAACCCCTGGCGTCGCTACCCGACGCCAGTGTATCTCTCGCGTCGTGTTGAGGTAACGTTTTGCACCCGTAGGATCCCCAACCACAGCCTGTTAATCAAGACTAAAAATTGATGTTTTTAAATGTTTTAGACCACTAATCAAGATTAATAATATAGGACTGTAGGCTGGTGTACTCGTGCTCGTAAGTTGTTTGTGACTTTTGGACTTATTGGATGGTGCTTTTCAGACGTCGGGTCGCAGGCAAGTGAAACTTGCCAGTTCTTTGTTTAGGCCGCGCTTTAGGCCATTTCTTGATTTAGGCGTAAAAGAGACTAGGCAACGAAATGATACTCGCCTAGACGCAATTTTAAGATCTAGCTTGACAACGAAGCTAGATCTGTCACCCGGCCATGTCATTCATGCATATCTGCCTGTCACATTTAATTACGTAACTGCATGCTCTTTACTTGTACTCTGCCTGTCATGTTTAAATTCCTTAACTGTACGCATTTAAATTACAACTTGCTATGCCATGTCATCCATGTTTGAGTGTTGCATTCGTTGCACACGCTACTATACTTGTACATCCTTGTTCAGGCTAGGCACCTGCGTTGCAGGCACAACCCTATGCCAAATACACTTCCTGGCTCGTGATCCAGAAGCAGGCTACATGTGTTGGTCAAAAGCCAATGCCCGATACATGTGGAGGGGTAGGGATAAGCGATCACTTGAGCTTAGGAGTTGGCCCGTACATCCACTCTAGCCAAAAGGCGTAATCTCTGTGCACGACGTGTTTACTTGACTTGTAAAATCCATGTGTTTGTTAGTAGCTCTGCTACCCATGCCTTGATGTACGTGTGCCTTGTTAAACTTGCTGCCATGTCATACTGTCGCATTTATTTAATTGTTACATCCATACTTTAAAATGCCATGTCATCGTACATTTTTAGAACTGCTAGGTTGCTTTACTTTCCTTTTAGTTTCCTTGCACAAAGTCCTTGTAGACTTTACTGACATGCGCCCTCGTCTCTTTGGGTGTCGCATGTTAGTTGCTGAGCCAGAGTCCGTTGCTGAGGAAGAGGAGTTCGTGGACATTGAGCCTGGGTCCACAACTGACGTGGAGTACGAGGACACCGACGACCAGTCGTAGAGTTTTCCTTCGTCGTTACTTTTGCCTAGTCTGTTGTTAGGTTGTCGGTGAGTAGCACCTTTCTTTCTGTATGTTGTTTACTTTTGTTGGCCATGCTGGGGCCTTTTAGACTTTTTTCTTTTAGACTGGTGGCTTTTCTGGGATGTTGAAATTTGTTATGGACATTCTGAGATTGGTTATTTTATGTCTCTTTCTTTATTATTATTTTTGTTCTGTATCGCACTTGCAGGGACCTCTACTCCGTTTAAATCCAGACGCTTTACAGACTGGAGCCTCACAGCTCCAAGTCTGAGCGGACCTTCTCACGTCTCGCCTCCATTTTAGGGAAGCGGGACGTGACAGGTTTTGTTGGTGGCCCATGCAGGACCACTGCAACTGCGAATTATCGGAACAACGATAATAATTATAGAATGTCCATTAAATAAATTAAACATCCAAATCATAAGCCCTGAGTCTAAAATTTCTTTTATCGTTTCCTATGTCTTAGGTGACTGATAGACGTGTTGCCCGAACATCTGTCTCAGCTTAGTAGGGAATCCATTAGATCAGGACTATAGTAAGACTTAGTTAGATGTCTGTGCTTGCTAGTTAGAGGTCCCTGATTGTTAGCTAGACTCCTTGCTAGGAATTGATATAATCGTCTTAGGGGTTACCTTAGTGGTTCTTGCCCAGCTCTGACCATATTAGACTCCTAGAAATTCTTTAGTCGTTCGTTTGGGTTCATCGATTTCGGGCCAAGCCGGACGCAGTTCATTACAGTCTGGACCCTTAGGAAATCTTAGTTATAAGTTCCTTAATCTTTAGTTGGTCGACCGTAGGAGTTTCCCGTAGATTTTCCTGAGTCATATCCTAGGTGTGTTTATGTTTCGATCATGCGACCAATTCCTTGCCTCGATTCACATGACCACCACATTTCGATAATCATTGATCTTTCGAATGTCCTCCTTCGCAAAGCTTGATTCTTTTAAAGTTATTTTTTCGATTTCCCTTATTGAAAGTTTTCGCTAAGTTTAAATTTTATTTTAAACCCTCTACGTATATATTTAGTTTTTTCACTTTTCGATTGAGTCAAAATTTCTTGTAAATTTTGAAGTCTATTGGTTGTAATTTTAATCACTAACTCGTAACTATTTTCTAATCTACATTTTTCGCATTTCGGTTTAAAAACTCTATTACTATTTTGAAAATTCGATATACCATCTTTTCTAAACTATGAGATTCATTTTAACCGCTCACCATACATACTTTAGAATATTTTCCAAGCTAATTAGAACTTCAATTATTTTTATCAGTTCTAGGTTCGTGGTACTCGTACTTTAAGGTCTTTGTATAAATCAGTTGTTTGGCAAATCCGGGTCTCTCTAAAAAGTATTTTCAATATTATTTATTTGAAATTTCTCTCCAGTTTTAAGACTTTGAAAACATTTAGCATGAGCTTAAATTCTTTACACTATAGTTGATCTGATTTCATTCTTTGAATTTCAAAATTTTTGCCGAAGTTATATTAAATTACTGCAGTATAATATTTTCTAACCTACGTTCGTAATGTTCGTGTGAATGTTTTATTCTTTTTCAATAAGTCAATAAACCATTCTTCTTATTATGTATATACGACTCAAACTTATTTCGAACAACTCATTTTATCGACCACCAATATTTTTCTATGCATAAGAGAACTCCAATTTTTGAGGTATGATCGGTTTTGTACTCTTCGTATTTTAACTTATATCATTTACATCCTATGAGGGTAATTTTACATTTTTCTTTCTTCCCCACCTAAACGTTCACAATTATATCCCAGTTTCACTTGATCAATTTATCTCCTTATCCTCGCCCTACCCGAACCCATTCTTTCTGATCTTGTTTCGTTACGCTATCTGATCTTGGTTTCCTTCCTCTTGCTTAGTCCTCCCACCAGTGCTTACCGATGTTTATGTCACACCAGTTTAGTAGTGGGCCCTTTGGTTTTGGGATGTAGTCGTGGTGCATGAATATAGGTAGAGTGTGTAGACTTGTATGAGTGTCCTACCCTTAGTATATTAATAGTCGTCACTCGTGTTATATAAGTATATTCAGTGTTATTCGTTATATATATGTGGAGTGTAGGAATGATGTTAGTTATATATGTGTGGGTAGCTATAACACTTTAGGAATGTCAGTATATATAATGGAAATTGTATTGGAGTATAGACTAGTAGTGTATGTAGTTTGAAGATACTTGTGAATGCTTGATATGTAAATGTATATATTAGTAAGTCGTGTTCATGATTAGGTGTAATAATAATAGGTATGTTTATAGTGAGTAGGCCTTTTATATGACCTATATGTTAGTACGTGTGAGTATGTGCTCGTACGTAGATGCGTATTGTGCTTAGACGTAAGTAGTTATGTATTTACTGCATGAGTATATAGGTGATATACATATGGTAGTAGGATTATAATTTTGATTGGTATTGCTTGCTTTTACGGGATGTTGTAAGCGTGTATACCATGAGGTATACACGACTATTGCATATCTTAAGTATGTATGGATACGTAGATGTATCGGTATACTAATTATAGGTAGAAGGATATAGTGGGAATACATGTTACATGTGTGTGACTATACGATGAATGCATGTATTAGGGAGTGTATTATAATTATACATGTGCTGATGTCTGTAATATTATTATGGTATATAAAGTGATTGAACTATGTGGGTGTTACCTGACTAGATATTAAGTGTGATTGACATTATAGTATGTATATGGTTATATTGGTAGATGTGTGTATACATTGGAGTGGTATTGGTATAGGTATAAATACCGTGTTACGTATATAGAGTAGTCAGATATGTGTTTTGAGTCTCACTCAAGCTTGAGTGTGTATAAGTATATTGTTACATATGTCTGTGGTTTGCGTGTAGTACCATGAATATAGCGATGGATGATGTATGCATAGTGATAGGATTGTTTGTACCTGGTTGTGTTACGCATATGATTGTGGGTCGCTATACCAGTATATAGTTATAGGTGTTGGTCTTGTGGTATAATTATTTACTAAGGACTTGCCTGTGTGAACGTATGTGTGCTAGCTAAACAAGGTGTGTAGATGTGCTGGATATATAAGTGGTATGATTGGTATGTATGTATGAAATGTTAGCGTGTGTGGGTGTGCACCATGCACTGGTAAATATGTGTTTAGTTAGAGGTATTTGTAATTATGGTACATGTGATAAGTCTTGATTATAGTTATAGGACTATGTGATGTGAATATGGTGCAGTATTTGCGTGCATTTGAATGACTATATATTGGTGAAATTCTAGTAATGATGAATGTATATTAGATATAGTAAATTTGATTTAATAATGGTATGGTGTGATTACATGTGTTGATTTGTTTGGCATTGGATGTACACTAGGAGATATAGGGAGTAGTGTATCATTATTGTTTGTTCATAGGTAGTTATCTGAACGTGGAGTATTACGATGGTAATTGCTGGTGTGGATTATTTAATTGGTTGTGAGTATCTGAACTATTGTTTTGTGCTATGTAAGTAGTAGTTGTATAAGGGATGTATGTATATATATATATATATATGATTGAAATACATGTATGCATTTGACTGACTATGATAGGTATACGTGTATGATGTGCGTGAATATATATATACATGTCAGTAGTGTTAATGTTTGACTACCTAGTGCATATATGAGCACTTGTAATGACTATACCTGGGTTAAATTATAATGTGATATGATTGGAGTAGTTACTAGAGCGACTAGATATGTTAGAAAGTCCGAGGACGGACTTTATCCTAAGGTGGGTAGGATGTAACGGCCGATACTCGCTATTCGTCATACGGCTGTGCGTATAGCAATTTCGAGTACCTGATTGGTTTTGTGCTTGGTATGTGAGTCGTGTCATTGAGTTGATAGGGCCGTAGCACCTTGGTTGCATCCTTAGCAAGCCACCCCGGACGTGTGCCCAACTTTGGATTACTGTCGCTTTTGGACCCCGTATCCTATGTACGTTTTTCGTGCACGAAGTCTTGTTCGTGCACGTATTTATTTTAGATCTTGTCTGTTTCCGAACCCTATAGTGTGATATGCCGTTGTGACCCTCTCTGAGAGTATTAAAATCGTGGTGTTAATTGGGAACGTCATTTCACGGGTCGTTCTCCCACGAATTGATCTTATTTGAAGAGACGTCGCGATTTTCACTTTTGTCGTGAGGCCTTTTTATTTTTATTTTCGTCTCTCGTCGTCGAAATTGTGATCCATCTTCTCAGATCTTCTTTCTCTCGTCGACACGGTCGACACAGTATTTTTATTATATTTTTCGGACACCGTATGGTTGGCCTTCCGCTCTAATTACCTTCAACTTGAAATTAGTCAAGCTTTTCTCCTAATTTAAACTTGATTAAAACTGATTAAATCTAAGCCATAGGATCAATGTACCATGTTGACTTATTCCTAGCTAATTACCGCCCTATATTACCTTAAGTGCACTCACTCCCCCTCACATTCTCTTTCCCACTTTCCCAAAGTCTACCCCTTTTCAACTAGTTTTAGCAAAGAAACCTAGGTTGCTATTTCTTCTCACGCATGAAGTTGTTCACAGCCGCCACACCCCCTTGGACGAACCCCCGGCCACCCACATCGAGCTGACGGCACCCTCTTCTATCTCCGGCCAACCATCTCGCCGGAGCTCAACCCGACAGCCCCGCAAACTTCCCCTTCCCTTAGCATCTCCACGCAAGCCCCATGAGACCATCGGCATCTTCTCCTCCCCCTTTTCCGATGCTGTCTCCGGTGACCCCACGCTGTTCGGCCTCCTTTCATCCTTCCCACACATGCGTGACTCCCCCTCCGGCCAGGCACTCGTCGCTGGCGGCTTGCACAAGCAACCACCACCGAAAAACCCTCTTGCTGCCACACAACTCCACGCAAATCCAAGAGCCCGTCGGACATCTCCCCTTCTCACCCTTGATTCCAATCACCCAACTTCCGGCGGCCGCCGCCATGGCCTCCTCCGCCGTGCAAACACCCCCTCCACGGCCACCCCTCTGCTCCGGCACCTCCCCTTGCCATTGGCAGCCGCAATCACCCAAGTTTGCCGTGCCCAACTCCCCTTGGCTGCCATTCCTTTGACTTGCCAACTTCCGACGGCCTTTGAAACTGCCGGCTGCCACCACCTAGCTGTCGTCCCCCCTTGCCTCGACAACTCCGGCCCCCTTGCGTGGCAAACCCCCGCAATGGTCGCAACTCCCCTTGGCAACACCAACAACCCATAAAACATCCCTAGTCTCTACAAATCTACCGTTCGCCCCAACTCACGGCTCTTCCCAACACCGTAGATCACGATGCCGATGTACGCATCCTTCCGACGCCATATAACATCGTACGGTCGTCCTCCCCCTCAACGTTGTTGTTCGGTGATCGTGCCGCTACCCGGCTGGTCGTCGTTCGTTGTCACCATCGTCCGCCGTTGTCGCTGATCGATGCTGGACAGTGGATCGTCGCACGCTTTCGCTAATTCAACCCCTGGCGTCGCTACCCGACGCCAGTGTATCTCTCGCGTCGTGTTGAGGTAACGTTTTGCACCCGTAGGATCCCCAACCACAGCATGTTAATCAAGACTAAAAATTGATGTTTTTAAATGTTTTAGACCACTAATCAAGATTAATAAAATGGGACTGTAGGCTGGTGGACTCATGCTCGTAAGTTGTTTGTGACTTTTGGACTTATTGGACGGTGCTTTTCAGACGTCGGGTTGTAGGCAAGTGAAACTTGCCAGTTCTTTGTTTAGGCCGCGCTTTAGGCCATTTCTTGCTTTAGGCATAAAAGAGACTAGGCGACGAAATGATACTCGCCTAGACGCAATTTTAAGATCTAGCTTGACAACGAAGCTAGATCTGTCACCCTGCCATGTCATTCATGCATATCTACCTGTCACGTTTAATTTTCGTAACTGCTTGCTCTTTACTTGTACTCTGCCTGTCATGTTTAAATTCCTTAAATGTACGCATTTAAATTACAACTTGCTATGCCATGTCATCCATGTTTGAGTGTTGCATTCGTTGCACACGCTACTATACTTGTACATCCTTGTTCAGGCTAGGCACCTGCGTTGCAGGCACAACCCTATGCCAAATACACTTCCTGGCTCGTGATCCAGAAGCGGGCTACATGTGTTGGTCAAAAGCCAATGCCCGATACACGTGGAGGGGTAGGGATAAGCGATCACTTGAGCTTAGGAGTTGGCCCAGCCACTCTAGCCAAAAGGCGTAATCTCTGTGCACGACGTGTTTACTTGACTTGTAAAATCCATGTGTTTGTTAGTAGCTCTGCTACCCATGCCTTGATGTACGTGTGCCTTGTTAAACTTGCTGCCATGTCATACTTGTCGCATTTATTTAATTGTTGCATCCATACTTTAAAATGCCATGTCATCGTACATTTTTAGAACTGCTAGGTTGCTTCACTTTCCTTTTAGTTTCCTTGCACAAAGTCCTTGTAGACTTTGCTGACATGCGCCCTCGTCTCTTTGGGTGTCGCATGTTAGTTGCTGAGCCAGAGTCCGTTGCTGAGGACGAGGAGTTCGTGGACATTGAGCATGGGTCCACAACTGACGTGGAGTACGAGGACACCGGTGACTAGTCGTAGAGTTTTCCTTCGTTGTTACTTTTGCTTAGTCTGTTGTTCGGTTGTCGGTGAGTAGCACCTTTCTTTCTGTACGTTGTTTACTTTTGTTGGCCATGCTGGGGCCTTTTAGACTTTTTTTCTTTTAGACTGGTGGCTTTTCTGGGATGTTGAAATTTGTTATGGACATTCTGAGATTGGTTATTTTATGTCTCTTTCTTTATTGTTATTTTTGTTCTGTATCGCACTTGCAGGGACCTCTACTCGGTTTAAATCCAGACGCTTTACATGTTGGAGCCTCACAGCTCCAAGTCTGAGCGGACCTTCTCACGTCTCGCCTCCATTTTAGGGAAGAGGGGCATGACACATACTAACTCAAACTAAATAGGATCCTTATTCATATGCACTCCTCCAAGCTAGACCTTTTGACGCGAGGCCCCGACGGTTCATATTGTATGGATCCGGTTACTCATCTTCGTTGGGAGAACGATGCATAGTTTTTTTCTATTCATAATTTTTTTTTCTTTTTCTTGTTTTTGGAAAGCATGGGTATACTTAAGCAAAATCAATCCTCAGTATTAGGTGATGTGAAGTTATCCAAGTTTCGAGGGATTATAAGCCATTATACACAACTATCGGCTCTACGGTCCATGCATAAGATGTGTTCCTAAGTATCAACCTAGGTCAGTTTCAAGTACTCCTATCTTATGGATATTAAGGACGGCTAAAGCTAGGATATTACGAGGGATTTAGAGTTAGGGACACGTCCTATTCATACACCCAAGTCGACATCGTGGAAATCGAGCGTAAAAGTTTGGAAAACGAATGTCAACTCCAGATTCCACACATATAAAGACTCGGTTTTGAAAAATTCTCGAAGCGAATGCAAATATATACAAATGGATGTATGATGCGAATGCAGATATTTTTGGAGTTTTTGATTTTTTTTCATTTTTTGGCTTTTTGAGTGCGTATAAGGGATTTAAACAAGATGCAATATGAAAAAGGAAAGAAAATTGAAAAATGAGAAAGAAAAACGAGATGAAAACGAAAAATAACGATAAAAACAAGAAAATACAAAAGAAAATAAAGGAAAAATGGAAAATCGGTGTGAAAATGCTCCTCCGCCAAGCTAAACCAAGCGTTTTCCTCAACACAAAGAAAACATAGAGAAAACATCGTGAGTACAAATAAATGATGAGGGGAAAGAGATCCAGGTGCATCTCCCCAAGCTATATAAAAACATGCCCAAAATGTGAGTGTGTGATACGTGGGCCATGTGGTAAGAGGGAGTGCAAAGAAATGGGATCCATCATGTAGAGCCACCGTTAGGTGGTGGCTGGGTGGGTGGAGTGGATGGAGTGGATGGAGCTGCTGAATCTGCAGCTACGGTGTCAATGTGGGGTGGGGATGGGGATGGGGGGAATGAACTAACTCAGACTTGAGTGGTGGAGGTGGAGTTGGAGGTGGAGATGGAGATGAGGCCTCAGTGGACGAGGAGAGGATCGCTATGGTATCCTCAGGTGGTGTGAATGTGTGAGGAGGTGTGGAAGCATGTGTAGGAGATGGGATATGTGTGGCTGGAGCGGGAGAAAGTGGTGCTCCGGAGGTGGGTATGTCAGTGGCCTCCGTGGTGTGTGGTGATGAAGTGGATGAAGCCAGATTGGGGGGTGAGGTGAGGGTGGAGGAGTGGTCACATTCTCGGGCTATGGGGATAGTGGTGGGGAAGGAATGGTAATGATGGGAGGTGAGGTGACGGTAGTGTCCACGTAAGAAGTAGAGGAGGATGGGTCAGCTGGAGTATGAGATGGCTGAGATGTCTGAGGTGGATGACGCAAGATATGAATGGGTAGGAGATGTAGCGCAGTGATCACTCCATATTTTACACCTTTTTCCCGCATGTTTGCATGCCATTTAGATCGCTCAAATCATGTTTTTCACGATTTATCGACAATATTACGATACTTTTCACGATTTGTTGTTTTTGTCGTATTTCAGGAGATTTGGAGCGATTTGGAGTGAGTCCGAGATACACCCACTCCGGAGTGTCACCGACGACTTCCCCGAGGGGTATTTTGCTATTGGAGAGGAGCGGAAGAAGAAAGAACGTCGTAGGAGCGACGAGGAGGCAAGAACATTCAGATTGGGCATTTTTAGCATCTCACTCGGTCGAGTGAAGGAGTCACTCGGCCGAGCATCGAGACCCCGCTCGGCTGGCCAGATCGGACACGCAACCAAGCTAATATCAGCGTGCACTCGGCCGAGCATCAGAATATGCCTCGGTCGAGTGACGTATCCCGTCCGCCCGAGTGGCACTCAGACGACGCCCATCAAAAACTCTCGACTTACTGTTTTTCGTCAGTCTGAGCGTCAGAAGCCCCACTCGGCCGAGTGGTAATTGCCGTCCGCCCGAGTGACGACAACTCACTCGGCCGAGTGACCCCCGAAGTGAAGACCCCCAAGACCCCAGAGTTACTGGAATCCGTCAGGGTTTCTCACTCGGCCGAGCGACTTTTGTCACTCGGCCGAGTGAGCAGCGCTGCCTGTAGTGGAAATCACGATTTTGGAGCTACGCAGGGGCAGTTTGGTCACGAATTTTTGGGCAGTTTGGGGGGTATTTAACCCCAGATTCTAACCTAGTTTAGAGAGCTTTTTCATTGCTGTTGGCAGCCTTTTTAGATTAGACTTTTTAGAGTTAAATTCTTGTGATTGGAGAGGAGAGAAAAGTGCTATTGTGTTGGATTCTTGGAAAGCTACATTGGTTTGTCTCCCTCTTCATTAAAAATCCTATTTTTATTGCTATTTTGAATATTGCCATGAATTCTATTGCTCTTTCAATTGATTGTTCTTCCATTTGCGATATGATTTGTGAGTAGTCTTAACGTCTTAGGGCGTGGGGATGAACCCTACGAGCCCAATTTCCGATTTATGATGATTTGGTAGAACTATTGCTAGAATTGCTATTATGGTTAGTTTGGGATTGATATAATACGGATAGCTAGGTGTTCATATCAATTGGGATTTGCAAGAGATTGGATCCCAATTCGATAGGAAACCCTAGAAATCCGAATTGGGTTGAAATCGAGTTTCCGAAGTATCGGTTTGCAAGAGATTGGACCGATACTAGGATTCTCGATTGCAATTCTATACCGATACCCGTTTGCAAGAGATTGGACGGGTAGGAACTATCCCAACCTAGGTCGTAGCCCGAGTTTGCACGAGAGTGGGCCCAGGATGCGATTGAACGATGACGTTGATCCTAATGCTAGCTTGCCTAGGCTAGGGTTTGCAAGAGATTGGACCCAAGCCTAGGTTTGCTATAGACCGGCAACAGCGCGAGAGCGTGAGATAGGTTTTACATTCAGTTGCAACTAGTTCACCCGACATTCTACCCTAGCAATAGTGAAACCGATGGATCACAATGACGAGATACGGTGAGTAGCGGGGATTTCCTATTCCCTAGGCATCTTTATTTGATTTTATATCTCTTTACATTGTTTGACGACTGTGACAACATCGTCGAAAGGCAATTTCATACTTTTATGTCCCCATAGCCAGGTTGTTCGGAGAAGGCACTGTCATACGTCCTCCCTGTGTTCGATACCCGCTCGCCGCTACACCGTGCGCTTGCGGTAAAACTACACCGTCGCTCTCTAGGGTTACATTTTGAAGCGATCACGCAGCAGTAGGGCAATGGCCCTGACAGAAGTGATACTGGTAGACCTGGTCGAACTGTGACTGGAGGGTTACGATAGCCAAAGTGAGGCTGTCAATCGACGTCCTGAACTTAGAGAGGTGGCTCTGAACTCAGTCAGGGTGGTGACAGTGGAGGACCAGAGAGCTCTGAACTCCTCCTCCAATCGATTTATACACTCGGAATTGGAAAGTGGTGGTGGAGGAGTGCTGCTGCTACCCCGCCGTGGTGTCGAGATGTCCTATACTAGCAGAGTAGGGGCCTGACGAAGGGACTAGAAGTGGATGCAGATGGGATAGCAGGGTCCTGGATATGCTCGGGCTGGACCTGGGGCTGGACCTGGCTGGGGCTGTACATGTGGTGCCTGAGCTGCCTGGGCTAGATCGAGATTAGCTAGGAAGATCCACTACATAGAAGTTCCAGGTCCGAAGCATGCATGATTTGGGAGATGGGTATAAGGGGTGGAATTGGGCCCATGAAGCCAAAAATATCTCTCTCGCTCAAAAGCTGTAATCATATGCATGTTCGTGAGCATGACGTGCGTTTATATTTCATATATTCACGCACGTCTTCTTTGTGATTTTCCACTGTTTTCCGTCGTTCCATACCCTTCCTCTTGTGATTTCTAGTTTTCTTTCACTTTTCCGTGTTTTTGTGTGTTTGCAGGAGTTTACCGGCGTAGGGGACATAAACCGACGATATCATGAGTCCCCGGAGCAACGGGAGGAGTCATGCGTGATCTAGAGGGTTAAACGAAGAAGACTGCTATATTTCAGCCCTCAACCGATCAGGTGGACACAGCCACCCGATCGGTTGATGCACGCGTATCCTACCCAGACGGCGACTAAAGAAGAGCAGCAGCTCACCCGATCGGTTCGGTGATCGGGTGAACTGACAGAACTCTCTGTCTAATTGCACTGAATTCCAACCGATCGGGTGAAATATCACCCGATCGGTTCACCTGTAGCCGCAATTCCTCGAACGACGACCCGATCACGCCCCCCGCTCGCCTCAGCGTCCAGTTGAAAATCTTCAAAGCTCTCACCCGATCGGTTGACTCATCAACCGATCAGGTGGCGATTTTTCTGCGGGTTTGGATTAGGGTTTCGAAGGGGGGCTATAAATACACGAGGTTGGCCGACTCAAAGGGGACCTTCTTTAGTTTTTAGGGCTTTTTCAGCCCCTTTGCTGGGGGGGTTTAGGTTAGTTTAGATTAGGTCTTTTGATCAATAAATCTTGTATTGGATTGAAGATTCAAACTCAAGATAAGTATTTCTTTCTCTTGTTTTCTATTGTTTTGTATTGTTTTCATTTTGCTCAATAGTGAATGTGTGTTTGTCATTTTTATGGCTTTCTTTTATGTTCTTCACCATTGAGTAGCTCTTGATGAACCCAAATACAGGTTAGGGTAGGATTGATGCTTGGGTTGTCTCATTTGGCTTGGTTGCATGGCATGTGTTCGATGAAATGTGTCAATGGGGATTTCTAGCAATCTGAGTCCAATTCATATGGAAACACACTAGTTGTGTTGGGGATTGGGGTCCGGTGTCTTGTTCAGTCAAGATCCGCTTCGATGTATAGCTAGAAATCACATTCGACCTATTTGGCCATTAGGGTTACGCGGGGGTGTTTCATTGTCATTGGCGGGAGAAAGACCGCCTTTGACCGTCGGGCCAAGGGGGAATAAACTTGGCGGTTGACTCCCTAGCCATAGCTTACGCCCCTAGCATGGACATCGAGTCCTCGCACGTGGGAATGGCTTGGACAAAATGTTGGGAGTTATCATTGTGGCCTTAATGCTCCCGGTTGCGGAAGGTGTTAATGGACATGGGAATGCCCACCGTCCGGAACCGGGTAGGCCTAGCATACTAGGCACCGACCGAAATATCGGGCCATGGACGCTAGGTACCACCTTCTGGGGCAATGTCTCACCCTGGGTCAAGTCAAATGCCAAGTGTCATGAATGCTCTAGCTCGTGTTAGCGGGGATTCATTTCGTGTCTTTTTATTTCTTTCTTTTATTTCTACACTTCCACCCACGTTATCCGCATAGCTAGCACACAACCTAGGCGAGGCTAGTAGACATTCAAGCCATCCACCTCCCTGAGTTCGATAAACCCGCACCCTACACTAACCGTGCACTTGCGGTAAAACGACACCGCGCCCAAACCGTAAACGGGGCGCCGGTCAAGTTTTTGGCGCCGTTGCCGGGGAGGCGTTCGGTTTGATATTAGCTTAGCTTGGGTTCGTTAGATTACGCTTAAAAAATTAAACAAAAAAAATAATACAATAGCCGGGAAATTTTTTCCCCACCATTATAATTTTGTGCTATTCTTTGTACCACTGACGCGCTTGTTGTAGCCAAAATTTTTGTTTGTCAGGTGAATTATGTGGATGCCCGATGGATCATACATCGGAAATTTTGATGCTTACATGCCATACGGTGCTCAGATGGGGGGATATGAGAATTATCCGCAGGTCGTGGCAGTTTGCAAAGCTTGTGGGATGCATGGACATACGGCCATCTGTTGCCAATTTAGTGCCCAACCCTACACCCCACACTCATATACCTACAACCTGCATCAAGAACCCTCCCATCCTTACCCCCAAATTTACACACCCCATCCTCCACCAAGATCGAGCCTTGAATTATTCTTGGAAAACTCCATTGCAACTCAAATGCACTTGATATCACCTCCACTCCCATTACCACTTCCCCCACCGATGTCTGACCTTGAATTATTATTAGAAGACAATATTCTAAACCAAGGCCAGATGACTCCACCGCTCTCACTTCCACCCCCTGGGACCGATCTTGAGTTGTTAGTGGCGAATTCCTTTGTAAATCAAGGCCCGACAATACCATCACCCTCATCTCCATCCCAGAAATCTATCCTTGAGCTATTGATGGAGGATTCCATGGTAACCCAGGGCCAGGTGGATTCACCGATTCCATCTCCGCCTACCTCTTCTACTTTTGGGGGTGAAGCAGTCGCGTCTCATACACCATCTACAACTTGCACCACAGAAGGTAACTCTTATGGTTTCAAATTTGAAAATTTTGATATGAGTCCTCTTCCCTATGCAGGTACAATTTTTTAGACGTACGGTACAGAGTAGGCCATGGAGGATGTCCATATCGACGAGGAGGGAGAGCGTGGAGCCGTGAACATCATGACTCATTCTGTTGAGCCCATGCTCCCTTGCCTCTACCACTACATCCACAGCTCACCCTCACTCCACCAGAGGCATCGCATCCACCAGAGCTTACTGCTCCCACTCAGGGAGATCTTTTAGACCCTATTTCTCAATCTCATATTACATTCCCCATATTTTTAGATTCAGATACTACTGATATGGTATACCCTCCAAAGGATCCAAATTCACATTATACGGAAATATGTCAGGGCATGTCAGTACCTGAGGAGATCATCGCGTCACCACCAGGGCATAGCACTACATTCTCAGGGAGTCATCGTCAATCTTTTCCTCGCTTTACATTGCACTATGATGATACTCTTTGGGATACATTTATTGCGGGGAATGATTTTTCACCACGGACTGATGCTCCTTTTCTTTCGAATGATTTAGGTGGGCATCATCGAGAGAAGCTTTTGGGAGCATTGCTAGAGTTCGTTGGTGTTCGTGGCACCAGAATATTGGCGGAGCCACAGAAGGAGCAGTTAGAGCAGCTACCTGCCCTACTCCAGATCTTGGATCCGCATATGCTCAGGTGTATCCTAATCTAGTAGTGTAAAAATTTACGTTTTCTAGTTTAGATTTGAATAATCTCGTCTCCTCTCATTAGCGAGGGGAGCGTATCTAGGATTCGCTTTTGCATCATAATAACCCATCATGTCGTGCCCTTCTATCACTTCTACCGCCCACACCCCATATCCTCTTCTGAGGAGAATGAGCACACCGTCTCTCCTGCATTTTGATTTCTTTCTTTTCTTTTCCGATTTTCCCCTAGCATATTTCTGCATCACATTGATCATATCATTTCGCTAGCATTGTCATGTTCAGCTTGGGGGAAATCGATTTGTGTGCATGTTTTCGCGTGTTGTTGTTGTGTGTCTGTGTCTATGTGTTCTTTTGTCATGTTTTATATCTTTTATTTGAGTGTTTCTTTTTCTTTATTTTTTAGTTTCGTTCAGGTGTTTTTCATGTTTTTCACTTTTTGTGTCGGTGCGCACCCCCCATTTTCTTTGCCCTCCCGTATAAACTATTATTGCATTGAGGGCAATGCAAGTTTCAGCTTGGGGGAGCGCACTTTGTGCGTCATTTGTGCTCTTTTTCTTCGTTTTTGAGTCGTTTTCCATCGTGTTTTTCTTTTTTCTTCTCATCTTTTGTTCCCTCTCTCCTAGAGATGACCCTATATGATGAATTGCCATATAATCACGCACACACGTAGCATGCATGGCTTCGATAATCACATTCACTAACCCTAGGAAGCCGAGTCCTACTGCATTTCATGCTTCGTGGGTCCACTTTGCTTTTATGTGAGTCGTGTATCGTGACTAGCTAGTGGTGTACTTCTACTTTGTGATTTTGATTTATATACCTACCCTTGGTTGACCCCTAGATTATCATGCTTCGATATTGAATATGCGGTATTTGCTTCTAATGTCTGCTTCTATATGCATGCTATATATATATCGTATACTCAATTTCGCATGTGTCGGGATTCCACAATTAAGGACTAGGATAACCCATTTAGCCCATGCTCTAACTTGCGAGAAATATTTCCTTTTCCAAGTGTTTAGAATCCGATTTCTTTTTTATTTTACTTGGTGCAAATCCCCTCGTCGTGTACCGTTCTCCCACTTGGGAGAGTACACATGTATATATCCCAAAATCCAAAAATCCAAAAAAGAGAGAAAAGAAAAACCCAAAAAAAAAAGAAAAGAGAAAAGAAAGAAAAAATACATATAAATGTATAGCCAAAAATCCAAAAAAAAATACATATATCCAAAACCCAAAAAAAATTTCCAGTGTGAATATTTTCCTACTTATCGAGAATAAACGGAAGGCGAGAATTTGCACCTAGTGTTCTACTCCACATCTTCTCAACCTCCATCGTTTTCAAAAACACTTGGCATAGGGACCTTCTAGCGATTATCTAGGCTATAGTGTGGTGATTTCCTAGTCCCTAGCTGTGGAGTCACCGATGCATGATACGCTTCTATTCTTATACTCTTCTCATGCATGCTTGAGCTACTATTCACCGCAAATTCAAATCGAATCGATATTTGGGTCATTTCTTGGATTTGTGTATATGGAGCTTACTGCACGATGTAGATAGTGACACCGACTGCTAGCACACGACCACACTCACTCGCGCTTCACAGCGTGGGCCCACGACACTTGTTTGGACTCACATTCCTTGGTTTAGTGTTGTGTTTTGTCGTATGCATGCTTAGTGTGGCGTGTTTGATTTTGTTGGCTCTGACGGGCGATTTAGGATTTTGATTTCTCTTTCTTTCTCTCTCTCTATTTTTTCCCTTCAAGCTCCTACTCTCACTCGTCTTCCTCGAGGACGAGGAAGGGTTTAGCTTGGGGGATTTTGACGTGCGTTTATATTTCATATATTCACGCACGTCTTCTTTGTGATTTTCCACTGTTTTCCGTCGTTCCGTACCCTTTCTCTTGTGATTTCTAGTTTTCTTTCACTTTTCCGTGTTTTTGTATGTTTGCAGGAGTTTACCGGCGTAGGGGACATAAAACGACGATATCATGAGTCCCCGGAGTAACAGGAGGAGTCACGCGTGATCCAGAGGGTCAAACGATGAAGACGGCTATATTTCAGCCCTCAACCGATCGGGTGGACACAGCCACCCGATCGGTTGATGCACGCGTATCCTACCTGGACGGCGACTAAAGAAGAGCAGCAGCTCACCCGATTGGTTCGGCAATCGGGTGAACCGACAGAACTCTAATTGCACTGAATTCCAACCGATCGGGTGAAATATCACCCGATCGGTTCACCTGTAGCCGCAATTCCTCGAACGACGACCCGGTCACGCCACCCGCTTGCCTCAGCGCCCGGTTGAAAATCTTCAAAGCTCTCACCTGATCGGTTGACTCATCAACCGATCGGGTGGCGATTTTTCTGCGGGTTTGGACCCGAACCATTAGGGTTTCGAAGGGGGGCTATAAATATACGAGGTTGGCCGACTCAAAGGGGATCTTCTTTAGTTTTAGGGCTTTTCAGCCCCTTTGCTGGGGGGGGTTTAGGTTAGTTTAGATTATGTCTTTTGATCAATAAATCTTGTATTGGATTGAAGATTCAAACTCAAGATAAGTATTTCTTTCTCTTGTTTTCCATTGTTTTGTATTGTTTTCATTTTGCTCAATAGTGAATGTGTGTTTGTCATTTTTATGGCTTTCTTTTATGTTCTTCACCATTAAGTAGCTCTTGATGAACCCTAATACGGGTTAGGGTAGGATTGATGCTTGGGTTGTCTCATTTGGCTTGGTAGCATGGCATGTGTTCGATGAAATGTGTCAATGGGGATTTCTAGCAATCTGAGTCCAATTCGTATGGCAACACACTAGTTGTGTTGGGGATTGGGGTCCAGTGTCTTGTCCAGTCAAGATCTGCTTCGATGTATAGCTAGAAATCACATTCGACCTATTTGGCCATTAGGGTTACGCGGGGGTGTTTCATTCGACCTATTTGGCCATTAGGGTTACGCGGGGGTGTTTCATTGTCATTGGCGGGAGAAAGACTGCCTTTGACCATCGGGCCAAGGGGGAATAAACTTGGCGGTTGACTCCCTAGCCATAGCTCACGCCCCTAGAGTAGACATCGAGTCCTCGCGCGTGGGAACGGCTTGGATAAAATGTTGGGAGTTATCATTGTGGCCTTAATGCTCCCGGTTGCGGAAGGTGTTAATGGACATGGGAATGCCCACCGTCCGGAACCGGGTAGGACTAGCGTACTAGGCACCGACTGGAATATCGGGCCATGGACGCTAGGTACCACCTTCTGGGGCAATGTCTCACCCTGGGTCAAGTGAAATGCCAAGTGTCATGAATGCTCTAGCCCGTGTTAGCGGGGATTCATTTCGTGTCTTTTTATTTCTTTCTTTTATTTCTACACTTCCACCCACGTTATCCGCGTAGGTAGCACACAACCTAGGCAAGGCTAGTAGCCATTCAAGCCATCCACCTCCCTGAGTTCAATAAACCCGCATCCTACACTAACCGTGCACTTAGGGTAAAACGACACCGCGCCCAAACCGTAAACGTGGCGCCGGTCAGAGCACCGCGAGATCGAGAGAAGTAGGGCCTGGGACAGGAGTCATGGAGTCAGGGTTCTTGAGGTTAATGGGAGGAAGCTGGGCTATGATTGTAATAAACCCTCTGCAGTAGATACGAGAGCTAGGGCTGGTGAGGGTGTGGAGAAATCTGTAGTGCAACCATGATCCGGCATGAAGGATATAGTGTGGAACAGTGGAGGTGCCCTCACGGAGGACACGAGGTTGGGTAGCACATCAGAGGAAGAAAAGCTCATCCTGTGAGACCTGGCCAGTCTTGTATCGACAAAAAAGAGAGTTTGCAATGATGCAATGTATGATACAGAGGCCAGGGTGGATGATGCAAGATGCCTTCGCCCGTGTGATGTGGAAGGGTGAAAGGCCAGTGATCCTAACCAAAAGACATTGGCGTCATACTCCAGAGGATAAGAGTAATTGTGGGGACGAGCTTCAGGCTCACGTGCACGGGGACACTTAAAGAGGGGGTTTAAAGAATCGATGTCCATGCCGTATTCCTTGTTTATAATACGGAAAGAGAACCCCGACGGATAAGATTTGAATGTGGAGAGAAACTCTAAAGTGAGCCTTCGATAAGTCCTAGCCACACACACTAAGAATTCCTCCCATCCGATGTTCCAGAGGATGGTGCTGACAACATCTAAGAGACCTAGTGCAGAAAAAGCAGTGACACTCGAAAATTTAGTAGGCACGATGGGTCTGGAGTTAAGGGATGTGAATTTGGTTCGTTTACTCTCATCAACGAAGTTAATTCCTAATGTGTCAACCTGAAGGGGTGGGACATGTGCGTCTCCCCTTGTAATAGCTGCTTGGGCTGGGGCAATATCGGCTTGTAAATTTTGAGTTTTACGGCGCTTGCTCTTGCCCTTGGTGGGGCCAGTAATGGTGGACTTCTTCTTGCACTCTCTCGGAGGCATTGTGTGAAGAAGTGGGTGATGCAAAGTGTGTAGAGTGAAGTGTGTGCAGACTCATGCAAATTTTGGGCGATTTTAGTGAAAAAATTGCGAAAATGTAATGAACTATGGAGAGAGGTTGCCAAAGTTGGAGCTCCTCACTGAAATCAATCTTCCCAATGCTGAGAGATGGCTCCCCCAAGCTGTTCTTGAGCTAGCAGTTAAACTCGTGCCACCTGCATGGATTTGAAGTCGCAAAACCCTCACCAATTGTCGTTCTAGGGGTTCCTTCGATGGTCGACTCGGTCGGAAGAGGGTGGATGATGAGGACTGATAGATGGGAAGGGTTTGAGAGATATTTGCGAAAGTGTGGAGAGGATTTGAGAGTGGTTGGAGGGGATTTCGAGTCGAGGGAAACGAGAGGAAGTCGAAGAGTTCGAAAAAATTTCGCACAGATCGGGTCGTTTGAGGTTTTGGTGTATATATAAAGCAGCGACGCGGCCGCGTCGTTTTTGACCAAACGGCTGCATCGGTCCAATGGAATGAGGATATTGGCTCAGAAAACAGCTATTTACGCTGTCACGTCAAGTAGAATAAACAGCCGCATCGAATTGGTGGAAAATGAAGCTTAAAAAATGGATTCGACGCGTCACATCGTTTAAGTTTAAACGAAAGCATAATTTGGCTTGAAAATGGGGATCTATGCGGCCGTTTCGATTAATATGAAACGGCCGTATAGCCCCTGGAGAAAAGTGATTTTGAGCCAAAAAAACAGAGAGTTACGCGGCCATTTCGAACTGGTTTAAACGGCAACATACTTTGGTTTGAAAATGAGGATTGATGTGGTCATTTCAATTGATGCAAAATGGCCGCATGGATCCTGCAGAAGGTAGAAGTTTGGAATCATTTGAGAGACAGGTATGCGGCCGCGTTGATTTGGCGACGTGGCTGTGTGGAATTGGAAAGATATGATCCTAAGGAATTACCCCCACGATGCGGCCGCTTGTGCCTCTCCCACATGGTTGCGTCGTTCACACTCTCCAGCCTTCTTCTCCTCTTCTTCTTCTTTTGATCGCGTAGATTGGCACCACACGGTCGTATCGAATTGTTCTTCCAGCTTCACAAATGCGTCTTCCTACATCAAAACACTTAGTCAAATTCTTGGGGTTTTGGGGTTTATTCAAAATGAAAAATTGAGCTATCCTAAACCAAAATCTAAGATCTAAATCAAAGTACTAAAATCTAAACAAAAACCCTTAGGTTGCCTTCCAAGAAGCGCTCGTTTTAAGTCGTGAGCTCGACTCCATATTTTGATGTCTTCATGGCGTCTTAAGGGTGGAGAAGTCTAGGATATTGCTTCCTCGCTTCTTCTCCATAATCAGCTTTTGCTTGCTCTCCTCAGTGTTCCTAAGCTCCTTGGGGTCTTGTTGATGCGATCATGGTGGCTTCTCCTTGAATTTTCCCCCAAAAGCATCCTCGGACTCCTCGTCCATCGTATTTTCCTTAAATTTCTCCTCCTTCCTTAGCTCATCATCTGGGGCTCTTCATCATTGATTAGAAACATTCACTCTAACGTGGTCTCCTTTATTTAATCTTCAAGGAGGTCAATACGGTTCATATGGTCGTCCTCCATGAAATTCTTCATCGGTTTCTTGATGTCGAACTCGACC
Source organism: Scilla litardierei (assembly GCA_030789695.1). Lineage (NCBI taxonomy): Eukaryota > Viridiplantae > Streptophyta > Magnoliopsida > Asparagales > Asparagaceae > Scilla > Scilla litardierei. The sequence goes on from CM061142.1 coordinate 112,525,209, forward strand.
TTCTTCTGTCCCATGTTGAGGGAGAGCTTTCCTCCCTTCACTTCTATGAGAACACCCGCCATTGATAAGAAAGGTCGACCAAGAATAATCGAGATGGGAGCGTCCTCGGGCATGTCCATTATGACAAAATCGCACGAGATCAAGATTTTCCATATGCGTACCGGTACATCCTCTACCACTCCTAGAGGGTACTTCACTGAATGATCCTCCAATTGGAGCGACATGTTGGTAGGTTGGAGTTCTCCCAATTTCAGCTTATCACATATCCATATGGGCATCAAACTGACGCTCCCTCCTAGGTCGCAGAGTGTGCTCTTATCTCAATATCTCCAATTACGCATGGAATGGAGAAGTTATGTGCGTCCTCAAGCTTCTCTACTGCCTTCCTCTGAATGATGGCGATGCACTCTGCAAAGAGTACAACTTTCTCCCGCCTACAGCCCTTCTCGCCAAAGAGTACAACTTTCTCCCGCCTACCGCCCTTTGTGATGATCTCCTTTTGGAATTTGGCATAGGTTGGGATCTTCGATATTGCGTTGAAGAAGGGTAAAAAAATTTTCAGCTGCTTGAGAAGGTTGAAAAGTTTCACGTACTTCTCGTCTAGTTTGGCCTTCGCCAATCTTGATGGGAAAGGGACTCTTGGTGCGTAGGTTCTGGGAAGCTCTTTAGTGAGCTTCCCTTGCTCATCCTCTACGAACCTCTCTCTTGATGGCTCAGATGATGGAGGTTCTACCACACATTCGGCATCCTTGTCAACTCCAGATTCAAGCTCTTCATGAGCTTCTCCTTCATTTCCAGCTTCCTTCTCAACAATAGGCATGGCGGGGCCCTCAAATTATTTCCCGCTTCTAAATGTAATTAAATTCACATGCCCTCAGGGGTTCTCTTTAGTTTACCCCGGCAACTTTCCTTGTGACTTTGATAGTTGGGAGGGCTGTTGCGCCATCTGCGCCATTGTAGTCACCATTGATTTCTGCCCCGATGCCAGTTGTTGCGTGGTAGACGCAAGCTGCTGTGTCGTCGTCATGAGCTGCTGAATTGAGTTCTAAAAATAATCGTTTCTCTGGCCTTGAGTCCAGATGTGGCTCTTAATCAGCATCTACAAGATAGACTTCTGAGTACGTGGCATGTTTGTAGGAGGCCTCTGGTTGAAGTTTTTGGAATTGCGCTTGAGGAGGTGGAGCCTGCAAATCCTGGGGTTGTTGAGGGTACGTTGGCGGTGCTTGCAAACCCGGGGTGTGGTAGGAGAAGCTAGGGTGATTCTTCCACCCTTGATTGAATGTGGATGAGTATGGGTTGTTCGACGGCCTTGGGTTGTTCCCATATAAAGCGTTGGTTTGCTCAATGCTCATGTCCGGAGGTGCCACCGAAGATGTGGAACATTGATTGCCTTGGTGTCCCTGCACACCACATGCTCACAAAGCACCACAGTAGGTGGGTTAGTAACACCGAGCCAATTTAAAGAAAGTTGCTTTGTTAGAGCATCGAATTTAGCGGAGAGCAAAGATACCTCATCAACGTCATACTTACCTCCCCTTTGGTGAGTGAGGTACCTACTGGTGAGCTGAGTGTTGGGGCACGAGTTCTGTGTGTAGTGTATCTTGACATTATTATTTTAGTAATTACTTTGGGACTGGGCGTAGGTCGTTGGGGCAACCGAACCAGGGTCGTGTGCACTCTGTGTTGGCTTTTGTAATATTTTTATCTACCCGTATTTGCTCTGTGATTGTCTGATTGAGTAGGCATAATTTTTATACTTGTGAAAATTGTTTATAAGACTATCCCCTCCCTCTAGGCTTAGATCACAATCCAACAAGTTGTAACAGAGCAAGTTAGAGGATCTAAGATAGATAACCATGAATATCTCTAATTCTGCTTTTGCTGAAGGCATGTCTATAGTTAGACCACTAATTTTAATGGCACAGATTTTGCATATTGGAAAGCTATAATGAAAATATATCTGGTGTCAATTGATTATGATGTCTGGAGTATTGCTGAGAAAGGAAATAAACCCCCCATGATTAAAATTGAAAATTCTGAAATTATAAAACCTGAAGATAAATTGGATGATCCTGATATGAAACTTTGTTCTTTAAATGGAAAATCTATGAATGCTATCATATGTGACTTAGATAAAACTGAATTTAATCGTGTGTCTCAATATTTAACTATGCAAGAAATATGTTATACGATGGTGGTGACACATGAGGAAAATTCTCAAGTAAAGGAGTCCAGATTGGCCCTACTGAGCAGAGAATATGAAAGCTTCTGCATGCTACCTACTGAGTCCATCAAGGAGATGTATGCAAGGTTTACAGATATTGTGTATAATTCTAAAGCCATTGGAAAACCATAATAGAGCTTGGAACAAGTAAGGAAAATCTTGAAAGCACTGCCAAGCTCCTTCTACCCTAAAGTCACAGCCATCCAAGAAGCTAGAGACCTTGCAAAACTGAGCGATGAGGAACTGATAGGAAACTTGATGTCCATATGAGCTTGAATTGAAGACCATTGAATCAAGGGAGAAATCTGAGACCAAGACCCCCAAGGTACTAGCTTTTAAAGCTGAAGAAGAAAGTGATGATAAGCTTGATGAGGAACAAGCATAGATGGCTAGAGGATTCAAGAGATAATCAAGACTACTCAGATAGAGTAGACATGTCCAAAAGGTTCAATCGCTTTAATAAATTTAATCGTGCAAATAATTCATCTGAACAGAATACTACTAATTCTGTACACTGTTTTCAATGCAAGAAACCAGAACATTTCATGAAGAAATGCCCACAAATGAAGAACAACTCTGTAGAGAAGAAGGGAAAATCATCAACAGTCACGTTTGATGACAATAGTAGGATGAAATTCAGGAGGAGATTGCCCACTCATCTTTGTGCTTAATGCGAGATCTCGAGGAAAACCAATCTGATGTAAAATCCTACTCTATGACTGAGCTTGTTAATATTTGTGAAAACAAGCATGAGAAAATAGATAGCTTGGAATCCACTGTTGAATCATTAAGAGAGGTAAATTATAAATTGCAATAAGAAAATTACCAAATGTCTTTAGATGATGAAATTCTGAAAGCTGAAAATGATTCTCTCAAAGCTACGATTGCAAAGATTAAAAAGGAAAATTTTAGTATGCATGAGAAAGTAGAATGTAAAGCATGTTCTAGACTAGAGACTAAGAATAAAGCTTGTAAATAAAAAATTGTTGAGCTAGAAAAGAAAATGACGAATTATAAAAAGAGTGAAGAAGAAAAATAAAATGGCTTTTATTAGTAAATGCACCATGCTTGTAAATGAGAACATCTACCTGAAATCTAAAGTCTCTAACCTAGAGTTGGTCATTAAAAAATATGGAGTTGGAAAACAATCATTAGACATTATTCTTGGATGCCAAATGTATGGCAACAATAGGCGTGGTTTATGATATTGGTCTAAAAATGAAGAAAATCCTGATATAGACAAAAAGACTCAAAAAGAACCGCAAAAGGAAGAGGCATGTTTCCTAAGTGCTATACATGTGGGTGTGTTGGTCATACATATTACAATTGCATGCATATGAACAAAAACATAAAGTTTAAACAAATATGGGTTCCAAAAGGCATAGTGACTAACACAGTTGGACCTATTTGGATTCCTAGGTCACACATGTCTTGTTCTTCCTATATGTAGATACATGACATGGCAAAGGAACAATGTGTGAGTGGTACTTGGACTCTGGCTGCTCAAGACACATGCCTGGAAATAGTGAAAAGTTACTTAGCCTTGTAAAGCAAGAGGGAGGAAGTGTTACTTTTGGGGACAATTGAAGATGCAAGGTACTTGGAAAGGTGTTGTAGGTAACGAAACCATTCAACTCACAAACGTCCTATGGGGGGGAAATCTAGCACACAACCTCATTTCTATTAGCCAACTGTGTGACAAACGTATGTGAGTGGAATGCAATTCAAATTTTTTTAGAATTATTGATAGCTCCACAGATGATGTTATTATTACAGCTAACAGAAAGAATATTGTTTATACAAACATGATTGAAGAACTAACTGTTTCTAAATGTTTGCTTGTCAGGGAAGAAGAGGCCACTTTATGGCATAGGAGATTAGCACATACAAGTATGTGATTGCTAACGAAGCTTGAAAACAAAAACTTGGTAAGAGGACTACCGCTCTAGACCTATGAGAATGGTAAGTTGTACGTGGCATGCACAAAAGGTAAGCAACCTAGATCTACATTTACTAGCATAAGAGAAATTTCCACCACACTCATATTAGAGCTAGTGCACATGGATTTATTTGGACCCACCGATATTGCTAGCCTAGGTGGCAAGAAGTTTTGCTTAGTCTTATTTGATGACTACTCTATGTACACATGGGTCTACTTCCTAGCCAAAAATCAGATTCCTTTGAAAATTTTCAAATTTTTTGCACACAAGTTTCGAATGAGCAAAATACTTCCATTGTAAAAATTAGAAGTGATCATAGTGGTGAGTTTGAAAATGCTATTTTTGAAAATTATTGTCTTGAAAAAGGAATTTTACATGAATTCTCTTCTCCTAGTACACCTCAACAAAATGGGGTGATCGAGAGAAAGAATAGAACATTAAAAGAGATGGCTAGGAGTATGCTAAATGAATATGAATTGCCTATGTATTATTAGGCCGATGCAATTAATATTGCTTGCTATATGTGCAATAGAGTTATGATTAGGCTTATAATGAGCAAAACTTCTTATGCACTTTGGCATGGCAACACTCTTAACATTTCATATTTCACGTTATTTGGATGCAGGTGCTATATACTAAGCATTGGAGATCAACTTGGAAATTTTGATTCCAAATCAGATGAAGGAGTGTTCATGGGCTATTTAACAAGGAGCAAAGCATATAGGATCTATAACAAACACAGCTTAACTATCATTGAATATATTCATATTAAATTTGATGAATCTGAAAAAGAGTCTGTGGATTGTAGGGCAAATGAAGAAGGAGAAAACATAGAGCAAGAGAGCAATCCAAGGAACAATGAGGAGCAACATGATAGACAAGAGGATGCTAGCACACATAAAGCCCAAGAGGAAGTAGTTGACAAAGGAGAGCTTAGGTTTGATTCCAATCACCCACCTGACTTGATTTTTGGTGAGTCTATGGCAGGTATACGCACTCGTTCATCCTTTAGAAATCTTTGTGCTCTATGCATTTATGGGGATTTTATATCTGAAGTAGAGCCTAAAGACATTGAGATTGTATTAGGGGAGGAGAGTTGGGTTTTGTCCATGCAAGATGAGTTGAACCAGTTCGTTAGGAATAACTTGTAGAAATTAGTACAAAGACCCACAGATTATCATGTAGTTGGCACAAAATGGGTGTTCAAAAATAAGCTTGATGAGTCTGGGAATGTTATTAGGAACAAGGAAAGATTGGTAGCAAATGGTTATAATTAAATTACCGGAATTAATTTGGATTAGACTTTTGCTCCAGTTGCTAGGTTAGAGTCCATTAGAATCTTACCAGCTATTGCAAGTTTTAAGGGTCTCAAACTAAAACAAATGGATGTAAAAAGTGCATTTCTTAATGGCACCTAAAAGAAGATGTGTTTGTCAAACAAACCCTGGATTTAAAAGCTATGATTTTCCACACCATGAATACAAATTAGAGAAAGCTTTGTATGTCCTTAAGCAAGTTCCTAGGGTTTGGTATGACCATCTTAGCACATACTTGTTGGGAAATAATTTTAGAGAGGGTAGTCAGACAACATATTATTTCTGTTGCATGATAATGATGACTTTCTCATTGTGCAAATATATGTTGATGACATAATATATGAGGCTACTAATGATCTACTATATCAAAAGTTTGAGAAATTCATACAGGACCAATTTGAGATAAGCCTTATGGGGAGCTGAAGTACTTTTTTCCCAAGTAAAGTAAGGAAAAGAAGGCATCTTTATATCTCAAACCAAGTATGTTAAGGAGCTTCTAATAAGGTTTGGGATGGAGAAGTATGAGGGAACTGGAACTCCAATGAATCCCTCAGTGATGATGGACAAAGATGAAAACTGAGTCGACGTGGACCAAAAGCTCTTTAGAGGTATGATAGGTTCCTTATTATACTTGACTGCTTCTAGACCCAACATCATGTTTGTTGTATGCTTATGTGCACGCTTCCAAGATGACCCAAAATAATCACATTTGAAAGCCATTAAAAGGTTCTTTTGGTATCTCATTAGTACACCATCTTTAGGCATTTGGTATCCCTCTGGTGGTAATTTTGACTTGATGGGTTATTCAGATGCAGACTATGCAGGAAGTCTGGTTCATAGAAAGAGCACTAGTGGCACATGTTTTGTGCTAGGACAGTGTTTAGTTTCATGGTTTATCCGTAAGGAAAATTGTGTTGCACTTTCCACCACAAAGCAGAGTATCTTATTTATAACTTTTGGTTGACGTTTATTGTGGGACGAGATCGTAATAATTCGATTATCTTATCCAGATGATTCTCCTAATCTAATATTAACTACATTGTTATTACTCAATCAGATCATATCTTAATGAATCTCAATGAATTTAATTTAAATCCAATAAATCTAAACATCTTAATTAAACATATCTCCCGAAATCAAATCTAAATATCTGAACTAGATTATCTCTCATTCATGTGTGTGTGTGTGTGTGTGTGGGGAAGGTATTGTGCATCTTTATTAATATATCAAAAATGTACATAAAATACAAGAGTAGCTAATCAAAGGTAGGTGATGTCAGAGAGGGGAGAGGGCACAAGTGTCGTCACCCTCCACTTACAATCCCACATTCTCTATCAATCTGTACATATCGTGCTGCAAGTAGTAATCTTATCCCGCATCTCGAATTTCCCACCTTTCCATTGCTTGCTTGGAATCAGGTGCGTTGGGGTATTAATCCCTGAGGATGATTCTTATGTCTGTAGCTATTTCTTCAAATAGAACAGTCTTTTGCTTTTTAATAATATCTTAACAGTATAAATCATTGATTCTCCTAACTAATCCTAACCGAGTCAACTTACTAAATCAAATCTTGCCCGTAATGATCTGAAAATCCTAACTAAATAAATTCGCTAATCCGATCTTAACCTAAATATAAAAAATGGATAAATTCTATTAGATCTAATACATCTAAATCCTAATAAAATCCTAACCAATTATCATGTTTATCCCCTTGTTTTATGCAGTTAACCTTACCCCCCGATTTAACCCATACAATCGGATCCTAACCAACTCACGCACACCAAACCACTGCAATCTCAACATCCCCCGCCTGAAACCCCAACCCATGCAAATGGACATATCTCCAACATCCTCAATCACTCATGATTGAACCCATGCACACCATATCTAAACCGCAACAACAAACACATACCCCCCAAGATTTGTGACAACGAAAGCCCTGATATCACTCTATCTCTCTACACAAACTTTGCAACGTTTTCCACTTCTTCTCCTATTTTCATGCAACCTATCAGCTTTACCCAACAAAACGAAATGAAGTGAAGAAGCAAACGACTCACAGCCAGTCTCCTCCCAAAACCCACAACATCCTCCGATCGCCTCTTCCCTAACCCGAAGCCTGCAACTCCGGTGAGCTCCTTCTCCTTCGCCGCTGCCAACACAACCCCGTTGTAACCCCCTCACCTCCAGCTCCCCAAGCTCATCTCTTCCCCACCCCACCGCAGGTCTCTGCACCACCAAATTTCGTCGGTGACTCCGATGTTCTTCCTCCTTCCGTCAAGCATCCACGACAACTCGCCTCTCTTTCACCTACCACAACCTCTCATCACCTCCGACTCCCTCATCGGCGATCTCCATCTCCGGTGACCCTTCAAGCAGCGCCACCTTCGTCTTCCTTCCCCCTCCGACTCTCAGCCACGCTCTCCACCACCCCCCCTCTTCCCAAGACAAACCACCACAACTTCGCATGCATACCCTAAACCCACAAAGCCCGACCACCCCCTCCTCTCCGATCTCCTTCCTCCTCTGACTCCTTCATTACCGTCTAGCGTCACTCCGACGCCGCAACTCCAGCACCATCGACAGCCACCTCCTTCCTCAACCCCCCGACATCAACCACAAACTCTGACGACCCCGTTGTCGCCGTCCCCCGATCCCGCACCATCATCACCACCCAGTTCCTCCGACCACCTCTCTCTCCCCGTCCTCACGTCGTCGCCGCATCTGCCGGCAGCTACCACCAAAAGCCCGGCCTCGTGCTTCTCCCCACTCCAAACATCAACAGCTGCACCTTCCTCGTCTCCTCCAAAAGCCCAATCGACCTCTTCTCCCATCACAACCCAACACCACCCCAAGCTCCCTCAGGCCTCCAACCCTCCAACGTATCTGGCAACCTTCCCTCCAGTCACTGCCAGAGCAGTCCTTGACGACATCCCTTCCGATCTCTTACCCAACCACCGCCAGCACCAATGCCACAATCCCATCAAACCCGCAGCCCCTCGCCCACGCCAACCCTAACTCCAATCATCTCCCTTCCACCGTCGACTACAGTAAGCCCACAAGCAAGATAACCTCCTCAACACCGATCCACCACCACCATCATCGCTGCAGACCCCTAACGCACGTAAGATGGGTGGATAATATACGTAAGTACAGTAGTTATGTTATATTATTAATGCTGTCAGTGTGTAAGTTTATATGTGTGTATATATTATGTTAGTTATATATATATATGACTTCATCTGGGGGTCGAATCTCCATATTTGGAGGTGGGAAGACATGTGCCTTCCGCGGTCGGAGGGGGGGATTGGCCTCCGCAGCCTCTGCGAGGTGGGTGTTGCCGCGGGAGCTAAGCTTCTCTGGAGACTTCTGCACTCCTCCTCTCTTTGGCCCTCTTACATGCACAATGTCTACCTGAAGAGTACCCCCCTCTTCCAGTGTGTGCCCTCGGCTTTGGACTCGGGGACTTGGAAGCATATGCTTCGGTGTCGGGATTTGGCATCTACTTGCTATCGCCGGGTGGTTGGCGATGGCCACTCCACTTCTTTTTGGTATGATCCGTGGCTCCGATGTGGCCCTTTGGCTGACCTGCACTCCCCTCCTTGCCCCTTCCGATATCGCCGCGTTGTTGACTTTTGGGATGGTGGAGCCTGGTCTCTCCCTGCTGAGCTCGCTCACATTTCTCCCTTGCTGGCATCGGTTTCTGTGTCGGACGGTCCTGACGTCTGGGAGTGGACCGCAGTTGGGGGTTGCTCCCTTTGCTCCGCTTGGTCCTCTACGCGTCGCTGCTCCCCTCCCGACCGGCTTGCCCCTGTGGTCTGGTTTCCTGGGCACACGCCCAAGTTCTCCCTCTCTCTCCTGTGTGCCCTCTCTGACCGCCTACCCACCACCCAGCAGCTGGCCAGGCGTGGCATTCGGGAACAGTCTACTTGTGCTCTCTGCGGTCTGTTCCCTGAATCGACTCGCCATATCTTCTTTCACTGTGAGTTCAGAGCGTTTGTTTGGGCGGCTTGCAGGCTTCGCCTTGGCCTCCCTCCTGGCTCCAAATCCATCATCCTTGAAGCCCACATGCTGAGACGGCGGTTTGGAGCCAGGGGAAGACCACCCACAGAGGTAAGCTCTCCTTGATGGTCTTCTCTGTGATGGTTTGGCACATTTGGAGAGAGCGGAACTGTCGCATCTTCAGATCCCTCAGGTCCCCTGCGACAGCGCTTCTGGCTAGGATCTCTTTGGACATCTCGGATGCCCTGGTTGGTTGTATCCCAGATGATTTAGACCTTGTGGATACTACACTTTTTGAGAGTTGGTTTATCTTGTAGGCCGTCTTTTTGTGCACCCCCAGCATAGGTTTTCCCACCTTTTTGTTTCTCGACTTCGCCTGGTAGGACTTGTGTGAGGTGACTGCTCCCCAGCCTCTCCCTCGCCTGGCCTACTTGTTGGCCCCGCCTTGATGTAGTCCTTGTTCATATCTATATATACACACATACTTTTCACACACACACACACACACACACACACACGAGGAGGGATCAAATGACCCCCTAAAATAACCCCCTATCAAAAATCCTATGCCCCCCATTTTTCGGAAGATCCGAACCGTTCATCTTGATCTCCACCCTCTAAATACCTGATTCACCAATTTTCAACCCGATCCCATGTGTTTTGCCCGTTCATCCATCCGACCCAAATTTAACGGTTTCGCATGAACAGAACTTTTGCGAATGGTTGATGAACGTGCAAAACACATGGGATCGGGTAGAAAATTGGCGGGTCAGGTATTTAGAGGGTGGAGATCAAGATGAACGGTTCGGATCTTCCGAAAAAATGGGGGTCATAGGATTTTTGATCGGGGGTCATTTTTGGGGGTTATTTTTGGGGGTCATTTGATCCCTCCTCTATATATATATATATATATATATATTTTGAAGAATATGCTTTGCATCTTTATTGAATGTAATGACCCTCCTATATATATATATATATATATATATATATATATATATATATATATATATATAGCAAAAAATGTACCTAAGAACGTGCGCAGGTAATTCTACCTGCGCACGTTCTCAGGCACATTTGCCCTATATATATATATATATATATATATATATATATATATATATATATATATATATATATATATATATATATATATGCGTAAATAAATAAATATATTTGATAGTTAGTATATGTGTATGTTAGTTAGTGTATATATATTTGTATATATATGTGTGTGTATGTTAATATATGCATGTTAGTATTATTAAGTAAAATTCATTTGCTTGACGTTAATTCTCTCGATGCAGATAAATTGTACCTCGCCTGGACACTCAGAAACGCTTCATTCAGGCAAGTATTTTTTCGTATACAAACTTTAAGATATAACGCACGTCGTTAATAATGTTAAAATAACAAATTTTGTAAGTATGTTGCTTAATAGCAGTTGAAATAATTTAATGAACCCGGTGATGTGTTGGTTTGTTTTTACTATCAAAATGTTGTTGTCATTTTAATAATGTACATAAAATGCCCTCATTGCCTGTTATACCATTAATTGTGGAATGTACACCCCTAATGAAATGTGATATGCAAAAATTGTAGTTCTTGACGTGTAGATGCTCAAAATGTCTAAATTTGCAAGATTTTGATGTCTACAGTGTCAGATATTGCCATTTCAGTGAGGTTGTGTAAAATCTGGCAGATTCTGTTACTTCAAATATAACATCAATTTTGAGTTAATTAATTCGAATTTGGAAAAACGTCCAACATGAAAGTTGTGGATAACTAACTAATCCATTTAGCATAATTTTTCAGAATTTCAATTAGTCTATAGAGTGATATATACATGAAAACATTCACAGCAAAATTCTGATTTTAAAATCTGCACCAACTTAGCATGAAGTTCAACAAATTAGGATGTAAAGTATTGCATATGGCATAGTTGCAGGCATTAATACTGTATTATAACCCAAAAAGGATTCTTTTCTAGTTGGAATCCTACCTCAGTGGTGATCTCCTCCTCTTTTTCCTTCTCTTCTTCTTCTCCTCTTCCTTCTTTCTTCTCTTCTTCTTTCTTCTCCTCTTCTTTCTTCTCCTCTTCTTTCTTTCTTTCCCTTTCTTTCTTTCTTTGTTTATTTTTTTGCTAGAGAGTTCGGCCAAGGGGTGGCTGGTGTGAGGAATCAAAAAAGAAAGAAAAAAAGAAAAAGAATGAAGAATGAAAGATTTAGAAAGAGATAGAAGGTTTGAGAAGTTTGACTTTTCTACTCTCTTTTTCGTTCTCCTTTCTTTTCTTCTTTTTTTCTAGATGACTTGACCCAAGGCCCATGAGGGAAAGCCCTTTAGGGACAATAAATAAAACCACAAAGAAGAGAAAAAAGAAAAGAAAAGAAAAATGAAAATGAAAATGAAAAAAATGAAAATGAAAGGAAAAATAAAATGAAGGGAAAATGAAATGGAAAACCAAGAAGGCCCATGGAGAACTTGAAACTTAAAATCAAAGAAAGAAGGAGGAAAAAGATTTGAGGAAAAAAAATTGGGTTTTTAGCAAAAAGTTGAAAATTTACAAGTATGCCATTCTACACGTATTTCAAACGCACGTGCGCAGAAGCTTGGCATTACACCGTACTATGTGTTACGGGGGTTACACTAGGCGGGGAGCCACGCTGTTGAAAAATCATTACTTGCTTATTTCTACGATTTGGATTGGTTGATATTGCGCTTTGCTTTTTAATTCGTGCATACACCCTATTCACACACCCCCCCAACTAGGGTGTGTTTTTTAATTGCTGGAAGAGATGGCTTCGAGTTCATCTAGCTAACTCCCTTGAGCAACCCTTTGGATTCTAAAAGAGGGTCTTTTCATTTATTTCATCTATGATTTTCTTTGCTATTATTGGCAAATGATATTCCAAAGTGATCGATAACTTTGAACAAAGTGCTTTCCGTACCTCCTTCATCATTATTTGTTTATTGAGCGGTAAGTTACTTTGATCCTTCCTTCTACTTCTTTTGTAACAAGCTACTTTGTAATAGCAAAGAAAATCAACTAATTAGTGTCAACTAATTACAAAGAGGGGTTGTTGGAGCACATAATATCCAATCGGTTATTTCTAAGCAGTGTTGTACAATCTAGTGTCATGGATCTTTAGGTCTATATAAGTTCGAAAAAAAATCAAGCATAACTAACCGAAGATCGACAAATAATATTAATCAATATTGAAAAATAAATCATAGATTTGCATAGATATTCTTAAGCAATATCTATAACCCAAAATTTGATTACGAAGACCTAAGATCCCCTCACCAACCAGCACCATAGTAGATTAATCATGATGATAAAACTTACCATGATCCATAAGCTCAACCACTAAACTAAAACTCAGCCACAACCACTGTTAGTGCTTATGATAAAGAAGAAGATCAACTTTTTTCTTATATGAGAATTGAACTTCAGCTTAGAGCTAAAGCTTTCAAGTTATCTAATTCTCGTTAAGATTTGAAGATGCTTTATGTGAAAAAGAGGAAGCCTATTTATAGTGTTGCTACCCCTTGAGATCTCTTATTACGATTATAGTGAGACTAAAATAATGTTTTTAAATAAATAATCATGACTCATCATGAGTTATGTTTTGAGTCATATTCAAGTAATGTTTGAGTAATGATCTAATACTTGTATCAAAACTCAGTATGACCAGACCCATACCTCCTTACCATATAAACAGAACACAAACTGACAGCTTCGCCTTGGCAATTGGCATGGTGGCCACTACCAAGGGTTAGCCATCAACTAGTCAATCCTTTACCACTATTCACCTGCATCTCTACCACTAATCGACTACTAGTGGTGTCGTGCAATTTGTAAGAAAATACTGCTATGGTTCTAAACAATTTAGACACATGCAAAAGACTGAAAAATCAAATAATTTCTAATCTATCAAAGAAAACCACGATCCACTATAGAAAATCATCAATTTAAATGCTTGAGAATAGAAGATATATGTGACGGCACGTATTCATCAAGACAACTATTTACGTATTTCACGTATTTTCACATTTTAAAAGTATTTTATAATGGTTGGTCAGGAGTTTTATATCAAAAATGATTTCAAAATTCTTTGTAAAAAATATTTTGAAGCATCAAACTAGGTATGGTGTATTTCAGTAAGTTAGAGTATCATCAAATACCTCTAAATAAATTTTATAGTAATTCATATTCAATTGTTACTGATTTAGCTGTATCAATTAATTTTCTATATAAATGTTATCAAAACGATTTCAAACTTCTACAGTATGATTTTAGGGTCGATTAGCACTCCCCGTTTTATATTCGTAATTTTATGGAGTCAAATCGACCTAAAATCTGCAAACCAGCATCCCAAACATTTTGTTCCAAAACTCATATCTCCGTAGTCTCAAACTTCGAAATAAACCTCGTATTCGCAATCCTCGCAATGATACGAACCTGTGGCTATGTTTTCAGGATTCTTCGGAGTCGTATGCGAAAACGGCGTAGTATTACGTCATTTTTACTAGTGACATTTTTTCCCTATTACTAATTACTTTTAACTAGTTACCATTACCCCCTAATCACTCCCCTAACCTACCCCCATTAACCCACCTCCCTAAGTTGGTCAGATCCAACTTTCAAGGATCTGAATTAATTACAATAGTTAATATCCTTAATAATTATTATTAACTATATCTTATAATTTTATAACCCTATATAATAACTCTCTCCCCCTCTCATTCACACTCAGCCCGAACCATAGTGTCCCTCTCCCGCTCTCGTCCTCCTCCCACCACTGGCGAGCCTCGCCGTCGACCCATCCCTTTCATCGCCACCGGCCTTCAGCTCACCGTCGCCACTCCATGCTCTCACGCACTCAACCCCTCCTACAACTTCCCTCCCCGTTCTCACACACTCACCCCACCTTCGTCGCCTCCCCCTCAGCATCTGTCCCTGCCCCTCTCCCATTCCCTCCGAACAGCATCTCCCCGTGCCCCGCCCGCCGCCGTCGCTGCCTCCAGCGCCCGACTCCGAACCCCACCGCCATCCTCCCTCCACCTACAGCCTACTCTCCTCCCTCTTCCCATTCAAAAAAGAGCAACACACGCCTCCTGAGTCGCCTCCGCCTCCACCGCTTAACCAACGGTGCCACCACCCCCGAAGCCGCCTTCTCACAGCCCGTCACAGAAGCTCGCACCCTCATCGAGCTCCCCTGCAACGCTCCACTGCCTCCCCATGCCATAGAACAACTGATCGCCACCCCCTCTACTCACGGCAAAGCTCCTCTCCCCCAAACAGCCCCGGCTTCGCTCGCCGTCCACTGGCTTCACCTGGTCGCCTGCCACCCACGACGCCAACCCTCGCTGCCGTCTGTCGCCTTCCACCGCTCGCCGTCGTCCCCAAGCGCCACCGACGTTGTAGACCGTGGCTCCCCAGAACTCTTGAGCTCCCTCCGCTGCTGCGAACTTTTCCCTCTGCCACGTCATCCTCCGCTGCCGCACGCTCCCTCTGCTGCCCCACCACCAAGTCGCCGCCACCGCCGGTCCTCACCACCGCCTTCTCCACCGCTGCAAGCTCACTGCCCCGCTGCCCCATCAACCCGTCGGAAAGAAGAGCGGAGGAGAAGACGTGGGTTGCGTATTTTTATACGCATACATATAATAAGTATATACAAAATACATGTATTTATATATAACATTTTTGGCTGATTCGTATTTAATTGATTATAAATTGTACATGCCTCAGAAAATTACAAGACCAGGCCCAGAAAATCAGAAACGACGAAACGGACTCATTGGCACTGGTTTCATCACCAAAAGGCAAGTATATTTCTCTCGATGAATTTTTAAAGATAAAATTCAATATGGCTACTTTCACTTATAAATTCGTAACTGAAGATTTTCACGTACACTGACATACGAGAAAAATATATGTTGTAGTACTAGTTAATACGGTCGTTTTGACCCCTTGTTGGAACAATTCTGACGTATGGTTTTCCCTAGAGAAATCTTTGAAAAATATAATGAAAAATCGTTTTCTCGTTTTTATTAGTTTTTGGGTCGTATAAATTAAGAAAAATCCCCATTAATTATTTTAAGATCTTGAAAGATGTCTACTAGCCTTAGAAAAATATTTCAAACTTATTTATCCCCATTTTCTTAGTTAAAACCGTTTTCCATGCTCATTTCTTAAAGTATTGTGCATTGCTATACTTTGATAATTGTGTAACTAAATCTCAGAATTGTGTAATTAGTCGAGATTGTGGAATAGACTAATGAGACATCTTACGCATCTAATATGATGCAAATGAACTGAATAAACTGAATGGAAGATGGAACTTCAATATAAATGAATGGAAAATGGAACTTCAATATAAATGAATGGAGGATGGAACTTCAATATAAATAGATAGTACACGTACTTTGACCCAGCACTTGACTTAACCCGTGGGAATGGGGTAGTCTATGATCACAAGTGTTACAGAGTGGCTGGATGCACCCATATCGAATATGTCCAACACATTACGGAGTTTAGAGCTTGACCGTCGCCATATATGGTCGGTGAGTAGCATCACGGATTGGCTCCCATCACAGGGCGCATGTTGGTCATATCTCGTACTCTTAGGTACAGACTTTTCACTAGAATAGACTGATTATTAATTATTGCTCTAACCTCTTTTTTCTACAGGTTGCTGACAACGTTACTGTTTCGTTATTAAATGTTAAATTGTTACAGGTTGCTATTAGTATTGCAAATTGCTATCGAATGATTAAATTACTGCAGGTTGCAAATTACTGCTAGTGTTTATCTGCTATAACTCTTTTAAAATTAAACTTATTGCTTGTCTTTAACCCTTTTAAATTAAACTTATTGCTTGTCTTTAAAGTTTAGCGTGGTTCAATTTTAAATACCTAACGTTTTTGTTTTGGAGATTAACTTGCAGAGTAAACCTCGCTGATGGACATTTCACTTTGTTGTTTTACGAAATATCTGTCAGGTATCGATAGTAAGTTCTCTGAAGACACTACCGCAGGAGTTGAGCCAGTACTCAAAGAATGCCTACTGGCTGAAGATTAGACGATCACCTTCGCGACTGCACCTTTATATTTGAAATAATGTAATTTGTGTACTTTTTGTTGGTATTGCACATGCTAGGCCCAAGATGTATCGTAATTATTGTACGCTGAATATGTAATAATGTTGTTTGGAATGCTTCTTAAATTTACATGTAAGGACCTGCAGTTTTTGCACAGACGCTTAGCGTGTTTAAGCCAAGGAGGAAGAAAAGAAAAGAAATAAATTTTAAAGCAAAAAAAGTACTCCTCCTTGTTTTATGTACATCGCGGACCCGCTCGCGTCCTCGCTCCCGGTAGAATGGGAAGCAAACGTGACAATATGACTTTGCATGGATATATTTTAGCGATACGTGTGGATCCTAAAATATATTGAGGATCCTAAGATACACCTGGCACCTTAGCCTTGGGTAAGGAATTTTCCACCGTCCACAACATATTGAGGAGTTCTGGTAATGTGCATACTAGTTTGTTCATGTTAAAATTAACAACGAGCTAGAAGAAAGTAGATGGAAGAGACTACAGAATTACATCAACATATAATTCTGTCTCAATAGTAAAGCCCAACTATTTGAGCTCTTCGATGTACCCGATCATTTTCATGACATTCTCCTGGACTGGAGTTCAAGGTATCATCATCGTTTTGAACAATTTTATCAATGTCTCATCCCTTGCAGTTCAAGAGTGCTCCCCATATAACTACTTTACATGGGTTAGGATGGTCTTAACATCCATATATTCATGTCGCATCCGTAGATCATTATCTAGAGAGGCGAGCAAAATGCAATTGAATGAGCATTGTCTTAAGTCTAGGTTTTAAAGATTTCTTTGTCTAGATCACTTGACTCAGCAGTTGGCTTAGGAGAAGGGGTTGCATCTAAGATGTACTCAACCGTGTCATAAGTCAGCACGATTTTCAAATTTCTCAATCAGCATATATAGTTAGGACTAGTGAGGGGGTTCTTTTTAATGATCAGTTTAGGGGCAACATGATGCTGCAATTAAATAGAAAGCTTAACTTAAGAAGACGTTTATTTAAGGAAAAATAATTAGAATGGTTTTTAATCTAATCATTCCCTCCCACTATTTTCAGCGACTATCCTAAACCCAAAAGATAGATAAGAAATAATATATATTTCTTAGAAAGAATTAGGATCCACCTTTCATGAGCTAGTGACCTTGACTTTCGCCAACAAGTCACTTTGCTCCATAGAAGGTTGGTAAACACTTTAGCAATTAAAACTCATTGCAATTCTTGATTCTGTTTTTCCCCTAATATTGTCATGACCTTGACCTCTGCAATAATCGTTAGCCAAATTCGTCCCATTGCATCTTATTTAGATAGAGTGGACACACATGTACCCTTGACCTTCATCAACAATGCCATTCATGTCTCTCTACCAAACCCTTCACAAGTTTTTCAAGAGTGCAACACTCGATAGAAATGCATACGGCTTTGAAAAACACATTAGAGGGGGATGAATAGGGTGTATGACACAAATTTAAAATTTAAGCATGAAATAAACAACCTAATATTGGAGAATCACACAAAGCAAATATTTTTAACCGAGTGGCTTCCCACCTAGGCTCCCTGCCTCTAATCCAACCCCAAATCCTTAAGGATTTCAACCCCTTTGTATAACAAAAAGAGGAGAAACAACCTAATCACACTTCTGGGTGATGATCAAACCGTACTAGATATTGTTTTAAGAATTTCACGATCAACGATAGCTCCTGAGTGAAGCTATTGTACAAAACACAATCTCTCTCCAAAACTGAAAATAAGATCGAAAAAATATCGTTGTGGTGAAGATCGTGTCTTGATGATCACATAGGCTCAAACTGTTCTTGATTCTAACCTGTGTAGAGAAAGTCATCGCCTTTTCAGATCCACATTTGCAAATCTTTCTTCTTCTTCTTCCTTGAAGAACAATTGAAGCTTGGATGGAGACAATGGAGGCAACCTAGCAATGAGGATGATGATATCTTGAATTTTTTGGCTAGATGCTTACCTCTCCAAGGGATGGCTCTCTCTCTCTTTTATAGAAGATAAGAGTTTCTCTTCAATTAGAATCCATAATCTCTTTAATTAAATCTTCTAACCTTTAATCTAATTTGCACTGATTTGAGCAGATCGCTTTTATTTAGAAACTTCCAATAGGATATGTCTTCAACTTTAATTAAAACTACTCTAAATTGATGGAAGTCAAATCTGGGTGTTTGATTGGTCAAATTGGTCAAATCCGGGTTACATACGTATTCTGCACCCTCGACACAACTGCATGCTAATCAGCATGGTCGTGTCGTTAGAACTCTGGCCTCTTCCTCAATTTTGCATTGTGGCACAACTATGTGCCTAACTGCATGGTCGTGTCAGCTGATCATTTGGTCATTCATATATTTAGCACTTTTGACAAGGCCGTGTGCAGGACTGCATGGCCACGCTGGCCTTTTCCCAGAATTTGCCCATCTTTCACAAATCTTTCACAAATGTGACACAGCCATGTGCAAATTTGCATAGTCGTGTCAGCTGAAGGGTGATTTCTTTCAAACTTTTACAGTTGTGACACGGCCGTATAAAGCTCGGCACAGCTGTGTCAGCTGAGAGTCATTGTTTCACATGTTTGGCATGGCCATGTCAGTTGCTGCATGGCCATGTTGTTGTGGCCCTTCATTGACACAAGTTTTAGTGACATGCACGACCGTGTCAGCTAACACACACGGCCATGCTACCATGTTTTGTGCATTTTCATCGCCGTTTGACTTTCGATTGACCTAAAACTTTCTAGATAGACATATTAGACCCTTATGACTTGTTTTACATCATCAAAATTAAGTTTTGACCTCAGTTAGTATGCTAACTTAGGCCAACAATCTCTTCCTTTTTAATGATGGCCAACCAGCATAGAAAAATTGAGATTTAAAAATAGCAAGTCATATAGTACACATGATCATGAATCATCATATAGTGCTCCCCTTATCTATGTGCCCTCATAAAAACATGTGAAAAGCTCCACCTAAAATCATGTTTCTCAATGTCTATTTCTCCCCCTTGATCAAGGCATCAAAATTTTTATGTTCTTAACTTTTCAACTCTCCCCCTTTTGTCATCAATCAAAAAGGTCTTTAATAACATCGAGGTAGTGAAGGATAAGACATGAAACAATGCTAGCATGTCAGGAAACACGAAATTGACAATGATGATCACATTTATGTTTTCTCGTTACAAACTCATATGTAAACATGTCATGCATTTTGAAAGCATACGTAGATTACACGAAAACAATAAGGAGATATTATCATATAATATATTTTGACAATTGAAGAATGCATAGGAACCAAGAAGTGAAATCTTAAAATTATCTTAGACCAATTTTTAACATTCATCTTCTTGGAGTAAAATTTAAGCATAGTGTAAGGTGACACCCAACATATGATACCATGATTTTATGTTAAACTTTGGGTCCTTTAACGTTGAGGTGCGCTAAGTGGTTACTCCACTTACCATATTTCACGCACATTGCTAAACAAAACACCAAAATCCGGTTACTAGCTGTCGGTATCAAAAGTATTTGACATATATTGTAAAAGGGAATTGCTAGTAGCACATACCAAAGTGCTGAGTTCACAGACCACTTAATTTTTCGAAAAATACCAAGACTACCCTTTAACACATCTTTTTAAAAAACCCCAAAAACCCCTTAACTGGTGATGTGTTGTCTTCCGGGAAAATCGAGTCTCCGGCGACTTAAATGGTGATGGGTCGTGATGACCGCCATCATCTCTGTCAGAAGCTGATAGAAATAGGCCCCGTGCCGTGCTCGCTTGTTCACATCCATGCACATCTCCTTCTCGTCCTCAATCGCATCCCTCGGCGGCTCGAACCAACCAAGAAACAATGACTTCATGTAAGGAAAGTTGGGGGCCAGCTTCTGCTCACACATCAGCCAAGAACTCCGTGTACTCTTTTGCTGCCTCCTCCAATGCTTCAGTCTCGATCTTCACTTGCCTGCGCCGTAGCCTTTGGTATTTCCCTCGGCCCATTCCACTTGCTTTCTTGGGATGAACATGCTCCAAGTTCTCGCCTTTCTTGCTCAGCTTTCAAATTGGGATTGCATCTCTTCTTCTTCACCGTCGGTGTTGCAAATTTCGTCAGTGGCCATGGCGAAGCCCTTGAAATTGGTGAGATAAACAGGAGGGCTTGCAATTTGGGGGCTGCTCCTGTTCATCGTCATCATCTCACTCATGGATATGTATATATGCTCTATTGTTGAAGAAGACGACGCCAGCTCTCTTCTGTTCGAACGAAGCACCAGGGAGGCCCCTTCTCTCAGTTGGGACCAATGAAGAAGACGAGGAAATGCAATTTTGATTGATCGCTAGGTATTTCCAGTCTAAAGGGTAATTTCGTCTTTACTGGTATGTAAACTCAGCACAAATGCAATTTGTGTATGTGCACAGCAACAAAAAATTAAGTGGTATGTGAACTCAGCAATTAGGTATGTCCTAATAGCAATTCCCATTGTAAAATTTTGATTTATTTATCTTTTGTCAACATTCTTTTTCTTTTTGTTTATTTTTCACCTTTCTTTCAATTTTCTTTGTTTGACAATGTTGGTGTCTCAAGAAAAGTGACGCATGAATGCATTGACATATTCGACTCCAACTACTTATTTGTCGAAGGAAAATCATGTACACAAATAGTGTATTATACATTTGAGAGTAGGTTTTGAATTTTGTCCTATTTGGCAGCCTTTGTCCTACGTGGACAAACAAAAGCTGTCTGGGACAAATTAGAGCAGCTGACTAGGATAAGTTTAGGGAGAATTTATGGGGGAAACATTTTGGGTTGAAAATTTGAATCTTTGAATCTTTGATAACAAAACTCTCTCTCGACCCCATGCCCCCCAAGAAAAGGAGAAGTATGAGGAAGCTCTCTCTCTCTCTCTCTCTCTCTCTCTCTCTCTCTCTCTCTGCCTCTGCTCCATGCCCCCAGAAACCCACTGCCTGAATGCAAAAAAAAGGAGAAGCATGAGGAATGTCATCATGGGCTAATGCTCGAGGTATGGTTCTTGATCTTGATCCCTTTTTCTTATTTTGTTGATGCTGCAAGTTTATTTAAGTTGCATTTGTTTGTAATTTTAGTTTGCTCTGTGAATTTGGGCAACATTAACTTCAAAATCAGACGG